>QJPP01002874.1:0-89154 GCA_003996215.1 Jaltomata sinuosa | reverse complement strand
GCACAGGCCCACATCTACTCAGCAAGCATAACCAGCCTAGAAGGATAATACTATGCCCGGGACTCGCGGACATTCCCAAAATCCCACCTTCTATGTTCCAGAGTCAACAAGGCCTCGCAGGACCACAAGGGTAAATAAATATAACGGCAAATACTACAAACTAACGGAGGAACAAAAGTAGGCGGACATGGATAAAGCGGTCAAGGTCTGTGGTACCAACCTAATAAACCAACACAAGGATGCCCATTAATACAATTTTATTTTATATATACGGAGTCTAGGGTAAATAAACTGTAACCTACCTGTCGTCCGACGACAAGCTGCTAGAACAACGATGTCCAAGCTCGAACTACTCCGAGAAAATCCAAAACTAAACCAGAATCGAATTTGGGCTTGAATAACTTGACGTAGATAATTGATTTCCTTTCAAGAATCAAAATAAAATATCAGAACATTGATCCTCCCAAATCCCCTTCACCATGCGTATATACATATAGGTAATGATATATACTGTAATGGCCACTTTAGAAAGGCATAATATAGCTTTCCAATTAGTCCTTATCTAAGTGGCAAAAATCAGCCATGACATTAGTCAAATGGCTGCCACCTAATGAAGCTAGTCATGGCTGCCCACTTCCTCCACCTCCACGTGAAGTGGAGGTGGCTACACTACCCTTATTTTCGTTCCGCTTCATATGTATTCGGGTATTGCATAAATTCGTGGTATAATAAATATAATATTTTAAATATACCATAATTGATAGAAAATCATTTCCAATAAAACCTACTATATTATAATAATAATTTTCAACATAGCTAAATTTACTATCTCCGTTAAAATATTACGGAGTATAAAAACCTTATAAAATAAATACTTATATACTTATATCGTATCAAAGATATTTTTCATAAACCTTTAAAATATTTGAAAAGGCAATAATAATATAATTTTTACCAATTTTAACTTTTAAATAACGTATTTTCAAATACACGCACGAGGCTAATAAAATTCTTAAGTTTAGGCTCGTAATTCGCCAACGCACGATTTTGATACTCTAGAATTCTCTCGGGATCCTCCCTTATGTTTTATCACTGTTTCGGAACTGAAATGGCATTTTAAAACGTGAGGTCGAGGCTTAAATCGAGTTTAACCCGACCCGGTTCGCGACCCAGTTCGCAACCCATTTTCTGCCAGATAGTCCGCGGTAAAACAGCCATAACTCTTTACTCCGAGATCAGTTGGATGTGAGGTTTTGTGCGTTGGAAACTAGACTCGTAGACCTTCGATTTTGTATTTCGGGGGACTTCTAACTCTTTATATATTGGGAGAAAAGCTCCGAGATATTTGACCCAAAGTTCAGGAAATTTGTTAACGAACTTACTATGACTTTTGTCGATTTGCTTGACTTCAACTTAAACGTGGAAATGACCGGAAGGGTCATTACAGGTATGCCCGGTTCGATGGCACGGTAATATAATATAATTGTTGCCCCGTAGGTACAACCTACCCATCCCATATGTATAGTCTGCCTGAACCGAAGGCACTATAATAATAACCAAAATGTAGGCTCCAAAACCCTGTACTGTCAGTGTTTTCTAGGGATAAAACAAGCTTATAGATAGCAACAAATTGATAAAAGCAACACAATAATATCATGTAATCACAGGTGACCTCAATGGAATCATAACATGTTTTTCTAGGCTGGTACGTATGGAATAGAGTGTTGTTGATAGTCGCTATATCATGTTTTAGAGCAAAGCTCAATACTATTAAGCCACAAGTCAAATAATGATGTTATAAAGGCTATAAAAGCTTTAGCCTTTAAGGTCATGCAAGAAAGTTAAAAGAAAGCCTTAACATACCTTTCAGCTAAAGCCCTAAAGGTGTTTCTATAAAGCTTTACCAACAACATGTAATGCAACAAATGTGAGAATTAACTAGGCTGCAAGAACAAGCCATAACCAATCGATAAGGAATCAATGTCACACTCGCGACCAGCCAAGTTCAGATCATCAAATGAGGCTACCCACAATAATAAAAAGAAGTTAAATCTAACAACAATATGGTAACCACATCTCGAAGGAGCGACGAGATCCTGAGGTACTATTTCAAGGCGTACTTCACATCATTCAATCCAACAACTATCTTACGTAACTCATATAACAAATAAACAAACTCCCCAATTCCATCAACACCTTAAAACCATCAATATACAACAATAACAACACAATTGATAAGACAAAGGGACTACCCGGAGCCACGAATCCAAAATATCACTTCGTGGCTCAAAAATCTAAAATTATACTAGAACATGGAATTGTAAAGGATAAACACAAGAGGAAGTTTACCTTGACATAAAGCTTTGCAATCTCAAGCTAAACAAGCTGCCTCATTTCAGTAACAACAAATGGAGCCAAAATGACCAAGAAACTACTACAAGTCATCAGAAAAATATAACTTTTTTATGATTAGAAGCTTAGAATCTCGATTCAACAAATAGATAAGTACACGAGATTCTTACCTTGCCAATATAACTCCATATCTACTGTCAAATATGCAAAAAACAATATTCTATCTATCTTCCACAATACCACATCGAGATACGCCATGGAATCGACTGGACAAGCTACACCAAAATGATGAGCTCGCGATGTAGAGAAACTTCCGTTAAACTTCCAAATTGAAAGAATCAAGGTCCGTGGATTATTTAGGTGCCTTACCTATGATATTTAGTAGTTTTTGGTCTATTTTTATGAGTTCAAAATGATGAAGAATTGGATGTATAAAGTCCAACCGACTTAGTGGCTAGGGGGACCACCTTGACGTGCCTGCTTGTGCAGTTTTACGAAAATGTGAATATCTCTGTATTCTGAAGTTCTATGAATGAGCTGTTTAGCGTATTGGAAACTAAATTATATACCTTTGATTTGGTAGGCCGTAGGCCTTCTAAATCTTTATGTATTAGGATAAAAGCTTCAAGACATTTTACCTAACCTTTTCAAGAATATCATAACGGAATTTATAATAATTTTCCCCGAATTTAATTTTGCAACCTACTTGACTATAAAACTTAACATACAACTATTGTGAATTTAAAATACTTCATATGAAATCCTTCTTATATTTAAGAATTCGTAGTCTTTCTCCAAAAGTAGAAGTGCATTCGGAGTTCAAATGGGTGGTGTGTTACAATATTCAAGTTTTTAGTATTAGAGGTCATTTAGTTCAAAACTCATGTAGTTTCTTGTCATTTCAGATTGGTTACTAACTTACTATATATCATTTCTTTGTAAATTCAATAGCTCAGTTGTTACAAGATTTGATTTTTATTGTTCTTTTTGCAAGTAAAGAGAGATTGTAGTATGTCTACTTTTTTCAGGGTATGAACTTTTTGGTTTTTGGAGCTAATAATATGAGTTTTCTTGATGTATTTTGAACTTGTTTCTTTGGGGAGTTTCTATATTTTGGTAGTTGAATGCATTTGCAGAAAGGGATTTGATTGTTTTAATCTTAAGTAATGTATATTGGTTCTAACAAAAAAAAAGAAAAAAAGATCATATTTCAGCAATGCAGATGATGAGATGCCTGAATTTTGTAATATTATTCTGGATTTAGTATTCATCTTGAAAAATTATGAAAATGTGATATTCATGATTAGTTTTTAGGCGGAACCCATCGGTAGCCCCCTAAAGTTGGCACGACTTTTTATTTAGACACCTCAACTAAGGGTTGTTCATTTTAAACACCTCATGTAGGGGTTCGCTGTGTCATTTTGACACTTTTTTTACAATCAACAACAATATATGAAGTGTGTGTAATACACTTGCAAATGACGTGTAAAGTGTCGAATTAAATGAGGATATTTGTAATTTGTGCCCAAAATAATTCTTAAATAATGAATTTTGATTTTTTAAAAAAGTAGCCATTGAGTCGATGACACGTGGAAAATTTGTCCGAATAATTTTTTTTTAAAAAAAGATTAATTACAGAAGCCCCCTCCCCCCCCCCCAAACAGATACTGTCTTCTCCGATCGTCTTCTTCAGAAACAACCCCACCTCCTTCTACTGCACACTCGCATCACTTTAATTACAACTTTAAATAAATTTAAAAATTTTACACATAAATGAACAGATTCTACCTAAAAAATGAAATATAAATGGAAGTTTCATATACTTGTGAACATATTCACGAAAGAGACTTCAGTGAATATTCTCCAAATGATGGGAGCTTTTAATTTATTGTTATGGATTCTTCAAATCTAAAAAATTAGCTTGAGAAAAAAATTATTTCACAGAAGACAACATCTTTACAAATTTTGCAACTTTTCTTTTGCAAATTCTTTGTCATTTTTTTCAAACTAATTCGAGGAGGAACAAAGGCAACAAAATAAGAAAAGGTGTTTAAGTTTGGGGAATCTCTTGCCGTTGAAATCTGTCTCTTCATCTATAGCGCCATTAGATCTATTTCACCATGGAAGAAGTTTAGCTTGGGAAAATGGTGGCTAGAAAATGAAGAAGAAAAAGAAAAAGAAAAAGAAAAAATAAAATAAAATTTGGATAATCAGCCTTTCACGCGCGGTGATTGAGTGTATCACATCCACTATGCCATGTCAGCAAAAAGTGTCAATATAACACAGTGGATCCCTACCTCAGGTAGGGATCTGTGAAGGGTGCAGCTCTGTTTCCCTTATTTTGCTCTAAGAAAATCCAAATTTCTTTTCCAAACTTTCTTGTTTATTCTTTACCATCATTCAAAGAAACTGTTAGCACGTCATTAATTAGAATGGAGAAATTTAAGATAGATATACAACCATCTTCCAAAGGAACTGTTAGAATTGCCATTAAGATGTTATTCTATTTATGATGTTCAAGCAGAATAGGATATTGAAAATTCTTTTAGCTTGCCAAGTTAGTAAATCCACTCTCTTTTTTGTTTTCATTACTTTCAGTTCTACAATTTTTTAACACCATTAACGCAAGAAGAAACTTTCACCATTCTATTTTATCATTGTTAGATTAGCCTTGAACGCCTTTATCATATTCTAATATATTTTTTTAGAAAAGGTTATAGCCAGTGCTTCATACTTTAGATTTATACAGTATTCAAAAAATCCCATGTTAAATATACTGCTTGTGCATGCAAATTGGCGCAGATACTACAATTATTTAAATAAAAACACATATGGTGTTGGTGTGACCGTACCAATTCTTTTATTTTATGACTTAGGAGTGGCCAATTGAAAATACTGATTTCAAAATCCCTCTAATTTCCATGGAATAATTTGGGTTGTCTTGAACTGAATTCCACTCGTAGGTCAAAATTCCTCATTCATTGGAAGTAATTAAAAGCTTATCATTTTGAATGGACAGAAATCAGCGTCCAGTTTGCTAGCAACAAGTATTATCTTTCTGAGTTTGTAGCCTTTCGTTGCAAGAGGTAGAGTAGCTTAGTAGCATAGGGAGACATATAAATAGTACTTTCATGTAGCCTAATACTACTTTTGATAGTTAAAATAGTTTGAGGGCCTTTTTTTTTATCAATAACATATAAAATCAAACTGAACTGACAAATAAGCTAAGCACCCCTACTCCAAATAGTATGAGGTCCTTTTTGTTATTCAAGCCCAAATGTAAAGTCTCACAGGTGCTAAAACATTAGGTATTCAGCCATAGGTACAACTCTTTTTCCTTCAATGAAATCTGCACTTCCGTTACATAATTCCTATCAATTGTATGGCATATTTCTTCCTCACGTTTCTCAAGCTCTAACTTTGTACTATCGGTTTCTCTCTATATTTCTTCCTTTTCAATGCACATAGCCTTACTAAAATGCATAAAAGTACTACTAGTCAACATAACTAATAATTCAAAATACCTTTACGAAGTTATCTTTCCATAATATTGGAACAATTACGACTAAACTATTCCCTACATTAGCCCATGACAAAGTTTTCAAATATAGAAAAAGAGTACTGATCACACTATTGTTCTATTTTCAAATCACAATTTCTCTTTTGTCCTGAAATGTTATATAAAATGGGACTCATGAAAAAAATTGGTGAGGTGGTCATCGTCAGTGCTTATCATGCTACTTCTTTAAAAAATTTGTAGCAGCAACAACCTTCTTCTCTACCTCCAACTTCGAAATTCTCTTGTCAATGAAAAAAATGTGTTGGCCAAGGGATGTAAATTTTGGGCGAGTTAGGATGGGATGGGGTGGGACAAGCCTTCCCCTCTTTATGACATCCCAAAAATAGTGTCTTTTTTTAAATTTAGTTACTATAAAAATGTGTGGTTTAAGATGAGAAATGTGTATACCCTCGACCGAATGTCATCTTTCAATGTACTCCGACGTTTGGATTTGATAGTAGGTGTTTTGCACTGAAGATGCCCAAGATATATTTACTGCTTCAGACTATTAACACATCAGTATTAATCTTGGATACCATGTTCCTGTCTTTTTTATTATTATTATTATGATCAGCAGCAACAACTTCTAATTGATAATGAACAACAGTTAGGAGATATTATTACTCATAGTAAAGCCCGCTATTGGATTTTTGCTGCTGGATGCTTGACTTAATAGAAGATAACTCCTGCAAGTGGAGATGCAGATTAATATTACTGCGACATAAATGAAGATTAATGTTACAAGTCAAGATGCAAGTTTCAAAAATGTACAAGATCATATTATTTTGCTAGGAATGTTATGCAAAACATGATATCACAGTCTAACTCCGGATATTAGCTAAGTTTTGTTTTAAGGTGTTGAGAAAATATTGAAGGTAACACCGATTATGAAATGCTAACCATTTTGTTGTAATTAATAACTCTTTCTCTCTCTCTCTCTCTCTCTCTCTCTATATATATATATATATATATATATATATATATATATAATTTTTTCGTATCTAGAGTTTCAGTAGCAATTAGATGTTTTTTTGATAAAAAATATGTTTTTGTGACATCAAGCTTTTGCGACCACTATTATCAGTAAGAGACTATAAATGTTGCTCGTCACAAAAAGATATTCTAGGACCAAAAATATTGCTCGTCTCTAAAGGATATTCTAGGACCAGCAATGGTGCTCGTCCTTAAGAGACAATCTAGGACCATTAGCTGTTGGTTCTTAAAGGGTAATCTAGGACCAATTAGTTGTTTGTCGCTAAAGAGGTTTAGGGACCGAAAAATAAATATTTTTGCGTAGTATAAATCGTCTTTAAGGAATAGATATGTGGTCCCAAAAAGCATTTTGTGACCAAAGTTTTTACCTGTCCCTAAAAGTGATTAACGACCAGAATTTAAAACCCCTCGTTATTAACCTTTAGCATCGGAGGCTATTAGGACGGGTGGAGGCCAACATTTTCCCATCGTAATTCCTCTTGTGGCACTAGATTTGGACTTTTAGGGACCATATTTCCCTTCCATAAAGGTCATTTCCCTTGTAATGTTTGCACAATTGTCACGACCCAAATGGGCAGTTATTGGCACCCACACTAACTCTCCTATAGGAGAACCAAACAACAAAACCTTATTCTAACACTTATCCAATTTTAGAAGAGTAAATAATAAAACCAGCCTGAATTATCAATAGAGGGAATAATCCAATATAATATAAGAAAATATTGAGGAAGTCATCAACTAATATATCCCCAAGAACTGAAAGTCATTGTCCAAAACTCTAAACCAAACATTGCCTAAGATATCCAACAAGAACTAAAAGCAGTAAAAGTAAGAGGTTTATTTTCTTGAAGAAGGACAACAACTCGTGGAGGATCCATGAGATCCTGAGGAGTAGTGCTCACCCTTGGATCTACAGTCAATCTCTCTACTCTAACTGAGGTCGCGTCTCATCCTCTAGAACATGGTTTGTACTCAACAAAAGCAGAGCACAGGGTAGTATCAGTATAACACACTATGTACTGGTAGGTATCACAGGCCAACCCAATATTATTACATGAATGTAACAAAACATATAAAAAGTAAAAGGACTTCAACATTTAGCATATAATCAGTCAACAAATAGTTATTTCCAGTCAATTCAACAACAACAGTCAAAACTTCACAATTCATAAGAATATCATCATAAGAGGGGAAGGGATAATCACTTCAAAAAGAATCATCTCGTACATCAATATGTTCATCAACCTTCACTCACCTTGTATGTATCTCTAGTCTCACCTAAGTTCTATATAGAAGACAGGATAATAATACAAATGAGTAAAAAAGTGTACATACATACTATGGGTCTTATTTCTACCCACTAGCCATGACTTGCAGGGGAACGTAGGTATCCATGTACCATATCGACATGGTATCTGATCCATAGCAATTGTATCCACATCAATACCTATATAACTAGGCTATCAGACCTATTTCCCTCGAATATATTGAGTGCCCAAGACACTATCCACTTAACCATTTTAGCTCACTTATCACTTCTTGTTCATCTAGTCTTTCATACAAGCATAAAAGGAAAACACATATAACTCAAACATATCCGAAGACCCACAAATTACACAACTCCACCAAACAACATGAAATAAAGTGAGTCTTAACTCCAATAAGAACCATAACGTACCTTGAGTGAAAAATCAAAGCACGCAAGCTAATTCCCAATGGTTTTTCCTCTCCTTAATACCTTAGAGTTATCAAAGTCTATAAACAACAATAATATAGGAGTAGTTAATCATCTATCAATCATTTTAGGCCTTGGGAATCTATCCCAACATTTCTACCCGTTAAACGAGATTTCTAGCATTCCCCAAAGGTTAATTAATCACTAGTTAGACCCATTACATTCATGAAATCAATCACCTAAGGTTTCAAATCAAATTCATGCCTTTTTTTCCATTTTATACCTAAAGGTATCACCTTTATGGATCCCAAGGTTCCCCATTAAATTTACACAAGTTACATACGATTAATTTCATCCCAGGAGATCAAAATATATATCCTAGAATAAATTCTAGGTGATTTTACACCCACCCATAGTGTTCTTCCCCAAGTTCATACTCCTAGAGCTTAATGAAAGAGTTCCACCATTAATCCTCCCCCCTAAGAACTAAGGAAGATTAATAATTAAAAAACAAACAGTTCTACGGATTACTTACCTCAAACGATGAAGATTGCCCAAGTTGTCTTGGAAAACCCACTTCTTGGAGCTCTAGAATGGAATAGAATAATGAGGGAAATAACTCAGAAATATGCATAACTTACAGGTATATTGTCCTATTTTCTTGTCGTGAATAACGGCTCTTCATCATGATGGGTCTTTTCGATAAGGATAGGCTCATCGCGATAGACCATTGTGATGAGGCATCCTTCATTGCTACGAATAACAATATCCACAATACGGTAGGCCCTCATTTCACAACACACATTATTTTATAGACTCCACAATTTTATTCATGATACGGCAACTATCATATCCGGAGTTCTATGACTCTGATTGTAATCCCAAAACTTCCTAAAAAACCCTATGGCAGTTGTCTATTCAAAAATAGGCACCAAACTACCACATGCCATCACACAAAATATGAATCACCTATAAGGCACAACATAGTATACTTTAATCTAAACTCACCCTACACCTGAGATTTTCAATTCTCAGCTTAGGGATTTTTCTAGCCGGGTACTTATACTTTATTTCAGTATAATGATGGAACAGGTCAATACATTAGATACCAATTAAATAATTGTTCATCACCAAATTACAACAAAAAGAAAACATAAGGTAAATAAAGATTACCTAAATAGGTGAACAAGTGAGGATACTTGTCCTGCATGTCTGCCTCATTCTCCCAAGTGGCCTCCTCAATAAGACATTCTTCCACTAGACTTTCACAAATACAATTTCCTTAGTTCTCAACGTTTGCACATCTCGATCAAGAATAGCAATGGCCTCCTCTTTATAAGAGAAGATTTCATCCAACAGGACTGAATCCCAATGAATAATATAGTTGCCATCTACGTGGTACTTCTTAAGCATCGAATGATAGAATATGGGATGAACTCTTTACAGACAAGGTAGCAAGGCAATCCTATAAGCCACTGGACCCATCTTCTGAGGAATCCTAAAGGGCCCAATATATATCAGAATTACTTTACCACGATTCCCAAATTGCATAATACCCTTCATGGATAAAACCTTGAGAAAAACTTGCTCACCTTTCATAAAGTGCATATCCCTAAACTTTCTGTCTGCATATTCTTTCTGTAATCTTTGAGCCTCTAGAAGTTTTCCTTAGATGAACTTCACCATTTCCATAGAGTCCTTCACCTTGTTCGTACCCAAGGGTTTTGCTTCAAATGAATCAAACCAACAGATGGGAGATATACATCTTCTCTCATACAAAGTTTCAAATGGGGCCATATTAATACTTGCGTGATAGTTGTTATATGCAAACTCAGCTAGCACTAGATACTGGTTCTAATGACCCTCATAGTCCATCACGCATATGTGAAACATGTCTTCGAACAACTGAATTGTATGCTTGGACTGCTTATTAGTATGAGGGTGAAAAGTTGTACTCAGTCTAACCTTGTCCCAAACTCTTAGTGCAACTTCTACCAAATATTAGAAGTGAATTGGCTGCCCTTACAAGAAATAATGGAGATAGGTACCCCATTCAATCAAGCAATCTTATTCAAATAGATCTTGGCCAAAATGGCTGCATTATAAGTCACCTTCACAGGGATGAAGTGTGCAAAATTTGTCAATCTATCAATAATGACCCATATCATATCATACATTCCCAAAGACTTGGGAAGGCCAACCACGAAATCTATTGCTATTCTCTCCTACTTCTATTCAGGAATGGAAATTCTCTAAAGTGTACCACTAGGCTTATAATGCTCATATTTCACTTGCTGGCAATTTTGGAACTTAGCCACAAAGTCTAATATGTCTTTCTTCATTCTGCCCCACCAGTAATGTTGTTTCAAGTCTTGGTACATTTTGGTCACACTAGGATGTATAGAATACTTAGAACTATATGTCTCTACTAAAATGATAGGAATCTACTCCTCAATACGGTGCATACAAACTAGCCCTTTGATTCATAGAATGCCTTCATCATAAATGATGGCTTTCTTGGCCTCACCCCACAACCCTTTGTCATGAATCCTGCTCTATTTCACATCATTAATAAGCTTACCTTTGATTTGCTCGACAAAAAAGAACTTTGCCTCTACACATGCTAGCAAACCACCCATTCCAGATACTTCAAAGCTCATGATGTTGTTATCCAGAACCTTAATATCTTTATCCATGGACTTCTACCAATGTTCAGGTAGGCCAAGATACCCATACTCTCAATTTTCTGACTTAAAGCATAGTTACCACATTATCTTTAGCCTGATGATAGATAATGGTGATGTCATAATTTTTAAGTAATTCCATCTACTTCTGTTGCCTCATGTTCAAATCGTTCTAAGGAAAGACATGTTGTAGGCTACGGTGGTCTATGAACACTTCACCATGGAGTCTATACAAATAGTGTCTCCAGATCTTAAGGGCAAATATCACTGCAGCCAACTCTAAGTCATGAGTAGGGTAGTAATTCTCATGGACCTTGAGTATCCTGGAAGCATAAGCAATGACATTCTTTTTCTACATCAACACAACACCTAAACCAGATTGTGAGGCATCACAATACACAATAAAATCATTACCTTTAACTGGCAAGGAAAGGATGTGATTTGTGGTAAATAAAGCCTTGACCTTTTGAAAGATCTCCTCACACTCTTTCAACTAAACAAATGGTACATATTTCTGAGTCAGGCGAGTAAGGATGGTAGCAATGGATGTGAAATCTCTAACAAACCTACGGTAATATCTAGCCAATCCCATAAAACTATGGACTTTCATCACCAAAGTGGGTTGATGAGTCAGTAATCTACCAATTCATTGAACCTTTAATCATGAATTATTGCCATGTTTTGATAAGATTTAGTGGTTCTTATAGCCTTTATTGACATGAATATAGGTATTCTTGGTTCAAGATGGATAACAAGGAAATAGACCCAAAAGATCTTAAATGGACTTAAAGTCTGAAGTTGATCAAAAGAGATGAAAAATTTGGATTGAGGTGCGTACTTAGTGCGACATGCAGAACTAATGGTGAAGTCTGAACCTTCCACCGTAGGAAGGCTAAGAAGGAGAAGAGAATCTGTAAGGGGGTGCGGTGCCCGTGCAATATGCATAATGCTTGGTGCGAACCGCACCCCACTTCACATGAGGCTCCAAGTTAAGCCAAGTTTCTGGTCCACTTTTGCAGAGCTTTGCAATGTGCATAATGTGACGTGCGAATCACACATGACACCGTACGGCTCTCGAAGGGTATTTTTGTCCATCTTTGTATGATGAATTGGCAACCTTTCTAAAACCCATTTCAGGCATAATATTTTTACAATTTCTTGAATAGTTTTGAAATCTATAACAAGTTTATCTCCCAGGGGAAAGAGTGAGGGTTTTGAATCTATCCTCTCAATTTTTAACCTTTGAATTGTAATTAAGAGCTTGGATATTGATTCTTTCTATATTTCTATGAAAAGGAATTTAAATTTCCCCATGGAAATAGTTTTTTCTTCCATTAGCATGAATAGCTAAGTCTCTTCTAAGGATGTATTGATGATGGGTACTTGATTAAAGGGTATGGGTCTTGCTTATTTGTATTTATAATTGCTAATATAACATGAGTCTAGTGATTTCATCATGTTTTAACTTTAAAATTGGTGGTTGCAAACATTGATTCACTTTACTTGGTTGTGTTCTTGCTTGAAAAAGGGGTTTACAATTTCGGATGTGAAATTGCTAGTGGGTACTTGGAATTCAACTTAGATTGAGGCTAGTAATATCTCAAATAAATGGACACACCCATTTAAGGGTCTAATCTAGAGATAGTGTGACCTACCCAAGCTTATATTGGTTGTTTTATGCCTGACTAATAGTGCTTGCATAAAGGTTGTTAGATAAATGATCATGTGATCAAAATATTAACTTTCATGCCTAAAACCAATGCTACCTATGTTGTTTAGTGAGAATTTAGGAAATTAAGGAAGTACCTTGACCCATACTCAAGTCGTATTGGAAGCATATCCATAGTCATCCTCTCTCTTGATTAGACCTTGCATTTTATTTTATTGCTTTTTTGGAATTTGAAGTGTGATGGATTCCCAATTCCCCTCTTTTTACATTATTCATTGTTCGAACAATACACTCTCGTTGTGAGATCTATTTTTACAATCTCTTTAGCTTATCAGCCAATCCTTGTGGGATCAACCCCGACTCCCATCGAGTAATACAAATTTTGTTTTTCTTAATAATCACTGATACCTCCATCTTGGAGAGTACATTTGAGCATTATCTAAAATGGCACCATTGCTGGTGAATGGTTAATGATTAGCTAATTTGATTGTGAATTAAAATTACTTTGTATAGTGCTTGTTCTTTATTTTATTTGGTTTGTTGTTTATGATTGGTTGCAGGTAGATATTCCTCAAGAACCTACGCCTAGTACTTCTCACCCAACCCATATGCACTTAAGAATGAGACCTTATTAGACCGTGAGTTGGATATTTAGGGAGCCGAGAAAGCAATAGGTGCGACCTTCACTAAAGAGATTGAGAATTGCGTTAAGAGTGGTGCTAAAAAAGATAAAGAGCTATCAATCGCTGTGACACTTCTTGAATTCATGACACTGAGTGTAGTGGATCACCATCTTAAAACAATCAATACCATTGGTGTTGTTGGGGCCGTGATTCTAGTGGAAGAAGTAGATGGTTCGAATAAAGGTAGTGAAGGGGCATCTTTGGCAGACCATGAGATGGGTTCCCATGGAAGTCCACAAAGAGTGCGGAGACATGATCATGGGAATCAAGGTTGGAACGAATGGAATAGTATCTCTAGATTGAAAGTATGATCGTGAGAGTGTTGGAGAATGTAGAGTCTACTGACATAGTCGTTAAGGAGCTGAGATATAATCTTGGAAGCTTTGACTAAATGGTATAATCACACTCCATCACCATTGAACGTCTCAAAGAGAGAATGGTTTGGCTCACCTCTCAATTCAACTATGCACAGGTCAATAGAGGTGCAAAAAGTGATGATGTAAGGGACTCAACTGACCCTGTTGAAGTGGTGATGCCAAATACCAGTAAGACAAACAAAAAAAGTCTTAGGGAAAAGGGTTGTCCCAACTTACACATCATAAAAACAAGGTTCCAAAAGTTTGCAATCCTTTTCCTAAAAGTCCACCGCCTTTTTGCCAACGTTTAGTGCAAGGCAAGGAGAATGAGAATACGGGAGAGTTTGAACCTATTTTAAAAAGGATCATTGTAAACATTTTGTCAAGTAGTTCTTTCAACAAAATGCCTGAGTATGCCATATTTGTAAAAGAAATGTGCACGACATATAACTTCGAAAATAGTGGGGTAGTGCACATGTCTCCCCAAAGTACGAATTATATCAGGATTCTTTGCTATTGACGGGTTTACGACAGGTATATGCACTATTTGTGATGCAAAGGGGATGCATAAGTCCACAAAGTTTGTGTGTTACAAAAATGCAACTGTTTATCTGATGCCAATGACCATATTTCGGAAATTGCAACTCGGGAAACCCACCATCACAAATATGAAGCTTTTCATGGAGGATCGATTAGTAAAGCACCCCGTGGGGATTGGTTATGATGTTTTGGTGAAGGTTGGTTGGCTTGTGTACCTTATGGATTTTGTTGTGCTTGATTGCAATGGGATCTTCGAGATACCAATTATCTTGAGGAAACCATGTCTAGAAATAGGGCACACTTTAAACGAAATAGATTCAGGAGAATTCAAATTCCCCACGAATGAAGAAGAAATAAAATTTGACTTGCATAGGTCTATGAAACAACCGAATGATCTTCAAATGGCTTTTGCAATTTGCAAGATTAAGGAAATCATTGACCTACACATGAATGAGGGGTTGGTGGATGAAGTGTTTAAAGAGGTGCTCTTAAATTATGATCGTGAAGGGATAGAAGAATATGAGGAGATTTGTTGTGCGTTAGTGGGAATGGGTTCCTACTCCTACCCTCCAAAGAAGCTTGACCTTGACTTGAAAAATAGGCAAATACCCCCCCTCGAAACCTTCATTGTGTTATCTTCTTCTTGAACTGCAATCAAGTCTCACGTAAACCCTTATGAGGAGTTTTCTTGGTCATGCCGGGTTCTATAGGCGCTTCATCAAAGACTTTTTGAATGTGTCTTATCCTCTGTGTAAGTTGCTTGGAAAAGAAGCCAAATTCGACTTTGATAGTAGTTGCATGAAGGCCTTCGTCACTCTGAAAGAGAAGTTAACTTCAACCCCATCAACATTACACCAGATTAGTCAAAACTATTTGAACTTATATGCGACACTAGTGGTATAGCTTTGGGGGATGTACTTGGTCAACAAAGAGAGAAACTCTTCCATCCAATCTACTATGAATGTAAAACATTGAATATGGATCAAAAAATTTACATCGTGATGGAACAAGAGTTGTTGGTCATAGTCTTTGCCTTTGAAATGTTCTGGGCATATCTTTTGGTGACCAAAGTTGTAGTGCCCACTGACTATGCGGCAATAAGGTACTTGATGACTAAGAAGGATACCAAGCTCCTAATAATTCATTGGGTATTACTCCTTCAAGAATTCAATTTTGAAGTAAAAGATCAGAGGGGCTGCAAAAATCAAGTGGTTGACCATTTACTAGGACTAGAAGAAGAGGGAAGGCCTGTAGAGAAACTTGAGATAAATAATTTATTCCCCAATGAGCGCATTTTAGCTGCTTTGCATGATCTCATACCATGGTTTACCGACTTTGCCAACTTTTTAGCCAATGATTTGCTTCCAGGTGATTTGAATTCACACAAGAAAAAGAAGATCTTGCATAACGTCAGGAAATATTTTTGGGATGAACCCTACCTATTTAAGATTTTCGCTGATGGGATGATTCAGAGGTGCATCCCTAAAATTTAGATGATGCCTATTCTTAAAGCATTCCACTCTCTCTGTTGGTCGTCACCATGGGGGTATGCACATTGCTTCAAAAGTATTACAATATGGATTTTATTGGCCGACTAGCTTTCAAGATGCCCATGATATGGTGAAGGCATATAACAAATACCAATGCAAAGGAGGCATGTCTCGGTGCCATGAACTCCCATTGACACCAATTCTTGAAGTGAAATTATTTGACGTATAAAGGATTGATTTCATGGGTCCATTTGTATGTTCGTACGAATACACTTTTATCCTTTTGGATATGGACTATGTATCAAAGTGGGTTGAAGTTGTGGCATTTCCTAACAATGAAGGCACAAGTGTCACAACTTTTCTAAAGAAGAAAATATTTACCCGATTTGGCACCCCCGTGCCATATTAGTGATGGGGGTAAACACTTTTGCAACAAGTTATTTAGCAGTCTCCTTGAAAAATATGTAGTCAAGCATAAAGTCGCTACTCCCTACCACCAATAAACGAGTGGACAAGTTGAGGTATCCAATAGGGAGATCAAGTATATTATTACAAAGTTGGTAAAGGTTCATAGAATGGATTGGGCCCGGAAGTTGGACGATGCCCTATGGGCCTATCGTACTGCATAAAAGATCCCTATTGGTATGTATCCCTATCAAATGGTATTTGGCAAAGCTTGCAATCTTCCAGTAGAACTAGAGCATAAATCTATGTGGGCTTTGAAGGCGGTAAACTTGGATTGGGAGAAGGCTGTTTATGCTAGAGTTGAGGGCCTCAACGAGATGGATGAGTTCTGAATGAGGGCGTATGAGAGTAATGCATTTTATCTGGCCCATTCAAAGAGTGCCAAGTTTTTCCAAATGGTGCAATAAAGATCTAAGCTGAAAGTGGATCAACTTTTAAAGTAACTGGGAAGCGAGTGAAGAATTACTTGGGCATACCAGAAGAAGTCACACTCCTCAAAGCCATTTACCTTGATAAGCCTTAAAGGAAAGGTACCATCATCGAGTCATGACGTTAAACCAAGCGCTTCTTGGGAGAAAACCCATGCTTTCACCTTTACATTCTTTATTTTGGATTTTTGGTATTATTTGGTGTGTTGTTTTTGTTGGATTTGTAGTTAGAAACCAAGCAAAGGGTGTTGGAGAAATCTTCATAATGTGCACTGCACCATGCGAACGCACTTCAGACTGTGCATATTGCACAAATTTTGCATGGGGAGATAGACCACTGGTGGAATTTTATAAAGCTGAACCCTTGGCATGTGCCTGGTGTGAGGACCACACATTAGAATGTGTACGTCGCACATCGATTTTGCACCACCAACCATAATGCTGGCTGTTTCACCAAAAAAGGCAGCCCTTCATGCAATTGCACATTGCAAATTGCCTCTCGCATGTCCTTAACATAGCATTAGACATAAAACTGGCACTAAAATCCCATATGCTTGTGCGTCTACTATTGTGGTTCGCCCCATAGCGTGTGCATTTTGCACAAGGTTCCAGGGAGTACCCTCTTTCTTAAACACTCTAATTTCATTGAGGACAATACCCAATTTTTCTTTGAGGGTGGTTTCAATTTGGTTATCACCTTGTGAATAGTAATTTAGAAATATACTCCAAGAGTTTTCTTAAGACCATGCTTCTTTCCCAAGGAGCAAAAGTTTTCTTTATGTTCTTTTTCTTTTGTTTGTTTTTTGGGTCGAACCGGGTTGGTGTGTAATGACCCTTCCGGTTATGCTCGTGTTTTCGACTTTCTTGTACTATTAGAGCTTGTCTATAGCAGCCCTAAGTGATTTATGACTTGCTGGGACCGGTAGTTCAGTGCCTACGCTGTCTATTTGGTCTTTATGGTCGTTTCCTTGTTTTAGAGCTTTAAATTTTTGAAATAATTGACTTTGGTCAATATTCGTAGCTATCATGCTTGCAATTGAATTTTGAAGGACCTTTTGTCAAGATCTGGGAGCTTTTCAGCTTGGAATTCTCTCTCATTCTGTGTTTTCAGGCAAATTAGGCTTGTTTGGTTGACTTTTGTCAACATTTGGAGATAAAGACCTCAAATGGAAATTTCGTCACTGATGTTAGCTCCGGAATATCGAGTTTAGGCTAGAGGGACCATAGGTTTGGGTCCCGAGGCTTCCAGACTTGTTTTTGGACATTGGGTTCTATTATGGAAATAGTCGGTTTAAGGTTGATCATTGGGCGCAGGGCCCACTTTTCATTAAATAGACCTCCGATGGGATTTTCATTAATTTTATTGGATCCAAAATGTCGTTTAAAGTCAAATAGCTAAGCTCGTTTTTGTTTGCGGGACCCTGGATGTGTTCCTGGGGACCCATAGTGTGAAAACCCACCCTTGGCATTGCTATATATTGATGTGGGGCCAGGGCACCGCCTGGGCCATGCCTGCGCACGCGCGCCTGTTCCCTAGCTAGCACCTCTGCATGGCAGCCACCTCAGCCATGCTAGTGCCCCTCCACTAGGGCCAGCGCCCCTGCACCTCAACTGACCAGCTTAAATAGTTGTTGGCAGCCTAATTTCCAGCATTTCTCACCATTTTCAAACCTCGATAATTCCTTCATTTTTGCTCCAAATTACTCCATTTCTTTGCCTTATCTTACCGTTTGCTTGAAGGAATGTATGTTGCTGATTCGGGCTCGTTCCTTGCCTCTTGATTAGGTAAAATCTCGTGTCAATTTCTGTTAATTTCCATAAATTTTATGTTTTTTGGGCTGCTTTGAGCCCTTCCTAAGGTCTGTTTCTGCTCAATTTTTATGCATGTTCTCCCGAGAACACGGGGAACAAGTTGGTGTTTTTTATTTTTGATTTTGAGTTACAGCGCCCACAGGCCCGCTTATTACCCGGATTTTGACCCGGTTATGTTTATAGCATTAGAGGTATCATTTGTTTCATTTTGATATGTAGATTATTGTGTTGATAGTGTTTTTACGAATTAGAGATTCTCAGAGCAGTTCGAGCATGGACGATACCGTTCACACATCTAGTCGTCAGACGACAGGTAAGTTATGGCTTTCCCTACCTAGACTATGCGTATATAGGCTATACCTGCATTAATTAGCTTCCTTGGGTTGGTTTTCTAGGTTTGTACCCTCAAACCTAGTCTGTCTTTTTCTTCTGTTTATTTCTTGCATTTGTTGTAGTATTCATGTAGTATTGCTATTTCACCCTTGTGGCCTCGTGTAGCCTTTATTTATGTCTCTTGACAATAGATGGTGGGATATTTGAGAATGTCTATGAGTCCCGGACAACGTGACCCTACTTTAGGCTAGCTATCTGTGCTATAGAGCTGATTGTGCCTGTGCAGGGCCGATAAGAATTTTCGTGAGCCATTTTGGTCTAATCGATTATTTTGCAAGCATATCATTCATGAAAAAGGATTTTCTGCATGTTTTACTACTATTTTGGATTCAGGCCTACTATCACTAGTTTTCTAAACATTTCATGGTCCCAAGGGCCCATTTTTGATAAATGATTTTGAAAGTGTTTTGAAACTGGATTTTATAAAACCTCTTGGTGTAAAGAGGACATTACGATGATTCGATTACTAGTTTTCATACTTATAGTAGACCCGGTGGTGCCGTTGTGCTAGACCTACTTTGATATTTTATTGATATTAGACTCGGTAAAGCCGAGCATCAGACCTGACATACTACTATTTTAGACCCGGATATGCTTTGGGCACCCTTTGATGGGGGTTTTGATACTACTGCTACTGATTTAGACCAGGTTCAAACCCAGACATGTACTATGAGGTTTCAATTATTTAGTTACACTTTAAGGTTTGCGATTTTAGTATGTGGTCTACGAGTAGACCCCCATGGACCTTGTCGTTACTGGACCAAAGGCTACAGGCTGACACAGTATGCCAAGAGGATGGGTATACGGAGTAGTAGAGGTATATGGGTCGTGTCCTTCTATGGGTCCTGCCTCTATTGGACCTTATAGGTACCAAAGGGGTTAACATACAGCGTTACTATCACACCAGATTCATCATATCATCATCATGCATATTGTGTATCGATCCCACCCTTTTTTGTTATGTGCTCAGTGTACGCTCCGGTTGTATGGGTAGCCCGAGTTTTTGATTTCACTTGATTGCGTTCCTCGATTGTATGGGCAACCATTGGGACTGTAGGTAGATTATATTACTCCTTTTGTACTATAAAATTATGTTGGCTTTTGGTTATTGAGGGATTAGTGGTTTTTAGCCTATTGAGGCTTTGGTTATTAAACTTTCGTTATTGAGGGTCTTGTGAGTCCTATATTATTGAGGCACAGTTGATATGGCCTTCTGAGCAGTTGTGGGTTGTCTGAATCTATTCCTTATTGTGGTTTTGATTAGTGGATCACAGTTCTTATGGCTTAGTTATTCCATCCTAGGGTTGCACTAATGAGGTTGATGTCTCACTATGGTTATCTTGAAAGTTTGTGTTTAAATATGATTCCGTTGGTGTATGGATTATAGTTTGATTATGTTGGCTTACTTTCCTTCTTCCCTTCTTACTTGAGGTTACCGATATACCGCCACATTTCTAAACTCTCTCTTTATATATATAGTTTTTTGCAAGGATCCCAAGTGCGTTATTCTTCCTTTCACCTGTGTTTCTGTGTATGTACATATTTTATGGCTAGCATAGTCAGTTTGTATTCTTGTTGTCTTATATACATGCCAGTTCCATGGTGTTTTGTCTTTGTTTCTGTGACTATTTTCCTTGTATTCTGCTTATTACTTTTTTATATCTTATATGTGCTCAGTCGGCCGACGATGCCTACTGGGTACCCGTTGCTTAGCAATTGGTGCTTATACTACATTTTTGCATCTTTTGGTGCGTATATTGGTGTGAGATTTCACCATTAATCACATGGAGACTCGTGCAACTTTGAAATTCGATACTAGGGTGAGCTCCTAACGACCGGTCTTGACCACATCTCATCTTTTGTACTGTTACTCTTTATTTTTTCACAGACAGTTGTACATTCTATTTTCTTACTTGTACTCTAATTGAAAGCTTCTGTACTATAGATACCAAGTCTTGGGGTTGGTGTAGTTTTCCTTTATATATATATATGATCGGTTTATTTGCTTACGCGTTGTTATTATTCTTAATTTGGTTCTGCTTATTTCATCATATCAGGAGTATTGGATAGGTAGTAGCCCATTATAAACCGTTTTGGCTATGGAATTGGTTTGCCTACTGGGGGTTGAAGGTGCCATTATGACTTGAGAAATCTAGTCGTGATAGCTTTGTATCAGAGCTATAGGTTTACCGGTGTCGTGGTACAAAAGCAAATGTCTAAGTAGAGTGTCGCAGATCGGTACGATGACGCCCATATCTTATCTGCGGGAGGCTACAAGGCATTGTTAGGAAAAGTTCCATTTTCTTGTCTCTTTATCGTACGTTCTTGGATCTATTAACTTCTAAATTTTTACTATTTCATTCCTTCTCATATACCTAAGATGAGTGCGACCGCGGGAGATATTGAGGCTTCTATTCTTACTACTTTAGTGCTTCTTTCTGTGCCAAGATTCTCGGGTAAGAGTTTACTACCTCAGATAGGGGGTGTAGGGGCAGCCCATCCTCTGGTAGGGTTTCCTGATACCCCAGTTCTTCAGGGCATCATGTTTAGGACTCTGTGTCCTTCGGTGGGTGTTTCACTGCCTCAGAGTGGGGCAGTACCCAGTTCTTCGAGTAGTGCACCAGTTAGAGTTGAGATTCTAGTCCTTTAGAGGGGTTGTATGTTGGTATTGGAGTATGAGGGAAGCTTTTATGAGATCGTTAGGCACACTTTTAGGATGTGCCTTAACTGTTTGATAGAGTTCAGAGTTTTGTTGGGGGATTGATTTCACCTCTTTGTATCACGACAGAGCACCTGGTTACAGTTAGGATGACCTTTCTTTAGGTAGTGCATCATGCTTGGGCTGTTGAGGGCTTATGTCGTGAGGCATATGGAGGTAGTAGTAAGATGCGTTGTTGTTAGGATAGTTTTCGAGGTTCTCAGACTCAAGGTAAGGAATTCTCTACTAGAGATCAATTCCATTGCTTCTTATCTAGAAGACTAGTTTCAGTTGCTCCACAGGTTTTAGAGTAGGCAGGGAACATGTCAAGTTCTTTGGGGTTTGCCTTCAGGGTCTGTAGGTTGTGGTGGCCAGTCAGGTTCAGTGAGATCATCCCGTTTGACTTCTTTTATAGGTATGGTTTTTTATGATTGTGGGGTGATCGGTCACTATTCTAGAGATTATCCCCAGCGAGGGATGGTTGAGCCTTCAGCATCAACTACTCAGTACAGTGGTGACACCGTCAGTCTGATGCCTCTCTTGATGGGCCAAAGGTAGAGATTCCCGATGTTGTTACTTTAGTTGTTTTACTGTTTGAGTTTGTAGTCCTATTCGCGTGTTTTTTGGTAGATAATTTCTTTTTAGTAGTGGATGGGGTGAGTTATCCTTGAGAGATTTTTTCCCAAAGTTGTAGCTCGTGGGTAAGTCTTGCTAATCTAACTTCCAGTTGGTTGTGGTTCTAGACTTGGCTTGAATCTTCCTTTTATAGTGGTGCTAGATGGTTGTTGCCTAGGCCATTATCTAGCATCGGCTAGAGGTCGTTGTGTTGGTTTGATGTGATACCGGTGGTAGTGCCCGGAGCTTGAGGCCCTATTTTTAGTCACGTGGTGTTGGTTATGCTAGTAAGCATTGGTTGGTTTTGTGTTCTCAGGAAATTAGAGTAAATCCTCTTATTTGGTTGGTTTAGGAGGTTAGCAGGTTGGGGTTGTTTCCTTGCTTACTTTTGCTTCAAGCTCGGTATGAGATGTTCTCTCTTGTTTTCCCCAGTCCCTGCTGGGATGAGTTTTGATAGTAGTTTTCTGGTCAAGTTCTTGATTATGGAATTATGGTCGGGTTCTGGCTTTATCTGTTTGGCTAAGTATTGATTGTAGCATCGTGACTGAGGTTTGATTATAGAATTGTGGCATTATGGTTGGATTTTTACTGTAGCATTTTTGGTTAAGTTAGGCATTCAGCTTACCCTCATTCTATCATATCAAGTGTTGCTGGTAAGTGTTGTGGGAGCTAAAGGAGTAGCTCAAGGTTTTATTTAAGGAAGAATTTCTAAGGTTCAACGTATCCTATGAAATAGTTTCATTTGGTTTGCGAAGAAGGGTTATAAATCTTTGTGTGAATGTGTGTGTTCTAACAGCTGACCGATGTGACGTTTGAGAGTTTTCTTCGATTTGTGTGTTGATGACGTGATTAAACTAACTACTGATTGCATAGACTTTTCCTTTGATTGGTTCAAGGTAAGATTTCCTTCTAGCATTGGATGGAGGCATTGCTCATTTTCAGTACTATATTCGTGAGCTTGTTGCATCGACCGGGATTTCCTTGTCATATTCTTTAGAGGATCCATATTTAAGTAGTATCTATGGATCGAGTAGTTCATATATCCATAGCATAGTTGGCTTCGGTTCCTATAAATGTTCATCGGTAGTGTATGGGTCTACTCAGAGGCTCGACAGAAGTACTGATTGACAACTAGAGTTGGGTTTCTGAATCGTGGTGTAGTAGACTACTTGGGGCAGTTCGTAGGAGTTTCTCTTTGGTTGCAGCATCTTTGTGCCAGTAGAAAGTAGGTGCGGGCAACATGGCTTATTTACTTCCTTTTCGGAGTGGTTGTTAGCCTTGGACACCTAGTCCTTGGCTAACCCTTGGTTTAGGCTGGACATTCCAGATTTCAGCAGTGTTCTTAATAGTACAGGTTCCTTCTAACTTAGTTGGACAGACTCAACAACGTATGTTTGAGAATTAGCGGTGATATATGCTATATGTGATCAGGTTAGGCGGGTTGAGGCTATCGAGGCTATTTTGGGTTCCAATGATACTTTAAGACGGGTGGTCACCCTTGTGTGCTGAGAGCTAAAAGATCAATTAGGTTGTTCTTCAGGGGTTGTCTTTTATTTGAGACTCTAGCATTAGTTAGACTCTTCCAGTGTGGGCTAGGATTTGTGGTGTGTTTGATTCTTTCAGTCTTGGTGGTTCATGTGCGGGTATAGTAGACCAGATGGTTTTGAGCCAAGGGGGTGAGTTGAAGGTTTATGCAAAATTTTGATATCTAGATGGAGACCTTGGGCATTAGATATCCTTCTTTTGCCTACAGAATGTTTGATTTGATATTCACGGCTTGGTAGACTTCTTTTTGAGTTGAGACTATTAAGGTGATCTTAAATACGAATGGTGTTCGAGTAATCAGAGCAGTAGTGGAACTTCTAGAGCTTGGAGCTTGATTATTGGCTACAGATATTGTGGTAGGCTTTCAACACTCTTTGCAAGGTCTTGGTTTTGGTTTGGATCTATTGGGCAGGTTGCCCTGGTTTATTCGTTTTTAGTTGATTCAGACATGACACGGTTCAGCGAGGTGGGGTTCGTTCTATAGTCTAGGAGATTTCTCATCGGCATAGACTTTTCATACATACTTTTCCCAAACCTGGTGTGCAAGTTATAGTCAAGTTCCAATGGTTTGTTCAGTTATGTTCAGATATCGAGTTGGATGTTAGCAAAAGTGTTCGTTCGTTGGTTAATGGTAAGTCGAGACAGGTAACTCCAATTTTTGATGATATGCAATAGGTCGCTATCTTAGAGGGAAAAGGCTAACATAATAGAGCTTTATTGGTTAGAATTTGAGTGTAAAGGTGACTTCATTCGTGGTTGAGTTTAAGCAGGAACTGTGGATCTCCGGTGGGTTAGTTGATGTTTTGAGGGTGGCTCGAGTGTTCTACTTGCATGAAGCTTCGTGATTATTGTGCTAACCGAGTTCAGGTTAGAATAAATAGTTTTTGTGAATCAGCGGGTTCATGAGTTAGAGATTTGGTTGGTGACTTTGTGGGTGAAATTAGTTGTGGTATCGAGGATTCCGGTTCTGTGTGTTGATCGCCTTTGTTCTTGGGTTTCACTGTTATATCGGTGCTTCCGGTTGAGATTTTTAAGGTTCAATTTAGGTTGGCAGATCTTTATGGTTTTGGAGTTTAAGGATGGAGTCTAGCTGGTCTAGAGTGAAGCTAAAGCCTGGTTGCTTTCTTTGGCCTTGTTCCATTGGGTACCATCCGGTCGAGGAGGCTACCCAGGTTGTCCGACAGAGTAGTGCAGGCTCTATATTGGCAGTTGTTAAGCCTCTGCTCTTCCCTTCTTTCTCGACTTTCGAGGATGAAATCCTTTTTAGTAGTGGATGATGTAAAGACCCTTCTAGTCATTCTTGTGTTTTCGCCTTTCTTGTAGTGTTAGAGCTTGCCTATAGCAACCCCAAGTCATTTATGACTTGCTGGGATGGGTAGCTCGGTACTCGGGCCGTCTATTTTGTCTTTATGGTCGTTTCCTTGTTTTAGAGCTTTAAACTTTGGAAATCGTTGACTTTGGTCGACATTCTTAGCTATCATGCTTGGAATGAAATTCTAACAGTTCCATCAGCTCCGGAGCATGGACTTTGGTCTAGGAGGACCTTTTGTTGGGCTCTGAGAGCTTTTTAGCTTTGAATTCTCTCTCGTTCTGTGTTTTCAGGCCATTTGGGCTTGTTTGATTGACTTTGGTCAATATTTGGAGAAGACAGCCTCAGATGGAAATTTTGTCAATGATGTAAGCTCCGGAACGTCGAGTTTAGGCTAGAGGGACCACTCCCGAGGCTTCTGGACTTGTTTTCGGCCATTGGGTTCCGTCTTGGAAATAGTTGGCCTAAGGTTGATCTTTGGGCGGAGGGACCACTTTTCATTAAATCGACCACCGATGTGATTTGCATTGATTTCATTGGATCCAAAATGTCATTTCTAGTCAAATAGCTCTGCTTATTGTTGTTCGCGGGACCCGGGATGCATTCTCGGGGACCCATAGTGTGAATATCCACCCTTGGCATTGCTGGTTGCTGGTGTGGCGCAAGGGTGCCGCTTGGGCCATGCCTGCTCCCAAGCTAGCGCCCCTGCGTGCCAGCCGCCTTACCCATGCCAGCGCCCCTGCGCCTTTGCCGCCCAACTTAAATAGTTGGTTGCAGCCTAATTTCCAGTATTTCTCACCATCTTCAAACCTCGATAATTCATCCATTTTAGCTCCAAATTACTCCATTTCTTCACCTGCTCTTACCCATTGCTTGTAGGAATGTATGTTGCTGATCCGGGCTCGTTCCTTTCCTCCTGATTAGGTAAAATTTCGTGTTAATTTCTGTTAATTTCCATAAAATTTCATTCTTTAAATTTCATGATTCTTGGGCTATTTTGAGCCCTTCCTATGGTCCATTTCTGCTTAATTTTTGGGCATGTTCTCCCGGGGACATGGGGAACACCTTGGTGTTTTTTGTTTCTAGTTTCAGGTTGCGAGGCCCATGGGCCCACTTGTGACACAGATTGCAACCCAGTTGTGTTTCTAGCATTATGGGTATCGTTTGTTTCATTTTGATGTGTAGATTATTGTGTTGATAGTATTTTCGTGAATTGGAGCTTCTTGGAGCAGTTTGAGCCTGGACAATGTTGTTCCTGCCACTAGTTGTCTGAAGACAGGTAGGTGATAAGTCGGTAATCTACCAACATATTGAGCCCTTACTTATAAATTATTGCAATGATTTGACAAGATTTAGAGGTTCTTATGGCCTTTATTGAAGTCTATGCAGGTACTTATGATCAAAGATGGAAAATAAGGAATTTGACCCAAAAAGAGTAAAAAAGGAGTGAAGTGTGAAGTGAGCAAACAAGACAAAGATTCTGCTGAGAGATGCAGTGCTTGTGCGACACACACTTTCTTTGGTGCGAAACGCACCTCCCACTACATGGCGATAAAAGTTTACTGAAGAATCTGTCAAGGGGTGTGGTTGTTTTGCAATGTGCATAATGGTTAGTGCTAACCGCACCCCCTTCTCAAGAAGCTTCCCAATTTGCCTAAGTTATTAGATCACTGAAGAGGGTGTGCGACATGCACATCACGACATGCGAACCGCATGTCCCACCGCGTACCACCTGAATGGATTTTTTGTACAGGTTTATGTGACATTTTGGGAATGTTTAAAAGCCCATTTTAGGCACAATTGTAAATTGTTTTGAGTTTTGAACATTATTCTTAGCAATGTGAACAAGTTTTCCTTCTAAGAACAAGAAGAGGGTTTCTCACAATTCCTTCTTTCCAATTCATAGATCCACCATTTGTGTACAAATTGAGCTTGTATATTGAGAAATTTAGCTTGAATGGAAGGGAAATTGAATTACCCATTTGGTATATCTCTTTCCTTAATTATGAGTAGCTAAACCTCCTATATAGGGATGTGTTTATGATGGGTACTTGATAAATGGGTCTAGTGATTTCACCATATTCTTACTCTAAAATTGGTGGTTTCAAACATTGATTCACTTAACATGGTTATGTTATTGGTTGAAAGAGGATTTCATAACTTTGGATGTGAAATTTTTAGTGGGAACTTGGCTTCCATTTAGATTAAGGCTAGAAATAGATCATATCGACGGAATCACCCACTTAAGGGTCTAAAGCTAGAAATAGTATGACCTCCCTAAGCATATCTTGGTTGTTTTATTGCCTAATCAATAGTGCTTGAGCTAAGACTATTAGACTTATGATTATTTGATCAAGAGATAGATTATCGTACCTATGACCAAGGCTACTTATTTCATAGAGTAAGAATTTGCATGAATAAGCAATCACCCTACCCTATATTCAAGTTCCATTTGACGTATATCCCTAGTCGTCCTCCCTATTGTCTATATTTCGTTTTGCTTTATTGTTTTATTGTTGAATTGCGAAATTGTGACAGATTCCCAATTACCCCCTCCCTTCTTTATATTATTCACTCTCATTGTGAACTCTATCTTATAATCACCTAGGCTAAGCTCTAAATTCTTTGT
This sequence comes from Jaltomata sinuosa, assembly GCA_003996215.1. Lineage (NCBI taxonomy): Eukaryota > Viridiplantae > Streptophyta > Magnoliopsida > Solanales > Solanaceae > Jaltomata > Jaltomata sinuosa. Next base: position 61,259 of record QJPP01002874.1, on the reverse strand, counting down.
GGGTTCGACCCTTACATCCATTGGAAACTATAAATGTATTTTGATCTAACGATTGTCGATACCTCCTAATAGGAGAGTACGCTTGAGTGTTATAAAAAGTGGCACCGTTGTCGGGGAATTAAGTTGTTTAGCATTTTTTATTATAGATTTGAAATCACCTTGAGAATGTTTGTTTCTTGTTACATTGTTTGTTGTTTGTGTTTGGATTGAGCAGGCTAGTCCATGAGCAAGGTAGGTGACAATGATAGTGTCAACGAAGCTATATAGATGCAGAAGTTGCTGAGCCTGTCATACAAATGGGAGTAGGTGCAATCCACCTACCTCCCACGATGGGAAATCCAGTATTTCAAGTAACTAGCACAATGCTCCATTTTATTCAAATGAAGGGTATGTTTGGAAGAGCAGCCCACAAAGATGCCAACAGGAACATCCATAATTTTTTGGAGATATGCCAACCGTTCATATTCCAACATATCTCCCAAGAATCTGTTTGACTATGTTTATTCCCATTTTCTCTAACGGGGGAAGACACAACATGGTTGGAGGAGTTTTTCAGATGGGTCCATAACCTCTTGGAATGAATTGGTGGATGCCTTTAAAATGAGATTCTTCCCTCCATCGCGGATGATGTAGCTAAGGGATGAGATTCCCATCTTCCGCCAACTTCCCGATGAGCCTCTACATGATGCATGGTTGAGATTTAAAAAGAAGCTTGTGTTATGTCCTACCATGGTTTGCTGGACCATGTCTTGTTGCAAAGCTTCTTTAGATCCTTGAACTCAATGAATAGATTTGTGGCCAACAATATTGGTGGCGGTACCTTCATGGATTTCCAATTTCCTATGCAATGGCCCTTCTTGAGAGAATGACCTAAACTAACCAATCTTGGCACACAAGAGAGGTGGATATTCCAATTTTGGGAGTGACCATATCCATCATTAAAAATGAGATGAGGAGGAAGAATGAAGAGAGGGATGTGACCATGGCTAAAATGATGACACAAATAGACTTGCTTTCCAAGAACATAATGGGGGTAGGTGGTGCTAAGACCGTCAATGTTATGAGTACACCGAAGATAAAGGCTAGTGATAATGAGCTAATGACCATCGTGGATGGTAAGATTTGCTATTTGTTAGTGGGTTCTCGTCCCGGGTATTATCGCCCAAGGGATGAGAATCAAGGTTAGAACAAGGATAAGGATAAAGATGGCAATTTGAAACACCGAGACAAGGATGGTGATAGATATAATCATCGGAGTTCTAACCCATATATGCCTCCAAACAAATCAGATTCTTTGTATCAACTCACTATAAGCAATCCTGGTCATTCCAAGATTAAGGATATGTTGTCCTTGGTGCAAAAAAGGTGGACACGACTAACACCGGGGTCAATGATCTTAAAGGCAAAAGGTCAACACTCCATCAAACCGTGAGCTCTCGTTCAGCCTCAATTAAACATATTGAGGTGCAAATGAATCATCTATCCACTCAAATGAACTCGAGAATGAAAGGAACACTTCCTAGTCACACCACCGCAAATCCTAAAAATGATGCCAATGTCATGGTGGTTGTTAGTAGAAGTGGGAGAACAAGTTGAGTAGTGAAGGAGCGCATTTTAGAGCCAGTTGTTGTAGAAGAGAAGCCTATTATGGAAGCCGTCACTGAGCCGCATGATAAAGAAAAAGAAATCATGCTTGATGTAGATGTTGAAAACCCGGGGGTTGGGTTGAAGCTTGATGCATCCAATGCCCTAGTGAATGTTGATGTTTTTGATGAAAGAGAGGTGGCTTAATCTCCTCCCCAAGTTTCTATTGATGTTGAGGAGGATCCCCTTATTGTGCAAAGTGTGCCGACCACACTACTCAAGGGACCTACTCCGTACCCTCAAACGCTTAACAAGAAGAAGAAAGATGACAAGCTTAGCAAGTTTGTTGACATGTTTAGAAAGCTATCTATAAATATTCCTTTTGTTGAAGCCTTGACGCAAATACTGGGGTATTTAAAATTTATGAAAGAGTTGTTTAAAAAGAAGAAGGTGGTTGATGTGGGAACCGTTGAGATATCACACAGCTGTAGCACTGTGATGACAAGCAATGTTTTTACAAAGCGAGACGATCCCCGTGCATTCACCATATAATGTACTATTGGGATCTTTGTGTTCCATAAAGCCTTGTGTGATCTCGAGCAGAGCGTCAATTTAATGCCCCTAGGGATTTTCAACAAGTTAGGATTTGGTACACCCAAACCTACATATATGAGACTTCTCATGGCTGATCTGTCCATTAAGCATCCGGTAGTAATCCTATTTGATGTAATGGTGAAGGTCGAAAAGTCCATTCTCTTGACAGACTTCGTGATCTTGGATTGTGAATTAGATGTTGTGGTGGCCATCATCTTAGGGCGACCATTATTGGCCACAGGAAGAGCACTTTTGGATGTTGAACTCAGTGAGCTCAAATTTTGAGTTGGAAATGAAGTGGCGACATTCAATGTATGTCAACCCACAAGACCTCCGGATGACTTGAGGGTAATTTCGGTGATAGAGTAGAGGGAAAGGTTGATGGTGCCCTTGAAGAGTGTGAAATGGGCAAGACGCCCAAGATTGAAGAGTAGCTAAGTCGGCAACATGGTGATATTTTAAGGATGTTGAAGAAGCAATTCCCTTTATTGGGATGGGACCATGCCAATTGGATTGTCATGCTATCCGATAACGACTAAGGTTGAGGTACTATCGTCGAGTTGCGATGTTAAATTAAGTGCTTCATGGGAGGCAACCCAAGTGTTTTTACTTTGTTTTTGGTTATCTTTTGTTGTTTTTTATTTGTTTTAGGAATGTATGGAGGAGAAGAATGAACCAGTGCAAAACAGGGGGAAAATGGGACGTGCGGAGGACCATGCATTTCGCACAAGACATTGTGCGTGTCCCATGACTCAACGCATGCCAAATTAGAAGCCTGGAAAAAAAGAGAAATTAGAGGTGATGTGTGCTAGGCTGTGCGGTCCGCACAAGCCCAAGTGCACATCACACCTCCATCGCATGACGAGGCAGAAGCCTAGGCCAACTTCAGGTCACAAAAAGGTAAGGTGTGAATCAACATGCGGTCCGCACCAAGGCTGGAGCGAATTGCACGTCACGGTGCACGAAGGTAAAATTTCAAATTTTTAATTGACCGACCTGACTCGGAGACCGACCCGGCTCAACATTCTTCTTCTTTTCATTTTAACTTCCGCCACCCTCACCTTTTCTTCCACTTTATCTCCTACAACTTCTCAGATTCTCTCACAAAACCTCCCATAAATCCCTCAAATTCTCCTAAAATCTTCTCCTCCACTCACCCAAACTCCTCCACTGCCGCTTCACCACCTGTGCCATCGTCATAGTTCTCAAGGAAGGTTGTTGGGTCACCATTGTTGCTCTCCAAAAGTTTCAATCTATGCTTCTCTCTGCCTAATCTTAACTTGTGGTAAGTTCCCCGATGGTAAATACATGTTTTTATGATGGTTGAGAACTCATATTGTGAAGCATGCTTGTAAGAATTGCCATGTTGATTTTGGGTGAGATGTGAAATTTTTAGGTCCCCAATTTTGAATTGTGTTATGGATTTTTATTAGGATCAACTTGGTAGAACTTGATATTTTGATAATGCAGGTTGATTGGTAGTGATTTTTAAGCCTTGAAATCTGTATTTGGGGTGAAGTCTAAATAACCCACTTGTGAATAATGCTTGATTTGGCCCGATGATAAAATGGGTAACGTCTTTCTTAAGGGCAAAATGTCATTTTTCATGAGGTTTAGTCAAAAATCGTTGTTTGGGTTGAAAATTATTGCTTGTAGTATACCCATATTCTTTGTTGAAAATTTTATTAGGTGTATGATCTTGTGCAGGGAGGTGGTAATTAGTATTGCTAATCTTGTGCCCAATTGAGTAATTGAAGGCTTGATGTTCCCGATGATGGACGGGGTAACATCCTTATTAAGGGAAATCGTTGAATTTTCTCTTGCTTGTTGATTGGTTATATTGAAAGTTCGGGGAAGTCTGAGTATCTGAACAATTGTGTGGTCATGATATCCCTTACCCCTTTGTTAAAATCATTGGTTATTGTTTGGTACCAAGTACATAAATCAAATCATACTCTACGAATCACATACGTAATCCACAAGAACACAAGGAACCAAAAATTCCAATTGTGCCTGTGTGTATTTCCCATGTGATGCGTAGATGTTGATGTGCAGAATACACAAGGCAATGCACCATTTGAAAATAGTATGCCCGTTAACTATTTTGATATGTGGCGACAGCTGCGATGCGCATCCTAGTTGGGGCGGTTCGCACCAACTTCATACATTTGAGTTGAAACCATTGAAGGTTTCTGTTAGCTCATGCAATGTAACGTGCGACGCGCACCCACATTTTCCCACAGTCCCCTACTTTATTTATCTACTCCTTTGCATTCTGTCCTTTTTAGTTTATTAACTACTTTTTGATCTTTCTCTTTAATATATGTCAAAAAAACACAAAAAGATTTTATTATTTTTTGGACTCAAAATCTCCATATGTAGAACATGCTTCTAGTAGGGGAAACACAGGTAGCCATTCAAAGAAAATGTCAGCCGCAGAAGAGGCTAGTATTTGCTTTGGGGTAGAGGGCATGGAGGCCTTTTATAAGTGAGATAAGAATAAAGCATTCAATGAAGAGCAAAGCTTTAACTTGGGTGAAGTTGGGGCTGACCTACCCAACATGCACCATCATTCTGCTGAACGAGACTGGCACCCTTTTCAGGATGTTCCCATAGGATACAATAAAGAGGTCATGCGGAAGTTCTTTGGGGCCTATCAGGCCATGCAGGATTCAAAGGGTTATACAGGACCTGCAAAAAAATTCCCCAACTTGAATTCAGTTATAGTCAGGGGAAAGAAAGTTTGCATTACCCCTACTTCCATCAATTCCTTCTATTGGGGAAACCTTATCGAACCTACACCTACTCTCATGGCCAAGTTGCAAGTGGAAGTAAAGCCATATCATGAGACTGCTCCTATCCTTGCTCCTTCTACTCCTATCTGGGCCACTATGGGAGGTGACATTATTAGAAGAACTCTTAACTTTGAAGCCCATCTTTGGTATGATCTCGTCTGCATCCGCTTCCCAATTCTCCCCCTTCTTTGTATTATTCACTCTCATTGTAAACTCTATCATATAATCACCTAGGCTAAGCTGTAAATTCTTTGTGGGTTCAACCCCGACATCCATTAGAAACTATAAATGTGTTTTTCTCTAACAATCATCGATACCTCCTAATAGGAAAGTACGCTTGAGCGTTATTGAAAATAGCACTATTGCCGGGGAATTGAGTTGTTTAGCCTTTTTGGTTGTAGATTTGAAATCACCTTGAGAGTGTTTGTTTTCTTTTATTTTGTTTATTGTTTGTGATTGATTGCAGGCGGATATTTCTCAAGCATCAATGCTCAGTACCTCTCACTCAACCTATGTGCACTTGAGGTTATGACCTTATTAGACCATAAATTGGATATTTAGTGAGGCGAGGGAGAAATGGGTGCGATCTCCGCTAAAGAGATTGATGATTGGGTAAATAATGGTGCGAGAAGATATAGAGAGTTATCAATCACCTACACACTTCTTGCATTTATTGTGAGGAGTGCATCAAATAGAGGAGTTGAAATAATTAATACCATTGGCATTTTTGGGCCTGTAAGTCTAATAGAAGATGTTGAGAGTTTTCATGAAGCTAGTGAAGAGGTGCTTGTGGCTGACTGATACGCCCAAATTGCACTTCAATTAAGAAGCGCAAGGGGTCGTCGTCAAATATAGACCCCAACCGAGGTTGGGGTCGATCCCATAGGGAATAAAGTGTACATTAAGTTGTTAGTAAATTACTTGACTATTAATCAATAGTTTCTGGTGATTTGGGGGGGATTTAAATGTTAAATTCACACAAGTTAACTAACAAGCAACAAATTTTCAAGAGTTTATAATCAATATGAGAATGAACTAGGGAAGTGTTCACCATGGCGTCGTAACAATTTCGACTCAAAGCTTAACCGGGTTCTTTCTATATGTATATCATGATGTGATTGAATTAATGGTATCATCTAAACGTTTCTCAACCAAATAGACGAATTTCCTTTTCAATTCGCTCGAACTTGAAAAGGTGAAATTTCTTATTTCAATCATTAACATAAAGTAGATTAATCTAGTTATAGCATTAATCATAATACGAGAATTGGTAGTCTCGAATCCTCGTAGTTAATCAAATTTCCCGGTTTTAATCTATTTGTTCAAGCAAATCAAACCTAAGTATGTTCTAATGTTTGCAACCATTAGAAAACGTAAATAACAAATGATTAACAACGTCACAACATATAAATTGAACCCTACGCTACCCGGAATCTATATTGTTACTTTTGCCATGGCTCCCACAACCCTAGTTGTGAGAAATTAGCCACTCATGCTAGCATAGAAAGAGAAGATGAAAGTATTAATGATATAAATAATAGATTCTTACGATATATGAACACAAGCTTCAATTTATCCAAGAACGAAAGCCAAAATCCCAAGAACAATGGAGGAAAAAGAAGAATACCTTTTTGTCAGATTTTGCTCTCCAAAAATCGTCCAGAACGTTGCTTAAAATATTGGGTAATTGATAAATAAAATAATCCTAACACTGGGTATTTATAGCTGTCCAGGAAATAAAGTCCAAAAATAGAATTTTTGAAATCCCGCTTTGTATTTGGTGGCCCACTTGACGGACCGTCACATGAGTGACTGGCCGTCAGGGTGGCCGTCGCCACTATCCAGTGGGTATGCTTCCTTTGCTTCATCTTGGTGGCTTGGGTGACAGCCCACCAAGTGTGTGGTGGCCAGTCATGCCAGCCACTACTCTTATCCAGTGTTGCTGCTAGACTTGGTGGCTTGGCTGATGGCCCACCAAGTTTGTGGTGGCCAGTCATGCCAGCCACCACTCTTATTTAGTGTTGCTGCCAGACTTGGTGGCCTGGGTGACGGCCCACCAGGTGTGTGGTGGCCAGTCATGCCAGCCACCACTCTTATCCAATGTTGCTGCCAGACTTGGTGGCCTGGGTGACAGCCCACCAAGTGTGTGGTGGCCAGTCATGCCAACCACCACTCTTATCTAGTGTTGCTGCCTGACTTGGTGGCTTAGCTTACGGCCCACCAAGTGTGTGGTGGCCAGTCATGCCAGCCACCACTCCTATCCAGTGGAGCTCTTTGATAATATTTCCTTCATTTTCTATCTTTGTCTCCATTTCCTGCAAATATAACATTAAACATAAAAAACGACAACGGTTGCTTGAAAACTCACGATTATTCTTAGTTAAAGGAGTCAAATGTGCCGTAGAATGGCGGCACATCAACACCCTCAACTTAAAACGTTCGCTTTTCCTCAAACAATATGACAATAAAAACAAAAAGATGACTCAACTAAGAAAACAAACATGTGTCACTAGCAAATCATCGCCATTCAACAGCTTATTCAAATTAAATCAAGCCCCCTCGGTAAAACACAAATTTATGTAAAGCTAACTTGTAAGGATCCAAACATGTCATTCCGATATGATAGAATATTCTGCATACACACACAACAACTATCCCAACAGTTAGTAGATAATACAGAAATATCGGTGCCCTCACCATAAAGAAGTCCCACACACAAGATTTGGGACTAGGCAAGGCGCTCACACGCACAAACGATTTCAAACAATGCACATGCGATGCCATAAGCTTGCCCTTGCTATTCTATTTCAGTTTTTCAGAAAGCCGCTCAGGATCACTACAGGACTTGTTTTGGCTTGTAATGAGGCTTCGGATGCAGGTAGGATCCATTTAGGGAATAGTGGCTAAACACTCCTTGTAATCAACCTATAATTTCAATTCAACCTTTTTCCATCAAGTCATAATCACCTTTGATTTCTTTATTTCTTGCTACAAGTGTGGCCTTTTTAACATGATAACTCTTTTTTTTCTTTTTCAGTTGTTTTTCAGTTCTTTTTCTGAATTTTCATTTGGCACACACCTGCACTTTCTATCCCAACAACAACCAACTAAGCACAATCCCAATTTTTGTGTCATGTACCTCTACAGTAGCCACCCTCAACTTAGACTAATTGCCTGAGTTGAGGTGCACGATGTCCAAGGAGGGACAGGGCCAAACTAGAGATTCATAGTTAAAAGGGGAAGGTAAAAGGTTATCGAAAGAATAAAGTCAACTTTGGCTCAAACAGGGATCAAAGGAGTTATTTACACTTGGATAGTATTTTAGGCTAAGTGGACTGCACAGAAAAAGGGCCTGTGATCCTTTCCTAAGCAACCAACTTCAAGCTCAACAAAATAGATCAGGCAAGTTCTAGATTCATGCACAGAGTAAGAGTTTATAAAAATAAGCTCACACGCACTTGGTACCAAGAACCCATACCACTACCAACTATCAAAACAACAGCTCAGATTAAACATAATTATTACAATCACAACCACACAATGACATTGAAGGATCCAGAACAGTCAATCGTTTCAAACATAAGTACAAAATCAACTTTTTTAGAGGGGGCTCCTTTTAGTTGAACTTTCAAAAATCCATGCTTGCTATAGACACCACAACACAACAAAAATTAAACGACAACCTAAATATGCCATTTCTACTAGATAGCGCACCGAGGGAAAAGAATCACGGCAACAAAAACCCTTGGTGGTGACAGACTCACAGGTATCCCAACACCCTCAACTTAACTTCATGCATTGTCCCCAATGTACACATATGGCAACTAAACTGCGAGATAAAGGAATACCTGTGAAGCCCATAGGACTCAGAGTCTGGCATGATGTAGGAGACCGCCAGGGTCTCTAAAGCAAAAGCAATCTCTGGAATAGGTGCAAGTGACATCATCCTGTTGAGCTCCAACTTCCTCTTTTATCTGCTCCTCAGCTAGTCGAGACAACTTCTTTACACTTTCTAACTCTTTTTATTTGCTGGTTCTCTTACGGTGTTTTCTTTTCCTTGATTTGTTCTCACCGCCTTTCTCTATAGGTTTCTCTTCTTGGTATCCCAACATCATTCTCATAATAGCTAAGGTCTCAACAAAACCCTTCTCCTTAATATGCACATCCGTAAGGGCTTCATCAATAACATTTATAACCAAGACCACCCTCATGTCTCTTGGTGGCTTCATCAATTTACACACATCAAACTTGACCAATTCATTATTCAATCTGAATGTCAATTCGTTTCTTTCCATGTCGACCAACACTCTTGCAGTGGCTAACAATGGTCGTCCCAAGATTATTGGAACTTCAAAATCCACTTCGCAATCTAAGATTACAAAGTCATCTGGGAATATAAACTTACCAATCTTTACTAGCATACTATACAATATTCCCATCGGTCGTTTTACTGAACGGTCAGCCATTAACACTCTCATGGTAGTTGGTTTGGGAGCTCCCAAACCCAACTATTTATAGACTGCTAGCGGCATCAAGTTGATGCTAGCACCAAGATCACATAAGGCTTTTTCAAAGTTGAATTTCCCAATAGTACAGGAAACAGTAAAAGCACTTGGATCTTCGTTCTTTTCCACTAACGATCTTGAAGAAATAGCACTGCAGTGGTGGAGGTTATCTTCTGGTTCAAAGATCACTGACCTCTTTTGGTAATCAAGTCCTTCATGAACTTGGCATATTCGGGCATTTAGTCAAGAGCGTCCACCAATGGGATGTTCACTGATATCTTCTTGAGCATGGTCATGAAATTTAGGAACTTGATATCTCTCACCTTCTTCTTCAACCATTGTGGGAAAGGAGGCGGTGGCCGAGGCATCATAGTTGGAAGTTTTTGAACTTCCTTGATTTTATCCGTGAGCACTTAAGTATCATCCTCTACCATAGTGGGTTTTCCAACAGATACCCTCAGACCCTCATCGACAATATTTTCAGCATCTACTAACTCATCTTCCTCGGCAACATTACCTTTCTGAGTCTGAATTACCGGATGTGATTCCGATAATATTTTACTGCTTCTCGTAGTGATCGCCATAAAACTCCCATCATTCCTCGAGTTTTTAATGGTGTCACTCGGCAAGGTACCTATCTTCCTTTGATTTAGAGACGCCGAGATTTGACTCACTTGCTGCTCTAATTGCTTAATCGAGGTGGAATGTGAATCCACTACCTGACTCATTTATGATAATTCAGTCCTCATCTACTTTACCCCGGAGTCAGTCGATTCTACCTTCAACATCATCTTAGCCATCATATTCTCTAGTTTGGACGTCCCTGACTAATTGCTAGCTTTGTCACGATTCCCTGGTGGTATGTATAATCCACCTCTATCATCTTTTCTCCTCCAATAACCTTCTTCTCGACTCTTATAACTCGTCTTTTCATAGTAATTGTTCCGACCATGGTTTCCTTGGCCATAAGCCTGGAAATCACCCAAATAATTGGCCTCCTCATCAGACCCAGACTTTGTTGCTCTACTTTGGGAACCCATAGCTTTCACTTTCTCAATACCTCCTGACAACAAATGCTTTGTCAGTAGCTCCATTTACGTTTTCAGATGGGCCATATCTTGGTCCCACTCTTCCTCCTTCCTGCGTTGCTCTGCTGACATACCAATTGCATAAGTGCTAGCTGCTACCTATGTATCCCGTGTATGCCAGGCCCTATTGGTTTTGGTGAGCCAGTCCAAAATAGTTGTGGCCTCAATAAAAGTGAGACCCATAAATGATCCACCTGCTGCATTATCCAGTGTCGGCTTGGTAGCCGAATTCAGTGCCCTGTAGAATGTCTGCATCAAAAAATTATCGGTCAACTGATGGTTTGGGCATTGTGTCAGGTTTTCTTGAACCGCAACCAGGTCTCATGAGGTTATTGCCTGAAATTGCTAATTTTGTCCCTCAACTGTATCATCCTAGAGAGAGGAAAGAACCTTTCTAGGAAAGCTCCTTTCAACTCTCCCCAGGTTGTTATAGAATCTGGAGTTAGCTCAGTCAACCACATTGCTGCTTCATCTGATAGAGACAACGGGAATAACCTAAGCCTGATAGCCGTCTGATTCACTCCTGGCAATTCAAACGACTTGCAGATTCTCAGAAAATTCATCAGGTGCCTGTTGGGGTCATCACCAGCCACACCACGTAACAACCCTCTCAAATTCAACAGCAGAATCATTGTGCTAGTAATGTTGAACTTGGCCGCGGGCGCTAGCGGAGGAAGAACAATGGCTCTCGCAGCACCAACTCCATCCAAGTCGATATCCTCATCATCATCCAAAGCATACTTCCTTGGTTGTTGTCGACCTCTACCTCACTGTTGTGGCCTCTGATCGGCTTGAGCATTATTGTTAACAATATCCGCCGGTCTTTCCTCAACCACTAAAGTCTCATCATCCAACCCAACATCATCCTCAATATCATCAGCATTCAAATGTTGTTGGGCTCGTGGAGCTGCAGCGAGTCTCACTATCTCTTGTTGTTGTGCATTCATGGTTCACCTTAACGTTCTAGCAAACTCGGGATCGTAAGGTAATGTTGATTCACCCGAGCATCGGGTACTTGGCATACACAACTATGTACCCTGTAACAAACAAAAATAACAAATAAAAGTAAAAGCAGGAAATATGACTAAAATAAACACACCGGACTTAATAAACAATCGTATTCCCCGGCAATGGTGCCAAAATATGATATGCCCAAATTACACTTCAATTAAGAAACGCAAGAGGTCGTCGTTAAATATAGAACCCAACCGAGGTTGGGGTCGATCCCACAGGGAATAAAGTGTAAAGTAAGTCATTAGTAAATTACTTGACTATTAATCAATAGTTTTCGGTGATTTGGGGGGATTTAAATTTCAAATTCACACAAGTTAAGTAACAAGAAGAAAATTTTCAAGAGTTTATAATCAATGTGAAAATGAACTAGGGAAGTGTTCACCATGGCGTCGTAACAATTTTGACTCAAAGCTTAATCGGGTTCTTTCTATATGTATATCACGACGTGATTGAATTAATGGTATCATCTAAACGTTTCTCAACCAAATAGACAAATTTCCTTTTCAAACTTTAAAAGGTGAAATTTCTTATTTCAATCCTAAACATCAAGTAGATTAATCTAGTTATAACATTAATCATAAGATGAGAATTGGTAGTCTCGAATCCTCGTAGTTATTCAAATTTCCTGGTTTTAATCTCTTTGTTCAAGCAAATCAAACCTAGGTATGTTCTAATATTTTCAACCATTATAAAACGTAAATAACAAATGATTAACAACGTGACAACATATATATTGAACCCTATGCTACCCGAAATCTATATTGTCACTTTTGCCATGGCTCCCACAACCCTAGTTGTGGGAAATTAGCAAATCATGCTAGCAGAGAAAGAGAAGATGAAAGTATTCATGATATAAATAAGAGATTCTTATGATATATGAACACAAGCTTCAATTTATCCAAGAATGAAAGCCAAAATCCCAAGAACAATGGAGGAAAAAGAAGAATACCTTTTTGTCATATTTTTCTCTCCAAAAATCGTCCAAAACGTTGCTTAAAATATTGGGTAATTGATAAATAAAATAACCCTAACACTGGGTATTTATAGAAGTCCACGAAATAAAGTCCAAAAATAGAATTTTTGGAATCCCGCTTTGTATTTGGTGGCCCACTTGACGGACCGTCACATGAGTGACTGGCCGTCAGGGTGGCCGTCGCCACTATCTAGTGGGTATGCTGCCTTTACTTCATCTTGGTGGCCTGGGTGACGGCCCACCAAGTGTGTGGTGGCAAGTCATGCCAACCACCACTCCTATCTAGTGTTGCTGCCAGACTTGGTGGCTTGGCTGAAGGCCCACCAAGTGTGTGGTGGCCAGTCATGCCATCCACCACTCTTATCCTGTGTTGCTGCCAGACTTGGTGGCCTGGGTGATGGCACACCAAGTGTGTGGTGGACAATCTTGCCAGCCACCACTCTTATCCAGTGTTGCTGCCAGACTTGGTGGCCTGGCTGACGACCCACCAAGTGTGTGGTGGCCAATCATGCCAACCACCAATCTTATCTAGTGTTGCTGCCAGAATTGGTGGCTTAGCTGATGGCCTACCAAGTGTGTGGTGGCCAGTCACCAGCCACCACTCCTATCCAGTGGAGCTCTTTGATCATATTTCCTTCCTTTTCTATATTTGACTCCATTTCCTGCAAATATAACATAAAACATCAAAAATTACAATGATTGCTTGAAAACTCATGATTATTCTTAGTTAAAGGAGTCAAATGTGCCGTAGAATGGCGGCACATCACTGACCATGAGGTGGGTTCTCATGAAAGCCCTCAAAATTAGGGTAGACATAATCATGGGAATCAAGGTTGGAAGAAATGAAATCATGGCTCTAGAATTGAAAGTATGCTTGTGCAAGTGTTAGAAAAGTAGGGTCCACCTACGGAGTCATCGAAAAATTGAATCATGACCTTGGAAGTCTTACCAAAACTGTGCAATCACACTCCTTAGCCATCTAACATCTTGACATAGAATGGTTTGACTCACCTCTCAATTCGAATCTAGGCAAATCAAGAGTGAAGAAAGGACTAGTGGTGTATAGGACACACTAAATCCCGTTGAAGCTACAATACCAATGATGAGTAAAACTAGAAACAAGAAAGCTTGGGGAAATGGTTTGACCAAGTTTATACATCATGAAAGCAAGGTGCCTAATGTTTGCAAGCCTTTCCCTATATGTCCACCTCCTTTTCCTCAACGTCTAATGCAAAATAAAGTGGATGACACACCGAGGGATTTTGAATCCATGTTGCAAAGAATCACCATCAACATTCCCGCAAGTACTACTTTTAACAAGATGCCCGAATATGCCAATTTTGTGAAAGAATGGTGCACCACATGCAACTTAGAGGATTTTGGGGTGGTTCAAATGTCCCCTTTTAGTAGTGAAATTTTATCGGACGTTTTTACTAATGATTCAGTGATACCAGGTGTACATACTATTTGTGATTCGAGTGGAGTTCACAAGTCTACAAGGTTGGTATGTAATGAAAATGCAAGTGTCAATTTGATGTCTTTATCCACCGTTAGACTACTGGAGTAAGGGCAACCCACTATCAGAAACATGAAGTTCCTTATGGCGGATAGGTCGATGAAGCACCCCATGGGGGTTGGATGCGACATCTTAGTTAAGGTTGTTCAGATTATATACCTCATGTATTTATTTATGTTTTATTACAAAGGGAACTTTGAGATACCCATTGTTTTAGGGCAACCTTGTTTGAAAACAGGGCGTACCTTGAGCAAAATGGACTCAAGAGAGTTGAAATATTCCATGAATGAGGAGGAAACCACCTTTGATTTAAGTAGGTCTATGAAACAACAAATTGATCTTCAAATGGATTTTGCAATTGGCAAGATTGAAGAAATTGTTGACCTACATTTAAAAGAGGGGTTGGTGGATGAAGCGTTACAAGCAGTGTTGTTAAATTATGATGGCGAGGAGATAGAAGAATTTGACAAGGTTTGTTGTGCATTAGTGGGAATGGGCTCCTGCTCCTATCCTCCTAAGAAGCTCAATCTCGATTTAAGAAAAGGCAAACCCCACCTTCCAAACCATCGAACCACCCACATTGGAACTCAATCCACTACTATTCCACTTAAAATATGCTTACTTAGGTGCTAATGAGACCTTGTCGGTCATCATTTCCAACAAACTGAGCGACAAACAAGTGGAAGCTTTGGTTAAAGTGTTGAAGAAGCACATTCGTGCTCTAGGATAGACCATTGCCGACATTATAGGCACACCCTTGGGGATATGCATGCACAAAATAAACCTCCAAGAAGAAAGCATCCCTTCGATTGAGCACCAACGCAGGCTAAACCTACCAATAAAAGAGGTGGTGAAGAAGGAGATTATTAAATGGTTGGATGCGTGGGTGGTCTTTCCCATCTCTGATAGCACTTGGGTCATTCAAATTCAATGCGTGCCAAACAAGGGTGGAAACACCATTGTACCCAATGAGAAAGATGAGATGATCGCTCTCAGAACTGTGATCGGTTGGAGGGTGTGCATGGATTACCGAAAGTTGAACTCATGGACAGAGAAGCACCACTTTCCTCTTCCATTCATGGATGAAATACTAGATAGGTTGGCTGGTCATGGTTTTTATTACTTTCTTGATGGTTATTCTAGCTACAACCAAATCTCAATAGCCCTAGTAGATCAAGAGAAGATGACCTTTACATACCTCTATAGGACGTTTGCCTTCAAAAGGATGCCCCTTGGATTGTGCAATGCCCCATCTACCTTCCAATGGTGTATGATGTCTATATTCTCGTATATGGTTGAAGACACCATGGAAATCTTTATGGATGATTTCTCAGTAGTTAGGGATGAATTCAGTGATTTTTAGAGCATTTTTAGGATGTTCTTAAACAATGTGAGGAGACAAATTTGGTGCCTAATTGGTAAAAATGTCATTTCATGGTTAAAGAGGGAATAGTTTTGGGACATAAAAATTCTGAAAGGGGCTTGAGGTTTACCAAGACAATATTTAAGTCATATCTAAACTACCTCCTCCGAAAATTGTGAAGGGAATAAGGAGTTTCTTAGGGCATGCCGAATACTATAGGTGATTTATAAAAGATTTCTCAAAGGTGGCATAACCTCTATGCAAGTTGCTTGAAAAGGAAGCCAAGTTCAACTTTGATGAAAATTTCATGAAGGCTTTCATCACATTGAAAGAAAAATTGACATCCACCCCATCATCATCACACCATATTGGTCAAAGCCATTTGAGCTCATGTGCGACGCTATTGGCGTAACTTTGGGAGATGTGCTTGGGCAATGAAGGGTGAAACTCTTTCACCCAATCTATTATGCAGGCGAGACACCAAACACAGCCCAAATAAATTACACCATGATGGAGCAAGAATTATTGGCTGTGGTGTTTGCATTTGAGAAATTTTGAGCATACCTCTTGGGAACAGGAGTGTTTGTGCACACTGACCATGCTAAGATTTGATACTTGATGACAACGAAGGATGCCAAGCCTCGGTTAATCCGTTAGGTACTACTTCTTCAAGAAATTAACTTTGAAGTAGAGGATATGAGAGGGTGTGAGAATCAAGTTGCTGATCACTTATCGAGATTGGAAGAAGAAGAAAGGCCTGTGGGGGAACTTGAAATTGATGTTTAATTCCCCAATGAGCGCATCTTGGCTGGATCTCACGATCTAACCCCATGGTTTGTTGATATTGCTAATTATTTGGCACGTGATTTACTTACAGAGGGGTTGAATTCGCATCATATAAAGAAGTTCCTACATGATACTCAGAAGTACTATTAGGATGAGCCTTGCCTCTTTCGTATTTGCACCGATGGAATGATCTGGGGGTGCATCACCAAAATTGAGATGATTCCTATTCTTAGAGCATGTAATTTCATACCCGTTGGTGGCCACCATGGGGGTCTGCCTACAGCTTCGAAGGTGCTACAATGTGGATTTTATTGGTCGACTTTATTTTGGGATACCCTTGACTCCAATCCTTGAGGTAGAATTGTTTGATGTAAGGGGTATCAATTTCATGGGGCCCTTTGTAAGTTCACATGGTAACACCTATATTTTATTGGGTGTGGACTACGTGTCCAACTGGGTTGAGGTTATGTCTTTTCCAAATAATGATGGACGAAGCATCACAGCCTTTCATAAAAAGCATATATTTGCTCAATTTTGTATTCCCTGCTCCATCATTGGGGATCACATTTTTGCAACAAGTTTTTTATTGCACTACTCAAGATATATGGAGTCAAACACAAAGTGGCCACCCCTTACCATCCCCAAACAAGCAGACAAGTTGAAGTGTCCAACAGAGAAATCAAGTCTATCCTTTCAAAATTAGTAAATGTTCATCAAAAGGATTGGGCCCGAAAGATAGATGACACATTATGGGCATATAGGTCAGCATAAAAGACCCCAATTGGCATGTGTCCCTACCAACTAGTCTCTGGCTAAGCTTATCACCTTTCAGTCTAATTGGAACACAAGGAAATATGGTCCTTGAAGAAGTTAATCTTAGATTTTGAAAGAGCCGCTCGTGCTAGAGTGGAAGACCTCAATGAAATGGATGAATTTCGGATGCGGGCTTATGAAAGAGCCTCAATCTACAAAGCCCGAATGAAGCACTATCATGATCAATAAATCTTAAAGTGGGAGTTCCACCTAGGAGATTTGATGCTCTTATTAAATTCTAGGCTCCTTCTCTTTCCGAGAAAATCGAGATCCAAATGGTCGGGTCCTTTCAAAATGCTTCAAGTCTTCACCAATAGCGCCATAGAATTGGAAAATGAGGATGGGTTGAACTTCAAAGTCAATGGGCAGCGAGTGAAGAAGTACTTGGTCATCCCGAATGAAGTTTCTTTTCTTGAAGCCATCTAATTTGACGAGCCTTGAATAGGAGGTACCCACGTCGTGCCGTGACATTAAACCAAGCACTTCTTGGGAGACAACCCAAGTATTTTGATTATTTTTTTTAAAATTTATTTATCTTCTGTATTTTGTTGCTTTTTGGTATTACTTTGTGTGTTGTTTTTGTTGGCTTTGTAATAAAGTAGAAATCTAAAGAGATTTGAGATTATATCAAGACATGCGATGAACCATGTGATCGCACATCATAAAGTGTGCTTGATACAGCTGATCGCATTGTCAAAGCAGAAAGCTAGAAGTCGAGTTTCATGGCATGTGACTAATGTGCAGTCGCACGAGTGATTGTGCGCATCACACACCAATTTTGTAGCACATCAGAGAACACTGACAGTTCACCTAAAATTTCAAGACATCATGCGAGCCATGGTGCGAGTCGTATACTTCAGAGTGCGCGTCGCATATCCTTCGCATAAGCAACAAGAAGATTCATGGTTCTAATACCCCTATTTGTTTGTGCGATTGAGGTGTGGTCGCACCAACCACTAGTGCATTTCACACACATGCCCCAGGGAGTACTTTCTTATCTCCGATATAATATCATTGAGGAAAATGCTCCATTTTTATTTGGGGGTGCTTTAAATTTATCACCTTGTTAATACTACTTAGCAATAAACTCTGAGTGTTTCTTAATGTCACGATTCTTTCCCAAGGAGCAAAAAAATTTTCTTTATTTTATTTTTCTTTTCTTTTGTTTTTGTGTCAAACCAGGTTGGTGTTTCCCTATGATAGATTGAGAGGTGACTTTCTTAAGGAAAAATGCCAAGTTTTAGTTTAAATTTGAGTCTGTAGTTTGCTTGTCTTGAAATGGACACACCAAACAAAAATTCTTTGTTTTTTAAAAGGAAAGGAAAAAGGGAAAATGAATTTTTGAGGAAAGCTTTCTCTTATCATGACTTGCACAATCTCATTTTAGCTTGATCGATGGACAAACGAGTGTGTAATGAACTCGGAATAGCTTTTCGAAAGTCATTTGTCCCAACTGAATTCGAGACTCATGTTGAAAGTCTTTTGAAGTGATGCCATGTTTGGCGAGGCTATACTTTGATTCTTGTGCATGTGTGTCATCTAAAACTTGCCTCGAATGTGATTCAAGGAGATATTAGATGTGACCGAGATTAAAAAATTACCCTAGGCCCTCTTTGAACAACCATTTCACCCAAATGACTTCCCGAACATCGATCCTAGTGAATCCCTTTGAGCTTTTGACCGTTCTTTGATGCTTTGTTTGACACCATAACTTTTTGGAACCTCTCTTTTGGCACCCATCCTCCCTAATATCTTGAAAATGAAACGTAGGCTAAAAGCCTAAGTTTGGGGGGAAATGAAATGACAAAGTAGGAAAAAGCCTAGGCTTGTGGGTGTACATGATTAACATAGAGAAGAAATGAAATGCACTTCAAGTGCAAGGTAGCACCTTGTGTTTAATTGAAAAATTAACCCCAAAGCAAATCCAATGAACAAAATGAAAATGAATGAATGGGTGTTAGAAAATTAAGGTGTACAAGGTGGTTGAATGCTAGAATTTGAAAAGGGAAATATTGGGTTATGTAAGGGAGAAATAAGGTGAAGTCAGAAATTCAATGATGTGAGTGGTGTTCAAAAGGAATGGAAGAGAGTTAGGGATGCTTAGTCACTTAAGACAAATGCAATCCTTACCTTAGCCCTAGGCAACATTGTAACCCGCAAGTCCTTGGTGATTCCGAGCTTGGACACTCCACATTAGTGGCAATTTATGTGAAGTGAAAGCCTATGGTTCGGCATGTGTGCACTTGAACTTCCTTGAGAGAGTGAGCGTATCTTTGGTTCTCTTTTAATCCCTCATAATGTGAATTGTATAATTGTGAGTGGGATTCTCTCTAGTGGTAAGTGGCATCATGCACCCGAATTGAAACATGAAATCTCTATTTTAATTGAGAGGAATGAATGAGATAAGTTGTGTGTCAAATCTGGAGGAAAACCTTGATGGTCTATGCCAATGACTTGGAACGTACCTCTCATTGCATGGAGATGAAATTTGACTGAAAAATTTGTCATGGGGTGCGGTCCCTGTGCGATGCGCATAATGCTTAGTGCGAACCGCACCACCTTCACATGAAGCTCCCTAATTTGCCAGAGTCACTGGATCGCTGAAAATAGTGTGCATCATGCATATCACGACGTGCGAACCACATGTCATGCCGTACACCACCCATAGGGTATTTTTGTCCAAGTTTATGTGACATTTTGGGAATGTTTATAAACCCATTTTAGGCATAATTATAAATAGTTCTGATATCTCTGAGTTTTGAACATTATTCTTAGCTTTGTGAACAAGTTTTTCCTTCTAAGAACAAGAAGAGGATTTCTCACAATTCCTTCTTCCCAATTTATAGAACCACCATTTTTGTACAAATTGAGCTTGAATATTGAGAAATTTAGCTTGAATGGAAGGGAAATTGAATTACCCCTTTGGTATATCTCTTTCCTTAAGCATGAATAGCTAAACCTCTTATCTAGGGATATGTTGATGATGGGTACTTGATAATTGAGTGTGGGTGTTGCTAATTCTTGTTTATAATTTCATTATTGACATGGGTCTAGTGATTTAACCATATTTTAACTCTAAAATTGGTGGCTGCAAACATTGATTTACCTAACTTGGTTATGTTATTGCTTGAAAGAGGATTTCATAAATTTGGATGTGAAATTGCTAGTGGGAACTTGTTTTTCCATTTAGATTGAGGTTAGAAATAGCTAATATCGATGGAATCACACACATAAGGGTCTAAAGCTAGAAATAGTGTGACCTCCCTAAGCATATCTTGGTTGTTTTATTTCCTAATCAATAGTGCTTGAGCTAGACTATTGGACATACAATTATTTGATTAAGATAAAGATAATCATACTTATGACCAAAGCTGCTTTTGTCATATAGTAAGAATTTGCATGAATAAACAATCACCATATCCCATGTTCGATTCCCACTTGATGCACATCCCTAGTCATCCTCTCTATTGTCTACATTCTATTTATTTTATTATTTTGTTGTTGAATTGCAAAATTGTGACAGATTCCCAATCCCCCCTATTTATAATATTCACTCTCGTTGTGAACTCTATCTTATAATCACCAAGGCTAAGCTCGAAAGTCTCTGTGGGTTTGACCTTGACATCCATTGGGAACTATAAATGTGTTTTGTTGTAACGATCGTCAATACCTCCTAATAGGAGAGTACGCTTGAGCATCATCAGTAGGTTATGCCTTTAAATACCTAGACTCTGCATATATAGGCTATAACTTCATTAATAAGCTTCCTTGGGTTTGTTTTCTAGGTTGATACCCTCAAACCTTATCCGCCTTTTTCATTCGTTTATTTCTTGCGTTGGTTAGAGTATTCATGTAGTATTTCTATTCCACCCTTGTGGGCTTGTGTGGCCTTTATTATGGCTCTGAACCATATATGGTGAGATATTTGGGAATGTCCATAGGTCCCAAACATCGTGACCTTACTTTAGGCTGGCTATCTGTGTTGTAGAGCTGTGTGTGCTTGTGTAGGGCCGATAAGAATCTTTGTGAGCTATTTTAGGCTAATCTATTGTTTGCAAGCATATCATTCATGAAAGAGAATTTTATGCATGTTTTACAACTATTATGGCTTCAGGCCTACTATCACTGGTTTTCTAAACTTTGCATGGCCCAAAAGGCCAATTTTTGGTAAATGATTTTGAAAATGGCTTTTATAAAACCTCTTGGTGTAAAGAGGATATTATGATAATTTAACTACAAGTTTTGATACTTATACTAGACCCAGTTGGGTCGTGGTGCTAGACCTTCTTTGAGATTTTATTGATATTAGACTCGGTAAAGACGAGCATCAGACTGGAATTACTACTGTTTTAGACCCGGATATGGTCTGGGCACCCTTTGACAGGGTTTTTGAGACTACTACTACTTATTTAGACCTAGGCCAAAGCTGGGCATGTACTATGAGGTTTTGATTATTGAGTTACACTTTGAAGTTCGTGCCTTTAGTATGATATCTGCGAGTAGACCCCCATAGACCCTGTCATTCCTTGGCCAAAGTCTACGGGCTAACATAGTTTGCTAGGAGGAGGGGTATACAGAGTAGTCGAGGTATACGGGCTATGTCCTTTTATCGATCCTGCATATATTGGGCCTTATAGTTACCGGAGGGGGTAACATACAGGGTTACTATCACACCAGATTCATCATATCATCATCATGCATATTTTGTACAGATCCCACCCTTGTTTGTTGTGTGCTTAGTATACGCTCTGGTTTTATGCGTGGCTAGAGGGTTAGTTTTCACTTGATTGCATTCCTCGATTGTATGGGCAGCCTTTGGGACTGTAGGTAGATTATATTAATCCTTTCATATTGTAGAGTTGTGTTGGACTTTGTTTATAGAGGGATTTGTTATTTTTAGCCTATTGAGGCTCTGATTATTAGACTTTGGTTATTGAGGGGCTTGTGAGTCCTACATTATTGAGGTACAGTTGAGATGGCCTTCTGAGCGGTAGGGGGTTGTGTTACTCTACTCCTTATCATAGATTTGATTAGTGGATCTCGGTTCTTGTGGCTGAGTTATTCCATCCTAGGGTTGCACTAGTGTGGTTGATGTCTGTCTATGCTTATCTTGAAAGTTGGTGTTTAAGTATGATTCCGTTAGTGTATGTCTTCTACTTTGATTATGTTAGCTTACTTAATTTCTTCCTTTTTTACTTGAGGTTATGGGTATACTGCCACATTTCTAAAGTCTCTCTTTATATATATATTGTTGTTGCAAGGATCCCGGGTGAGTTTTTCTTCCTTTTACTTGTGTTTCTGTGTGTGTACATCTTCTACCAAAGTCTGTTTGTATTCTTGTTGTCTTTTATACATGCTAGTTCCCAGGTGCTTCCTCTTTGTTTATATGAATATATCCTTTATATTCTACTTATTAATGTTTTTATATCATATATGCGCTCAGTCAGCCGATGATTCCTACTGGGTACCCGTTGCTTCGCAATTGGTGCTAATACTAGACTTCTGCATCTTTGGGTGCATATATTGGTGTGAGGTTTCACCGTTGACCACATGGAGACTCGTGCAACTTAGATATTCGAGACTAGGGTGAGCTCCTGAGGACTGGGGCTTGGCCACATCTCTTTTGTATTGTTACTCTTTGTTTATTCAGAGATAGTTGAACATACTATTTGTTACAACTAGCACTTGTACTCTATTTAAAATCTCCTGTACTATCGATACCAAGTCTTGTGATTGGTGTAGTTTTCTTTTATATATATATATATATGATCGGGTTATTTGCTTCTGCATTGTGTTTATTCTTATTCTGCTTTCACTTATATTAGCTTATCAAATGTATTGGTTAGGTAGTAGCCCATTACTAATCGTTCTGGGCTTCGGCAATTGGTTCACCTACTGGGGATTGTATGTGCCATCATGACTTGAGAAATTTGGTCGTGACATGGTGTTTCCCTATGATAGATTGAGAGGCGACTTGCTTAAGGAAAAATGCCAAGTTTTAGCTTTAATCCGAGTCTGTTCTTTGCTTGTCTCGAAATAGTCCCACCAAAATATATTTCTTATCAAGACATTTTTCTTTGAAAAGGAAAGGAAAGAGGGACAATGAATTTTAGAGGAAAGCATTCTCTTATCATGACTTGCACACTCACGGTTTGGCTTGATCGATTCACAAATGAGTGTGTAATGAACTCAGAATAGTTTGTCAAAAGTCATGTGTCCTAATTGATTTTGAGACTAATGTGAAGAAGTCTTGTGGCATGATACTTATATGGTGAGGCTTTACCTTAATTCTCGTGCATGCGTGTCGTCTAGATCTTTCCCCGAATATGATTCAAAGCAAAATTATTGATGTGACCGAGCATGGAAGATGGTCTTAGGCCCTTTTTGCATAGCCACTTTGCCCAAATGACTTCCCTTGACATCAATCCTAGTGAACCCTTTTGAGCTTATGACCTTCCTTTGGTACCTTGCTTAACACCTTGGGCTTTTTGGAACCTCTATCTTGGCACTCATGCTCTCTTATGGCTTGAAAATGAAAGTAGGGTAAAAGCCTAAGTTTGGGGTGGGGATTAAAATGACAACATAGGCAAAAGCCTAAGTTTGGGGGTGTATGTACTTATTGTTGAGAAGAAAAGGAATGCACCTCAAGTGCAAAAGTAGCACGTTGTGTTGAATTGAAAATTTCTCCAAAAAGTCAAATCCTATGAGCAAAATGAAAAGAAAAGAATGGGTGCTACCAAATGACGGTGTTACAAGGATATTTAATGGTAGAGATTGAAAGGGAAAAACTTGGGTTTTGTGAGGGAGAAATAAGGTGAAGTAAAAATTCGAAGATCTGACCGGTGTTCAAAATAAAATGAAAGAGCGTTAGGGAGGTTTAGTCACTTGAGCCAAATGCAATCCTCACCTTAACTCTAGCCAACATCGTAACCCGTAAGTCCTTATGGTTCGACATGTGTGCACTTGAACTTCCTTTAGAGAGTGAGAGCCTTCTCGATTATCTTATAATCCCTTGTATTGTGAAATTGCATGATTGTGAGTGGGATTCTCTCTTTTGGTGAGTGGCATCATGCACACAAATTGAAACATGTATACTCTATTTCCATACAGAGGAATGAATGAGACAAGTTGTGTGGTGAATCTCGAGGCAACCGTTGATGGTCCATGACAATGACTTGAGAAGCTTAATATCTTGTTTTAAATGACAAATTCCCTTGCTTTTGAATGAGAAATGAAATCCTTTTGAAAAGGTTTTGAATTGAGTAATGGCCTTGATTTTATGTGGTGGTTCAAATTGAGATGAGCATGGTAGTTGAGTCTTTCTATTTATTATTTTTCTTAGTTTTTAGAATAGATTAGTCTTTTCTGCCTTGATTGAGTTTTAGAGTATAATTTTTTCTTACCTTATGAGTATCTTGCTTGGGGACAAGCAATAGTTCAAGTTTGGGGTTTGATGAGTCGGTAATCTACCAACTCATTGAAACTTTAATAATAAATTATTGCCATATTTTGATAAGATTAATAGGTTCTTATAGCCTTTATTGACATGAATGTAGGTACTCTTGGTTCAAGATGGATAAAAAGAAAATGGACCCAAAAGAGTTTAAATGGAGTTGAAGTGTGAAGTTAATCAAAATAGATAAAGAATTTGCCTTGAGGTGCGGACCTCGTGCAACATACACAATCGCTGGTACAATCTGCACCTTCCTCCGTAGGAAGGCTTACAAGGAGAAGAGAATCTGTTAGGGGATGCGATGCCCATTCGATACGCACAATGCTTGGTTCGAACTGCACCCCACTTCGCATGAGGCTCCAAGTTCAGCCAAGTTTCTAGTCCACTTTGGCAGAGCTGTGTGACGTGCACAATGTGACGTGGGAACCGCACATTGCGCCTCACGGCTTTCAAAGGACATTTTTGTTCATCTTTGTATGACGAATTAGGAAACTTCTTAAAACCATTTCAGGCACAATTTTCTATAGTTTTTTTGAATAGTTTTGAACTCTAGACCAAGTTTCTGTCCCAAGGGAAAGAGTGAGGGTTTTGAATCCATTCACTCAATCTTTAACCTTTGAATTGTAATTAAGAGCATGGATATTGATTCTTGCTATATTTCTATGATAAGGAATTTGAATTTCACCATGGGTATAATTTCTTCTTCCATTAGAATGAGTAGCTAAGTCTCTAGTCTAAGGATGTGTTGATGATGGGTACTTGATTAAAGGGTATGGGTCTTGCTTATTTGTGTTTATAATTGCTAATATAACATGGGTCTAGTGATTTCATCATGTTTTAACTTTAAAATTGGTGGTCGCAAACATTGAGTTACTTCACTTGGTTGTGTTCTTGCTTGAAAAGGGGGTTTATTATTTCGAATGTGACATTTCTAGTGGGTACGTGGGATTCCACTTATATTGAGGCTATAAATAGCTCAACTCGACGGAAACATCTATTTAAGGGTCTAAGCTAGAGATAGTGTGACCTACCAAAGCTTATATTTGTTGTTTTATGCTTGACTAGTGGTTCTTGAATAAAGGTTGTTAGATTAATGATCGTGTGATCGAAAGATTAACTTTAATGCCTAAAACCAATGCTACCTAAGTTGTTTAGTGAGAATTTAGGCAATTGAGCAAGTACCTTGATCCATACTCGAGTCCTATCGGAAGCACATCATTAGTCATCCTCTCTCTTTATTAAACCTCGCATTTTTTTTATTGCTTGATTTGAATTTGAATTGTGACAGATTCCCAATTCCTCCATTTTTACTTTATTCATTGTTCAAACAATGCACTCTCATTGTGAGATCTATTCTTACAATCTTTAGCTTATCAACCATTCCTTGTAGAATCGACCCCGACTCCAATCGCGTAATAAAATTTTTGTTCTCCTTAATGATTGTTGATACCTCTTTCTTGGAGAGTATATTTGATAGTTACCATGGGTCTAGCCCAATTGTGAAACGCTTCTATTTTCTGTGGGTCTCCCATCACCCCATCTTTCGAAACCACATGCCCCAAGAAAGACACAAAAGTTAACCAAAACTCACACTTTGAAAATTTTACATACAACTCCTTCTCTTCCAATGGTACCAACACAATTCTAAGATGACTCTCATGCTCCTCATCACTCTTAGAATATACCAAAATACCATCGATTAAGACTATGATGAATTAGTCAAGATAGGGCTTGAATATTCCATTCATTAAGCCCATGAAAGCAGCTGGGGGATTTTTCAGCCTAAACAAAATCACCAAAAACGCATAGTGCCCGTATTAAGACTGAAACGCGGTCTTAGGAATGTTTGAATGTCTGAAAGTCAATCTTACAGAAAACTGAATCTCCATGTAACTGATCAAAAAAATCATCAATGCGAGGGAGAGGGTACTGGTTATGGATAATAACCTTATTCAGTTTTCTATAATCTATGCACATGTGCAGACTACCATCTTGCATTTTAACAAACAAGACTGGAGAACCAAATGGGGAGGCACTAGGACGGATAAAAGCATTACTAAGTAACTCATGCAGCTGAGCCTTAAGCTCTCTAAACTGTTATGGTGCCATCCTATAGGGAGGAACAAAGATAGGACCTGTGTTTGGCTTAAAGTCAATACAAAAATAAATATCTCGATTAGGTGGAATGACAAAAATATCTGTAGAAAACACCTCCTGGAACTCACAAACTCTCGAAACCAACTCCATAGTTGGGACCTCTGGACTGGTGGCCCGAAGATGGGATAGGAATACTAAACATCCCTTCCCTATCAGACTCTGAGCATAAAGGAAGGACACAAACTTTATTAGAGCTAGACTATAATTACCCTCTAACTCTAACCTATCTAAGCCAGACATAGCCCTAGCCACTGTCTTAGAGTGACAGTCCAAAATAACATGATGCGAAGACAACCAACCCATCCCCAATATGATGTCCAAATCCACCATATCAAGGATCACTAAATCAGCAAAGGTATTTCGCACCACAAATATGACAAGACAAGTTCAAAAGAATCTATCCATAACTACAGAACCCTCCACTAGAGTAGATACACTAATAGAAAATTAAAGAGATTTTCATAACATATCAAAACTCTCAGCAAATCCAATAGACACATAAGAAAAAGTTGACCTACGGTCAAACAAAACTGAAGCCATACGGTCACAGACATGAATAATACTTGTGATCACCACGTCTGAACACAGGCAAGAAAACCCCAAGGATGGGGATAGCATATAGATACCCTCATGGGTTGCCTCCCATACAACATTTGATTTAACGTTGAGGCATGATGCGAGTGTTTTGGCTACTCAGACTTCGCTAAAAAACTCTACAAAACCAAACCAGATGACCACAGTTGCCCCCACCCCATCTAAAAAGTTGTGCATTATCCCCAATGCACTAAAAAATTATAAACTAAGGGATACTAGGCATACATGTGGTGCCTAAGTGAGGTCATCAGGTGTAGCAGAAGTCAGGCCAGCTGAATCGATTCTCGTAGTCGTATCTCCAATAGAGGGTGCCTTCGCTGTCCTATCAAAACTATCATCATCAATTGACCGAGAAGCATCATCACCATGAACTCCCACAATGGGGTCTAAAGATGGTACTTCAGTAGTACCGGCAATACCACTAGCCTAGCCACCATCCCCACGGGCATTAATTTCTACTTGTTACATAGCTAGGGACTCTTTGTATGATTTCTTCGCTTCTCTCTTAGCTTTCTTAGTGGCCCTATTATAATTTTCCTTTCTATACTATGGGATAAGAGGCTCTTTTTCCTCTTGGACATGCTTATCTTTGTGATTTCTCTTCTTCGTGCATTCAGAGGGACTCGGGGGTAACTCAGTCTCTTTATCCTTTTCTGGTTCAGGCTCTTTTTCTTTTTCTAGTCTGGCTGGTCGAAGCTCGGGGTTTATAATGTCCCATGAGTCAAATGTTGCCTCCGACTAAACCTGCGGCAAGACTAGTAGAGCCTTATCTTAGGCAGATGGCCGACTCCTAAGCTCATCCACATCGACCCTTAACTCATCTATCTGCTGCTTAATTTTGGTGAGTTCAAGTGTGCCTATTTCCTTTATCTTTTCATCAACCCTATCTTCTAATGTGTTAATCTAGTCATTCACATTGACAAATGGTGTTATGGATTTTTGAATAGAGGCATGAATAATGGGCTGAAACTGCAAAGCAAACATATTCATTTGTTCCTTCAACTTGATGGTCTTCTGAACTGTGTTGGCAAAATTTGCCGAATGAAAAGAAAATATTGACTCAGATTCCCTATTGGAGGTTCTGCTGAAGAAAATGAACCAGCAATAGTGTTCTCCGTTTGGCTAACCTGTGGGGTGGGCACAATAGTGGTGGACGGTGTCACCACCGGTGTCGGTACATGTGCCTCTTGGGTGAGGGCTAGTGTTTCTAATTCACCGCTCAAACCCACAACTCTGGTTTCATCCTTTGACCTCTCAGGACGTTATATTCGGGTGTCCCACTCCACATGATTAATACCTGCATATTTCGGGACATTAGCTTCATCACACAGCTCAGTAATAAGACATGAAAATAGATAGGAAGAGCTTATCTTACTGACTCTGTCTATGATCTCTTCAGCTATGATTTGCCAAAAATTTAGCTTGTATTTTGATCACAAGTTAGCCACTAAGATAGCTTTTTCCCGAGTGAGCTGGTTTTATCGTCCTGTCGCCATCAGTCGTAGTCGTACTATGGCCCACCAGAACTGAGCCTCTAATGATGGAGACGCATTTGTGGTTTATGTCTTGTCTTGATTTAACCAACTTGGGTTTCCGAGTTTTATGAGCCGCTTAGACAACTATTTTGTCTATTTGGCTTCCATTTTCATCCTATGAACATACTCGAATGGGTCGGAAACAATCTCATATCCCAACCCAAAGAGGAACCTATTGATAGTTTCGGAGAAGATGTTCACAGGGACACCTCACACTGGTACGCTCTCAAGAGAAGGAAAGTCGGCAGCTCTCTGACCCTTCTGGCATCTACTTTCCAATATGTCTTGGTACTTCGCATAGAACTCCTTCACAATAAGCGGTTTGTAATCCAAGAGTGACTTTCTAGTCCAACCCAACTAGTAGTACCAGAAATATTCATCA
This sequence comes from Jaltomata sinuosa, assembly GCA_003996215.1. Classification (NCBI taxonomy): domain Eukaryota; kingdom Viridiplantae; phylum Streptophyta; class Magnoliopsida; order Solanales; family Solanaceae; genus Jaltomata; species Jaltomata sinuosa. The sequence continues at coordinate 32,107 of QJPP01002874.1, read as the reverse complement.
AGCTTGGGGAAGTTCTTTATCTTGAAAGGATCTATCCTCCATTCCTCTGTGATAGGCCATATCAGATTCCCCAGTGTTGTCACCTCGAGCCCATAATCGAATATTTTCTTTGACTTTTTGATATTCCACCTAGATTTCTCTTGAGCGAGTACCAACATTGTACCAGGGCCTATCGGAGTGGGTGAAGAATTCTCCTTTTACGGAGTGGTGGTCTCTGTAAGAGATTTAGCATCACCCTTTGCATCTTTGGTCCAATTGTGCTCAGACCCTGATTCATTGTCATTTCCTGACTCCGTCCCGGTTCTCGTTCCACTAGAGACCTGGGTAGCTAATTCTTTCCCTCCTTTAGCTAGTGAAGGAGCATGGTCCTTTTCTTTTCTAGAACTACTTATGCTGGAAGATGATCCTTTATCCTTTGCAGGTGCATTTCCTCCTTCCTCTTCAGACTGGGAAGGATATACGATCACCTTTCTTCTGGTTTCCCGGATGAGGGGGGTGTTTTCTTGCTAACTCTTCTCGAATTCAGAATTGCTTTGATCCTTTAGTTGAGACTTGACTGAAGTATCAATGGCTTTTCAGGGCCCCCTGCGTCAAAGTGGTGTTTTTCATACCATAGTACCTGCAGACAATCAATGTTAGCACAGAGTTCAAAAATTGAAAAACTAGAAAAATATAAACTTAGAAAAAAATGTAGTAAATTAAGCCTCCCACGGGCGTGGGAGGTTCGATGTCCTATGGCACAAGTTTTCAGAATAATCCAGTGAATTATGCAGGTGAACTTGTCCTCCCACGAACCTGTGCCACGGGCGTGGGAGGTCCAACGTCCCATGGGAAAGGGCATTGGATCTTGACATTAGGATTTTTAAGGACAAGTTTTTCCCCCATGGGCTCCTGCCACGGGAGTGGGAGGTCCGACGTCCCATCGGATCTGGCCAGAGGCTTTTTCAAGACTTGACTAATTTTCAATGCCCTGACCGATGCCCATCGGGCCTCGAATGTCCCGTCTACTGGCCCGTTGGATCAAGCTAGGTACACAAAACAAATTTCTTTCTTTTTATCATTTGTCGGCACAAGTTTTCACCTCACCCTAACAAATAACATACAATAATTTTGAACACCACATCAACCTAATCCCCATAGCATCGACACAACCCTAGTTCCCATTCTTTTCACAAGTTATACAGATAACCACAAGAACAAGTTCACACCTAGGGTTTCTAGAAAATATGAACATTCTGTTCAACTACTCACTTAGCAACAAGAAAGAATTGAACATAATATATAGAGAACACTTACTATTGATTTTTCAACAAATCCTTAGAGACTTGACTCATGAGCCTTGGTGTGTGAACTTGTGTAGCAGTCTTTGGTTGATGAGACTATATGGGAGATCGAGGGAGTGATCGTGTTCGGATTTGGTGGGAGAAGGAGCGATTTTGGAGCAATGTTTGACCTCAATTGAATGATGTGAATTGCTTAAGAAGCGCGGAGAAAAAGGGAAAGGGATTCTGGGTTGGGTCGGGTCAGAAATAAAAAAAATTAAAATTGTTGATCTTAGTTGACCGACCCAGACGATGGGATATGCGATGCCCGTGGGGCATGCGATGGCTCATCGTGCAAGTACTTACTTGGGCATCTGAAGCTGGCCTCCCACGCCCGTCAGGGATAAGACGTCCCATCACATGGGATGTGGGAGTGAGCCAGTAGCTCATTGTCTCTGTTTGTGGATTCATACCCATCTTCCACGCACGTTGGAGCAGCAACGACCCATTATCTAGGGCGTGGAAGTGGGACAGACCACCCTTTGTTCAACTGTTAGGATTGTTTTCAGCTTGGAATCCATAGTCCCACGAGTGTGGCCCTAGGATGGCCCGTCACAGATCCCGTGGGACCCCTTTTTACCTGCAGTTCTTGCAATTTTGTTTTCATCTCACCACTTCTTGCATATTCAACACACATTAGTCAATGGGTTGCCTCCCGTTCATCACCTTATTTAACATCGCGGCATGACGCAAGTAATTTTGCTATTCTGACTTCACCAAAACACTTTACAATAGAACAAATAAAAAGAATAAAAAATTTAAAAAAGAAAAATCCATGGGTTGCCTCCCATGCAGCGCCTGATTTAACATCGTGGCACAATGCAGGTTGATTGATTACTCAGACTTCATCAAGCTCCTTGGGTGGGATGAATTCATCAAGGTTCCAAGCTTTGATTTTTTTGAGCTCCTCTGATGTACCAAAATAAGCTTTAATCCACTGTCCATTGGCCTTGAACATTTTTCCTTCATAATTCTCAAGTTCAACAGCCCCTTGGGGAAACACTTGTACCACTTTGAATGGTCTAATCCACTTGGACTTCAACTTTCCAGGACACAAGCGAAGTCTGTAATTGAAAAGCAAGACCAAGTCACCCGGCTTGAAATTTCTCTTTTCTATGTTCTGGTCATGATATAATTTCATCTTCTCTTTATATAAGGATAAACTCTCATATCAATTCAGGCGGAGTTCTTCCAACTCATTCAATCGCCCAAGCTGCTGCAATGATGCCTCAGACCAATCTAAGTTCAGTTTCTTCAATGCCCACATGGCCTTATGCTCTAACTCAACCGGGAGGTGGCACGCCTTTCTAAACACAAGCTTATATAGTGACACACCTATTGGCATTTTGAATGTAGTTCGGTATGCCCACAAAAAATCATCTAGTTTCCGCGACCAATCCTTTCTATTGGCATTGGCAGTCTTGGACATGATTGACTTTATTTCACGGTTTGAGGCTTCCACTTGCCCACTAGTCTAGGGATGATAAGGGGTTGCAACATTATATTTCACTCTATATTTCTCTAGTAAACCCCGAAACAGCTTGTTGAAAAAGTGGGAACCTCCATCACTAATGATTATCCTTGGTTTACCGAATCTGGAGAAGATGTTCCTTTTCAAGAATGTTGTGACACACTTACCCTCATTACTGGGAAGCATAACCTCCTCCACCAATTTTGATACATAGTAAACAACCACCAATATGTACTAGTTTCCATTAGACAACATAAACGGGATAATGAAGTCAATACCCCAAATGTCAAATAGCTCAATAACAAGGATGGGATTAAGAGGAAGCTCATGTCTCCTTGATATACCTTATTATCTTTGACACCTGCTGCAAGCTTTAGCGAACTCATGGGCATCCTTGTGAATAGTCGGCCAATAGTAGCTGCATTGCAAGATCTTGTGTGCATTTTGGATACCACTATGATGTCCCCCAACAAGGGATTAATGACAAGCCTCTAGTATCCCGATCATCTAAGCTTCAGGCACACATCTCCGGATCATAGTATCAGCACAAACACGGAACAAGAAGGGCTCCTCCCAGAAGAATTTCTTGACATCGGACATGAACTTTCTTCTTTGGTGGACAGACATATCAGGACGTACCAAATCACTTGCCAAGTAGTTGGCAAAGTCTACAAACCATGGAATTAGGTCTTGAGAGGCAGCCAACACTTGCTCATCAGGAAACCAATCATCTATCTCTTGCTCAACATTCCGCTTTAACATTGCCTCTTCTTCTAGTCTAGAAAAGTGTTCTGCTACCTAATTCTTTGTATCCTTTAGGTCATTGACTTCAAAGTCAAACTCTTGAATCAGCAACACCCATCTAATCAACCTTGGCTTAGCATCTTTATTTGCCATAAGGTACCTCATAGCTGCATGATCAGGGTGCACCACTACCTTGGTGCCAAGCAAATACGATCTGAACTTCTCAAAAGCGAAGACCACAACCAACAGCTCTTGTTCAGTCACAGTGTAGTTCTTCTGAGCAAGATTGAGTGCTTTGCTAGTGTAGTATATGGGATGAATAATCTTTTCACATATTTGGCCTAGGACTACTCCTAGCGCCATCTCTTCTAGCATCGCACACAACCTTAAAAGGTTGAGACCAATCAGGAGAGATAATAATAGATGCGAAGATCATCTTTTCCTTTAGAGCCTCGAATGCCTTCAAACATGCCTCATCAAAAACAAACTTTACATCCTTCTCCAATAACTTGCATAATGGATTTGCAATTCTGGAGAAATCCTTGATAAATCTCTGATAAAAACTAGCATGTCCCAAAAAGCTCTGAATCCCCTTTATAGAAACTAGTGGAGGCAATTTTTCAATCACTTCTATCTTTGCTTTGTCGATCTCTATACCCTTCTTGGAGATCCGATGGCCAAGCACTATGCCCTCTTTCACCATGAAGTGACATTTTTCCCAATTAAGTACCAAGTTGCATTCTTCACACCTCTTTAGTACATAGCCGAGATGATTTATACAGTCCTCAAAAGAGTCACCAAACACCTAAAAGTCATCCATAAACACCTCAATAGTGTCCTCCACCATATCAGAGAATATAGAAAACATGCAACGCTGAAATATCATTGGTGCATTGCATAAACCGAAAGGCATCCTCTTGAAAGGAAATGTCCTATACGGACAGGTGAAAGTGGTTTTCTCTTGGTCTGCAGGGACAATCGAGATATGATTTTATCATGAATAACAATCAATAAAATAATACCAGCAAGATGGTCTAATATCTGATCCATGAACAACATCAGAAAATGGTGCTTTTCAGTCCAAGCATTCATCTTCCTGTATTCCATGCATATGCGCCAGCCCGTGACTAGCCTCATCAGAATCAACTCATTCTTTGCATTTGGGAATACAGTAATCCCACCCTTCTTTGGCATACACTGAACCGGGCTCACCCACTTTCTATCAGCAATAGGGTAAACTACACCTGCATCCAGCCACTTTATAATTTCCTTCTTAACAACCTCTTGGATAGGTTGATTCAACCTACACCAACGCTCAATTCTTGACAATCTGGGGCTAGCTGAATCTTGTGACTGTAGATTTCAGGCAGAATCCCAATGATGTTTGCAATGGACCAACCAATGGCCTTTTTGAACTTTCTCAACATAGAAACTAGAGCTTCAACTTTCCCTTCTCCTATGTTTGCAGCAATAATAATTGGCAAGGTCTCATTAGCTCCTAAGAACACATATCGAATATTATAGGGAAGCGCCTTTATTTTTAAGACTGGAGGCTCCTTAATAGATGGTCTCGCAGGCGGTGTCTGTCTATTCTTCAATTCCAAATCAAGATTTTTCGGAGCATAGGTATATGACCCCATACCTGCAAATGCTTCAACCATATTATCATACTCTTTAATGTCATCTCCATCAAAATTCATAATCACAGTTGCTAATGCCTCAACACCAAGTCTCTTCTCAATGGGCACAATTAGTTGATCCTTATCAACTACATCAATAACAGAAACCACTAGCATGTCATCATGATGATTCATAGACTAGAATACATTAAAAGTAACTACCTCATCATTTAATCTGAACTTTATCTCCCCAGTCTCTAATTCAACCAACATGCATATGGTAGCAAGGAATGGTCATCCCAAGATGATAGGAACCTCAAAATCCACCTTGAAGTCAAGAATCACAAAATTCACAGGGAAGATAAAAGTATCAACTTTCATAAGCACATCATTGATAATTCTCACCGGCCATTTAACTGTGTGATCTACCATAAGAAGTGGCATTGTCATCGGTTTAGGAGCTCCCAATCCCAACTGATTAAACACTTCTAGTGGCATTAGATTGATTCTAGCACCAAGATCACACAATGCTTTAGCAAAGTAGAATTCTCCAATCGTAATAGGAATAGTAAAAGCTCCAGGATTTTCCTTTTTCTACACTAAAGAATGGGAGGCTATTGCACTATAATGGTGTAGATTATCAGTTGGCTCAAAACTCACCATTCTCTTCCTAGTCACTAGATCCTTCATGAATTTAGCATATCCAGGCATATTATCCAATGCTTCAACTAAAGAAATATTGACTGGAAGTTATTTTAGCATGGAGATGAAGTTGTGAAATTTGCCGTCCTCAACATTTCTCTTCAATCTCTGTGGGTAAGGTGGAGGAGGCAATGGCATGGGATTCAATACTAGCACAACCTCTTTGTTCTTTGCTTTTGACTCGGAAGACTTCGTCTCACTTGGCCCTTCACCGCTATCCTTTTCCTCAGACTCGACCATAATTTCAGTATAATCCTTTTCAGACTCGGCCGGCTCATAAACTACTATAGGCATAGGAGGGTCAACAGTTTTTTTTCTACTTCAGGTAGTCACAACCATAACCTGTCGATCATTCTTCGAATTCTGAATGGTGTCACTTGGGAGTGTACCCTTTTGACATGGATTTATACTAGTAGACATCTAGTGCATCTGGGTCTCAAGATGCTTTATGGAAACATAATGAGCCTCCACTTTCTGACTCATACCTGAAAGGTCAGCTCACATCTCCTTCATGCTTACATACGTAGAATGAACCTTTTGAAATACTTTGGTGAGCAGCTCCCTCAAGGTTGGTTGTTCAGGTCTATCTTTGCAATTTCCAAGAGGAACATACAGACCACATCTATCATTCTTGTAGCCATACTTTTTATGCCAGTCACCAACCATGTTTCTAGCTCTGCACCTATCTCTGTAGTGAGACCAATTGTAGTGGTCATCTCTATCTCTATTCTGACCGTGATTCTCTTAGCCAGAGGCCTGCAAACCCGCTCCTTGATCATTCAGATAACTAACCTCCTCATCTAATGAGTAATCGTCTGTCCTTGGTTCTTTCCCATGTGAACCAATGGCTTTCACCTTTTCTAGTCCCTCATCTAGCATTTTCTTTGCAATCAACCCAATGTTGTCTTCCATTCTGCAACTTTCTATCTTATGTCATACAAATCGTTAAGTTCAATGGACTATCCAACTGCGTATGTACTTGTTAGGGTCTCAAACTCTCTACTATGCTATGATCCGTTAGTCTTGGTCATCTATCAAGCATCTCAGAGGCTTCAATATATGAGTTCTCCATGACTGCTCCTCCAAATACAGTGTCAACTACTGCTTTTTTATTGGAGTTCAATGCTTTTTAGAAGATCTCCATCAGATGACGTAAAGGGATTTCGTGTTTCAGAACTTATTTCAGCTTCTTATTGAACCTGAACCAGGTCTCAGATAATGCCTCTGCAGATAGCTACTTAAAATTATAGACTTCTTGGTTCAGCTGCAAAATCCATGATGGAGGAAAGAATGGCTCCAGAAACTGAGTCTTCAACTCATGCCATGTGTATATTTAATTATTAAGTAATTCAGTGAGCCACACAATTGCCTCTCTAGTAAATGAGAATGGATATAGTCTCAGTATAATAGCATCTTGCCCTACTCCCGGTAGATTATAAGCTTTGCAAATTTGAGTAAAAAAATTCACATGTAGATTTGCATCTTCTGTAGGCTTTTCACCATATAGTCCCTTCAAGTTAATCAACTGGGTCATGGTGCTAGTGATGTCAAACATTGTTCCCTCAGTCACTGGTGGCAACACTATGGGTCCAATAATTCCAAGTTCCTCCACATCATCATCATCATCATAGTAGCGAGGGACATACCTCGGTTGCTATATCTATCGGCCCCTATTTTGCTATAAATTCCATCTAGTTATTGCTTCGTCTCTCAAAGCTTGTTGTCGTGTTTGCCTTGCTTGCTCAACTGTCACATTTTGAGCTGCGAGGTCTCCTGCAATTGCAACATCTTCAGCAGCGAGGGCATCTTCTCCTTGTCCTATGTCGTATGCTCTCCCTTTTTAGCCATGTTTCCTAGTGTTCTAGATAGTTTAAGTTTATATGGGATCACGGGATTTCCTTGACTCCTTGTACAGGGCATGCAAAAATGTGCAACCTACATAACAAAAACAAAATAATAGAAAAAGTAAAATCAGGGAATAAGGACTAATAGTGAAATAAACACAATATCTGTTAATCCTAAATCATATTTCCCGGCAACGATGCCAAAATTTGATGAATCCAAATTACACCTCTTTTTATAAGCGTAAGCGGTCGCTGTTCAATTATAAAACTTAATGAAGGTTGGGGTCAATCTCACAGGAGATATGGTAGGACTATGGTTGATTAGTGTTTACTTGCACTGTTAGCCATTTATTTCCCTCAAAAGGTGGGTTTTAAGTAACAAGGTTAATAGTAACTTAGACTAGTAACAAGTAAAAAGTAACAGTTTCAGAAGTTGTTATCAGTAAGAGAAGTGACTAGGGTAATGTTCCCCATGAGATCATAACTTAGTAAGGCGTTTGTACTTAGTGAACTAATTTTCTGCTTAGCATGCAGAATCAATAAGCTAGGTTCACCTAAATCCTTGGTCCGATAGATAGATGAATTTTACCACACGCCTTGGTCTGTCCGTGGGTGTATGATTTACTAACCCTTACCCTGGATCCCAGATTAGATATTCCTGGACAAGGTCAAGCTATTAGATGAGGGTTGATAGCCTCAAATCTCCATCATTGAACAACCCTTTTCCCATCCGTTACCTCCTTGGTCAGGAAAGTAAGGATAAGACAAGTTCTAACATTGTGCACCATTAAAATGCAATCAAAATGAAGGGAAGAACAATACATGCATAAACACTTCCATAGAGTTACCAAGTAATTTTCCTACTCTGTTAATCCTTCATGGTTCTTACAACACTAGTTGTGGATTTAGCTACTCATATTCATAAGTAAACAATTAATTGTTGTTTGAACAACCATGAGTATATACTTACAATAAAAAGTAAAGAAATCCGTAAACTTGAAGAAAATCTCAAGAGAACTTCAATTAATCTAGAACAATCTTTAATCTCAAGAACTTATGTTATAATGTCAAAACCAATCGTAACAATGTCGTGATTGTACAAGAATAATTAGTAACAAATGAAAATAAAACCTAAGGGGAAGTATTTATAGAAAAAAAGACAAAATCATAACTATTATAGGAAAGGTGGATGCGACACTGCCGACGGAATGCCCTATGGGCCATCGTGGATGTGACAGGCGTCGTGTGTGCTTGTTAGTCCTCTTCAAGTGTTGGTTCCAGGCCTCCTTCCTTGATACGACATGCAGCTATAATGGGACGTCATGGGTGCAATGCCTATCGTGGCTGCCTATCGGCTGCACTTGATTTTTGCCCCATCTTCGCTTCTTTTTTTTCATGAGTGTCTGTGATAGGGCATCGTAGTTACCACGCCTATCAGGGATGCCCATATCCCTTACTTGGCTGATTCATATTTTCTCTGGCTCATATTGTTGGGCTCTGTGACATCCAATCATGTCATCCACGGGTGTCGTGGACGCCTGTCAGGCTTCAATGCCTTAGCTACTCTTGCTGCCTTGTTCAGACATTTTCTCCCACAGGCCATCATAGGAGCGATGCCCATAGGGCATGAATTTTAGCCCACAAATCTACAATACTTTGGCATTTTCATCTTTTCAATACTTTTCCCTATACATGCAAAAAATCACATCAAATCCAACAAAATGTACTTAAGAACTCCCAAAAATCCTTAGTTTTAAGCATCGAAAGAGCCGTGAAATCCCGGCACATCAGCAGGGTATCCCTGCAAACCATGACCCTTCAAAAACTACCCACTATAATTGTTCCTAGACCCGGGCTTCTCCAAAGCTAATCTTTCCTGACTCTTTTTCTTTACCCCCTCAACATGCTTTACAAACTCAACAACATCCTAAAATGACTTGCTTAAAGATGCTACCTGCCAAGAAGAGATCTATAGCCCTGTATTCAGACCCTTCACAAAATGGCAGATCCATTTTTCCTTTGTGTTAATCAGCTGAGGAGAGTAGCAAGCCAACGAATGAAAACGTGTCTCATAAACATCCACCAAAGAACTACCTTGCTCAATATTTGTGAAACTTATCCTTCTTTCTGTCCCTCAAAGTCCGGGGGACATACCTCTCCAGAAAGACAGATAGAAATAATTCCAAGTCACCGGAAGTGCTCCAGTAAGCTTGCACTCCACATATGTTTTCCACTATATTTTGGCATCCCCTTAAAACTGAAATGAGACAAAATCTACACCATGTTTCACCACAATGCCCATCCTATGTACTTGCTCATGACAGTCTATGATAAACTCATAGGTATCCTTAGATTCCAATCCATGAAATATTGGAGGCCTTATTTTCACGTATTTGCAAAAGAGATCATGTTCACCACCATTCATATTAGGGCTTGTCACTACTATTGGAAACATACTTGTCTCAAAGGCTTCATCCAATTGTGGATCCACAGCTGCAGCATGCTGGGTCACCAGATGATGGATAACAAGACTCACAAGAGTAGCCCCATCCCTTGCCAATCCACTAAGAAACCTCAGAATCTGTTGGATTACCTTAGATGAAAATGGGACCTGCGCTACACCTCCCTGAACTTATCACACCAATCCCTTGGTCTGGTTCTGTCAACTCATTATGCTCAACTTGAACGTCTTTATCTATAATAACTTTCGAGATATTCTCTTTCAAAGGAGCAGATGCTAATCTTTCATGAGGCAAATCTGTAGCTTAAACTCCACCCTTGGCGGGTGCACCTCATCTCCTTTCTCTGGCTTTACCTCTCACTTTCCTCTAACATGAATCGCAACCTCAGTAACTAGCTTTGGTTTTGCTTCTCTAGCCTTAGACACATGCATTCTCACCATCTGCTAGAATAAGAGTGAAATAGTTAGATACCAATTTGGATTGCCAGATACCAATTGGAATCAAGTTATAGCACAGGGAATGAAAGACCTAAATTCTTATAGCCTACTGAAGAGAAGTACAGACGTCTCCGTACCATTTTTCAAGACTCTAATAGTCTTATTCTAGTAAGACAAGATCAATGAACTAGGGGCTCTGATACAAACTCTTTCATGACCCAAACAGGATGTGATTAGTAGCCATGCTAACCCTCTGGTGGGAAAACCAAACACCCAAACCTTAGTCTAACACTTAACTAATTTTAGAAGAGTAAATAATAAAACCAGCCTGAATTATCAATAAAGGGAATCATCCAATATAATATAAGAAAATAGTGCAGAAGTCAACTAATATATCCCCATGAACTAAAAGTCGTCATCCAGAACTCTAAACCAAACATCGTCTAACATATCCAACAAAACTAAAAGCATCAAAAGTAAGAGATTTATTGTCTGGAAGAAGGACAACAACTCAAAGAGGATCTATGGAAGCCTAAAGAGTAGTGCTCCCCCTTAGATCTGGTGTCAATTTATTTACTCTAACCGAGGTCGCGTCTTAGTCTGTGGAACATGGTCTACACTCAACAAAAAAAGAGCATAGGATCGTATTAGTACAATACACAATGTACTGGTAGGTATCATAGGCCATTCCAACAGTATGACATGAAAGTAGAAAAAAATATAACAAGTAGAAACACTTCAACAATTATCGTTTAATCAGTCAAAATATAATTCTTTCAAGTCAATTCAACAACAATAGTCTAAACATCCCAATTCACAAGAATATCATCATAAAAGGGGAAGGAATAATCACTTCCAATAATCATCTCGCATATCACTATGTTCATCAACCTTCACTCACCTTGCTTGTATATCTAGTCTCACCTCAGTTTTCTATAAAAGAAAGTACAATAATATGAACAGGGTATAAGAGTGTACATGCATGCTATGGGTCTTATTTCTGCCCACTAGCCATGACCTGCAGGAGACCCTAGGTATCCATGTACCATACCTGCGTGGTATCCGATCCATAACAATTGTATAAAAATAAATATCTATGTAAATAGGATCTCATACCTATTTCCCTCGAATATATTCAGTTCCAAAGACACTATCACACTTAGCCATTTTTTCTCACTTATTACTTCTTGTTCATCTAGTCTATTCATACAAGCATAATAGGAAAACACATATAACTATAACACATCTGAAGACCAACAAAAATTTACACAACTCCACCACACAACATGAAATAAAGTTTGTCTTAACTCCAATTTAAATCATAACCTACCTCGAGTGAAGAATCAACACCCGCAAGCTAGTTCACAATGGTCTTTCCTCTCCTTAACACCTCAGAGTGATCAAAATCTATAAATGTAACACCCTAGAATTTGAACCAATTACTTTACAACACTTAGCAAAAAAATGCAGAAAAATTCCAACCTTCAGGAACCATGAAAAGGATCATAGCCCATCATTTTAGTCAACGACCCATGATTTCACTCGTGTATTTTTCCATCAAGGAGGTGCCATTATTCCACCTTAAAAACATGGACGGATCCATGGACTGCAGTTCAAAACTACGGTCCGTCCTATCAATCGTGGTTCAACCCTTCAAGGGACCCTTAGTTCAGGGTCCAAGAACCATGACTTAGTCAATGGTCTGTCGTACAGGACAATGTTCCATTGACCAAACTGTGGAATGTTAACCCAAAATTTTTAGCAGTTTTCTATTTTAATTCCTAGGGGTATTTCAGACCTTTACTACTTTTTTTAAAGTCTAAGATATGTCATTTTTAGTAAACTAAAACTAATATTAAGCCTAAAACTATCCAAACCCCCTCATTCGCTCAGATTACATTGACACTTAGAAAAATAGGAGAAAAATAAATGCACTTTTCCTTCGAAGAACAAGTAGAAGGTTCTTCCAAGTCAGGCTTCAATCCATGAATTCTTCCGTATATTCTACTTCCAGGTATATCGAATTTCTACTGTGGGGCCCTTTCACCCATTGAGTCCCTAGATTCAGTCAAGTCATGCAGTTTTAGTTTAATTTTCAAAACCTAGGGTTCTTATGATTTTAATTAATCCCCCTGTATTTTAGTTTCCCTATGAATTATGAACCATTATTTGCATATTTCATGGAGCCTAGAACCATTGTGATCTCAGAACCCTAAAACACTCTCTATGTGATATTATCCTTGAATTGTAAATTATATATATGAAATACCATATTTTAGTCAAATTGTAGCATCGTTAAGATTAGTTAAATTCACTAGGATGGTGGGTTATTAACACCCGATCAGTTTCAGGTTCATGCATTTTTAGTCTGATATTCAGTCAGTCAGAACTTTATAATTTGAATGACCTCAGTTTAAGTAATATTGTGAATTCTCAGAATAATTAGTATTTGAGCTATCCAATATGTTAGTTTATCTGTTATTTACTTACTTAGTTGAGAGTAGACTTAGCACCAAGCAGAAAAAGGGATGAAGGCTCACACGTCAATTTTAGCTGAGACCTTTAGTTGAATTCTTTAACTACCAGAACTATGGTGCCACCGTAGGTTCTTAAGGGGTCACCCGTCAATTCAGGCTTGACACCCTAGTACCTTGTTGGACATCAGATTAGTAGATCGACGCCAGTTATGTTTGTACCCTATGCAAGGTATGAACAGCCTTCCTGCCAGGGGTATAGGTTGGCTCCATAGTTAGCTCAGCTAGGGTTATGTCAGTTAACAAAAGCTCCCACAGTTCAGATTCAGTATTGTATAGACCTTGTATTCAATTATTTAGTTTTTTTTTAGCATTATATAGTTGTATGTTTAATACTTGGTCATTGCAACAGTTTGTCTTTCAGTCTCATGCTCCAGCTTATCCTTCATGTTCAGACTATTTGATCATGTTCTGTGTATACGTATATAGATTAGTGCATATTCAGCATGCTCAGTACATTCAGAGTATTGACGCAAATTTTTGTTCTTTATCCTATTATGATATAGGTTCAGGTGCTTAGCATCCATACCGCACATAGTATAATTCTCCAGTCTTATTAGAACCTCAGTTAGTGAATCCTCATACTTTGAGGATGAGATTTATGCTTTCTTTATTCAGTCTTTATTTATAGTTTTCATACTTTTAACTCATACTTTGAGGATGAGATTTATGCTTTCTTTATTCAGTCTTTATTTATAGTTTTCATACTTTTAAAGTAAGTTGTGGGCTTGTCCAAGCAACTCATCTAAGATACATGCTTTTAGACATAGAGTTAGTTTTCAGTTGTGTTGTTAGTTTTGCAGTCAGACTTTATATATATTCTGATGTTTCAAACTATTATAATTTTATCATTTAACTTCAGCGTCGATAATGCTTTATTAAGAAATGCTTAGTATATACCAGACCATGGGTTAGCTTGGGGTCACTTCAGACTCTAAGCATCGTGTTGCATCTAGGTGGTATCCTTGGGGTATGAATCAAAGCATTAAGTTTATGATTCCTAGGGTTTTTGAAGGCCACATCAAGTAGAGTCTTTTTCATGGGTGTGAAGCGTGCAACACTTATGGGAGATAGGCTATAGGATGTCTTTAGGAAAACTTCAATTCTTTCCTTTCCATATCATGCTATAGAGTATGAACTCTATTCAATCTTCTTCAAACTCATGCTCTACACATTACATAAAATGCCTCCTAGAAGAGTTAAAGGCAGGAAAAATGGCAATGGAAATGGAAATCATCAAGCACCACTAGTTCTGGTAGACCCGTTGAACTAACAGGTCACTCACTTTGAGTTCAGAGCATTAAGCTTAGGCCATGACTAATCAAGTGGTCCAGTAGGCTGTGGCACCAGTTAACCTATAGAATAGTACAGTAGTAGCTAGAGTCCGAGACTTTACTTGGATGAATCCTCCAGAGTTCCATGATTCTAAGGTTAATGAGGATACATATGAATTCCTTGAGGACATCCCGAAGTTTACTGAGATTATGGGTGTCAAGCTAGTTGAAAGTGCAGACTTAGCCACTTATCAATTAAAAGGAGTGGCTCACATATGGTATAAGCAGTGGAACGAAGTTAGGGGTTAAGATGCAAGCCCAGTGTATTAGGATCAGTTTATGAATAGTTTTATAGATAGGTTCTTCCCACTCAAACTTAGGGAAACCAAGGTTCAGGAGTTCATAAACCTAAGGCAGGGTGACATAAATGTGAAAGAGTATTCTCTCAACTTTACTCAGCTATCAAAGTATTCTCTAGCAATGGTTGTTAACTCAAGAGCCCGTATGAGTAAGTTTGTCTCAGGAGTGTCTAATGATATGGTGAAGGAGTAATGGACTATTATGCTGGTGAAGGATATGGATACCTCTAGGTTGAAGACCCATGCTCAGCAAATCAAAGAAGAAAAGATCAAAGAAATGGGAAAAGACAACAACAGGGCCATAACATGTGGCTTCAGTTATTCTTACCAAAGGTCAGATGGTGTCAATTGCTCTCAGTTCTGCTAAAAGTCTTCAGCTCTAGCCCCATCATCTATTAGTGCCCTAATGCCCAAGTTCAAACAGGATCAATGGGATAGGGCACCAGGATCTATGTCCCAGGGAAATGTCACTAGTGGGCGCACTCATCTAGTTTGCATGAAGTGTGGTAGGAATGACCAAGGTGAGTGTATAGTAGGTAGTGTGAACTGATTTATATGTGGCCATCCAGGCCATAAAATGAAAGAGTTCCCAAATTACTTCACAAAAGAGGAGGGATACACACCCGCAAAACAAGGCTACCTCTACAGTAGCTCTAGTAGGTTTCCCAACTCAGCAGGGTGACTCTTCTAGTGAAGGATAAGGTTAGTGCTAGAACAGACTATATGCTCTCCAAACTCATTAGAATCAAGAGGGTTCCCCTAATGTTCTCACGGGTGCGTTAAGAGTCTTTCACATTAATGTTTATGCATTATTATATCCCGGAACTACACTTTCCTTTGTGACTCTTTATATAGTAGTGGACTTTTGTGTTAATCCAGAAATCCTCCTAGAACCCTTCTCAGTCTCTACTCCAGTCGGTTATTCAGTCATCACCAGATGGGTATACAAAAATTACCCAGTCACAGTTTCTCAAAAATTCACCTCAGCCGATCTTTTAGACTTAGAAATGACATACTCTGATATTATTCTTTGCATGGAATAGTTACATTCTAGTTATGCCTCAGTTGATTGTAGAACCAAGATAGTCAGTTCCAGTTCCCTAATGAGCCAATCTTAGAATGGAAGGGTAGTACCTCAGTGCTTTTAGGACGTTTAATCTCTTACTTTAAAGTCAGAAAAATGATTTCCAAGGAGTACATCTATCATTTTTTTCATGTTCAGGATTCAGATTCTGAGACCCTAACTCTTTAGTCAGTCCCACTAGTTAGTGAATTTCCAAAATAATTTCCAGAAGACCTTCATGAAATTTCTCCCTAAAGGGAAATTGACTTTGAAATAGAGCTCCTTCTAGATACCCAACCTATCTCAATTCCTCCTTAAAGAATGGCTCAAGCTAAGCTTAAGGATTTAAAGGAAAAGTTGAAAGACCTTCTAGATAAGGGCTTCATCATACCAAATATCTCTCCATTGGATGCTCTAGTTCTTTTCATGCACAAAAAAACATGGTTCTCTCAGGAGGTGCATTGACTACCATTAGTTGAACAAGGTCACAAT
Source organism: Jaltomata sinuosa (assembly GCA_003996215.1). Classification (NCBI taxonomy): domain Eukaryota; kingdom Viridiplantae; phylum Streptophyta; class Magnoliopsida; order Solanales; family Solanaceae; genus Jaltomata; species Jaltomata sinuosa. The sequence goes on along the minus strand of QJPP01002874.1, from coordinate 15,784 downwards.
CTAGTTTATTCTCTAAGATAAACCTCAAATATTATTATCATCAGCTTAGTGTCAAAGATTGTGACATTTTATAGACAACCTTTAGAACTCAGTATGGTCACTATGAATTTGTAGTTATGTCTTTTGGACTAACGAATGCTCCTGCAGCTTTCATGGATTTGTTGAATAGGGTGTTCAAATAGTATTTGGACATGTTTATCATCATCTTTAATGATTATATCCTCGTATATTCTCAGAGTTAAGAGGACCATGTAAATCACTTGAGAGTTGTGTTGTAAACACTCAAGGATCGCCAATTATTTACCAAGTTCTGCAAGTGTGAATTCTGGTTGAAGTCAGTTTCTTTCCTTGGTCATATGTTGTCTAGTAAAGTCATCGAAGTTGACTCACAAAAGATTGATGAAGTAAAGAATTGGCTTACAGCCATTTCTCTGATAGTCATCAGGAGATTTTTGGGTTTGGCTAGTTGCTATAAGAGATTTTTTGAAGGATTTTCATCCATGGCTGCCCCAGTGACCATATTGACCCAGAAAAAGTTTATGTTCCAGTGGTTAGATGAGTGTGAGAAGAACTTCCTAGTGTTGAAGATGAGGTTGACTACAACTTCAGTTTTGACTCTACCAAAGGGCTTAGATAGTTTTGTCGTATATTGTGATGCATTTAGAGTTGACTTGGGTTATGTCTTAATGCAGCTTGGTAAGGTCATCGCTTATGCCTCTATGCATCTTATGATTCATGAGAAGAACTACCCTACTCGTGAACTTGAGCTTATGGCACTAGTCTTTGCCTTAATGATTTGGAGACACTACTTGTATGGTGTCTATGTGGACGTGTTTATAGACCATAAAAGTCTTTAGTATGTGTTCACCTAGAAGGAGTTGAATCTTCATCAGATAAGGTGGCTTGAGTTCCCAAAGATTATGATATGAATGTGCTCTACCACCCGGGTAAGGCCAACATAGTGGCTGGTGCACTTAGCAGACTATGCATGGGTAGTGTGTCACATGTAGAGGAAGAGAGGAAGGAATTAACTAAGGATGTTCATAGACTCGCTCGTCTAGGAGTTTGCCTTAAAAACACAACAAATAGAGGTATGATAGTTCAGAACGGATCAAAAGATTTCTTAGTGGTTGAGGTAAAGGAGAAGCAAGATAGTTATCCCATCCTACTTTAGTTAAAGGGTGCGGTCCATCGGCAGAGAGTAGAGTTTTTCTTCCAAGGAAAAGATGGTGTACTTCGTTACCAAGGTTGTTTATGGGTTCATAATGTGGATGATATGAGGCAGCGAATCTCGATAGAGGCTCATAGTTCTAGATATTCTATTCATCTCGATGCCACCAAGATGTACCGTGATCTGTGAGAAGTCTATTGGTGGAATGGCATGAAGAGGGACGTCACATATTTTATGGCAAAGTGTACCAATTGTCAATAAGTGAAAGTAAAACATCAGCGACCGGGAGGTATGACTCAGGATATTGCCATTCCTACTTAGAAGTGGGAGGTAGTCAATATGGATTTCATTAATGGTTTACCTCATACTCGCTGATAGCATGAGTCTATTTGGGTGATAGTAGATGATAACGCTCAAACTACACCTCAAATTAATGAAGCGTAAGCGATCGTTGTCAAGTAAAGAACCCAACAAGGTTGGGGTCAAATCCCACAGAGAATATGGTGAAGATTAAGACTTTAGTGGATTAGTTGACTATTCGTCAATCGTTTCCAGTAAATAAAGGGGGGGTTTGTAATCAAATTGTAAACAAAACAATAATAAACGTAGGAGTTTAAATCAGTATGAGAGGATGAACTAGGGATGTGTTCACCATGGCGTTGTAACAATGTCGATTCTAGGCTTAACCGGGTTCTTTCTATATGCGTGTCACGATGTGATTGCGTCTATTGTATCGTCTAACCGTCTCTCGACCAAATAAACAAATTTCCTTTTATCTTCTTTCGATCTCAAAAAGATGTGCTTTTTAGCTCTCAATCCTAACATCAAGTAGACTAATCCAGTTACGGCATTAATCTTTAAGACGAGAGTTGGTAGTCTCGAATCCTTGTCGTTAATCAATTTTTCCCGGTTTTAATATCTTTACTCAAGCAAATTAAACCTAGGCATGTTCTAATGTTTGCAACCACTAGAAAACGTGACATAAAGTATGATTAACAACGTGACAATACATATATCGAACCCAATGCTACCCGGAATCTATATTACTACGTTTGCCATGGCTCCCACAACCCTAGTTGCGGGAGTTTTAGTTACTCATGTTCGATAAATAAGAGAAAATAGTTGTATTCATCATAAAAGGAAGAAAAGTCTTACAATATAATGAAAATAATCAATCTTCCAATATCCACGAACAAGAACACCAAGAACTCACGAACGAATCAAGACACGAATTCAAGAGAATGAACCGTGTTGTTGCTCTCAAAAACCAACCAAAAACGTGTTTAAACTAATGGGGGAATAATTTAAAATAATATTCGACACCTTTAACATAACCTAACATGGGGTATTTATAGGAGTAATAGAAACCAATTCCAAAACGGGCTAGGAATCCCCAAAAACGCGGGTCGCCGACTGAGTCACTGCCTAAGCGTGACGGCCAGGGGTGACGGACCGTCATGGCAGTGACGGACCGTCGCCTGGACCGTCACTGCTAGGTAGTGGTGCCGCCTGGAAGTCTGCCTTGGTGTGACGGTCCCAGTGACGGACCGTCACATGTGTGACGGCCCGTCACTCAGGCCGTCACTCTTAGGCAGAACTTCGTTTTTCTCGTATTTTCTTCCGTTTTCGTGTTTACTTCCATTTCCTACAAATACAACATAAAAACATTAAAAACAACAACGGTTGCTTGAAAACGTACGATTGTTCTTAGTAAAAAGGAGTCGAAAGTGACGTAAATTAGCGTCACATCAACACCCTCAACTTAAAACGTTCGCTTGTCCTCAAGCAACATAACATAAAACAATCAAACGACTCAACTAAGAAACAAACTCATGTCTATAGCACTTCATGGTCATTCAACTTATACAATTAAATCAAGCTCCCTCGTAGCACACGAATGTATGAAACACTAACTTGCAAGGATCCAAACATGTCATTCCGATATGATAGAACATTATGCATACACACGCGCAGCTATCCTAACAATCGATAGACAATACAGACCTCTTGGTGCCCTCACCACAAAGAAATCCCACACACAAGATTTGGGACTAGGTAAGCGCTCACACTCACAAATGATTTCAAACAATGCACATGCGATACCATAGGCTTGCCCTTACTATTCTACTTCGATTCTTCAGAAAGCTACTCAGGATCACTACAGGACTTGTTTAGGCTTGTAATGAGGCTTCGGGTGCAGGTAGGATACATTTAGGGGTTAGTGACTAAGCCCTCCTTAGAACCATTGACATCATATTACCACACAACTTTACTTTGTCCATCCTTATTCACCTTTTTTATTTCCTCGTTTCTAGCTACAGATGCGGCCTCTTTGTTTTGACAATTCTTTTTATTTCTTTTTTCGATCTTTTTTTTTTCTCTTTTTTCTTTCTTTTCTTAGGCACACACCCGCATTTTCACTCTACTCACAACCAATCTCTTCCGTCCTCTTTTTCTTATCATTCACCTCTATAGTAGCCACCCTCAACTTAGGCTGATTGCCTGAGTTGAGGTGCACGATGTCCTAGGGAGGACCAGGGCCAAAACAGGGTTTACCTCTATAGTAGCCACCCTCAACTTAGGCTGATTGCCTGGGTTGAGGTGCACGATGTCCAAGGAAGGACCAGGGCCAAAATAGGGATTCAAAGTTAAACAGGAATGGTGACAGGTTATTGAAAGAACAAGGTCAATTATGGCTCAAACAGGGATCAAAGGGACTATTTGCATTTGGACGGTCTTATAGGTTAAGTGGACTGCACACAAAAAGGGCCTGTGATCCTTTCCTAAGCAACCAACTTCAAACTTAACAAAATAGACCAGGCAAGTTCTAGATGCATGCACAGAGTAAGAATTTATAACAATAATCTCACACACACTTGGCACCAAGAAACTATATCACTACCAACTATCAAACAACCGCTCGGCTTAAGCATACTCATTCTAATCATAATCACACAATGACATTCAAGGATCCAGACAGTCAATCGTTTCAACATAAGTATAAAACCAGAAAATTTTTAAAGGGGCCTCGTTTTTAGTCAAGAAAAACGCCATGCTCATCACTATAGACACTAAAAAAAATTTAAAATAACAACCTAAACATGCCGGTTCTACTAGATAGCACACCGGAGGGAAAAGAAATCGGCAACAAAAACCCTCGGTGGTGACTCACAGGTTTCCCAACACCCTCAACTTAGACTCATGCATTGTCCCCAATGCATACATATGAAAACTAAAAGCTGTGAGAATAAAGGAATACCTGTGAAGTCGATATGACTCAGATTCTGGAATGATGTTGGAGACCGCCTGGGTCTCCAAAACAAGAGAACTCAATGGAGTGTGGCGTTCCAGCTTCCTCTTTGGGCTCCATCGCTAGTCGCGACAACTTCTTCGCTCTTTCTTTGCAGATTCTCTTGCGGTGTTTTCGTTTTCTCGATTTAATTTCACCGCCTTCCTCTACATGTTTCCTCTCTCACACCCTCCTTCTTACAACAGCTAGAGTTTCAACCAGACACTTCTCCTCAAGGTGCACATCCGCAGGAGGTTCCTCAATGGTATTGATGACCGCGACCACCCTCATGTCACTTGGTTGCTTCATCAATTTGGACACATCGAACTTGACCAATTCATTGTTCAATCGGAAGGTCAGCTCATTTTTCTCCATGTCAACCAACACTCTCGCGGTAGCTAGCAACGGTCGTCCCAAAATTATGGGAACTTCGAAATCCACCTCGCAATCCAAGATCACAAAGTCGGCCGGGAATATAAGCTTACCAATCTTGACCAGCACATCAGACAATATCCCTACGGGTCGCTTTACCGAACGGTCCGCCATCATCACTCTCATGGACGTTGGTTTAGGAGCTCCCAAACCCAATTTGTCATACACTGCTAGCGGCATCAAATTGATACTAGCACCAAGATCACACATAGCTCTTCCGAAGTTGAGCTTTCCGATAGTACATGGAACAGTGAACGCACCTGGATCTCCTTTCTTTTCCACTAATGATCTAGAGGAAATAGCGCTGCAGTGATGGAGGTTGTCTTCCGGCTCAAAGCTTACCGTCCGCTTCTTTGTAATCAAGTCCTTCATGAACTTGGGCATAACCGGGCATTTGTTCCAGCGCTTCCACCAATGGTATGTTTATTGAAATCTCTTTCAACATGTTCATGAAGTTCAGGAACTTACCATCGTCAGCTTTCTTCTTTAAACGCTGTGGGAACGGAGGTGGTGGTCGAGGCATCATAGTTGGAAGCTTTTCAGCTTCCTTGCATTTCTCCGCGGGCTTTGGAGTTTCCTCCTCTACCGCCTCTTCATCATCTGTACTATCACTTTGAACATGAATTACCGGATGTGATTCCGGTAATACTTTTCCGCTTCTTGTGGTGATCGCCATACAGCTTGCATCATTCTTCGGATGAGTGGTGTCGCTCGGCAAAGTACCTGGTTTCCTTGGGTTTAGAGATGCTGAGATGTGACCCACTTGCTGCTCTAGTTGCTTGATCGCGGTTGAGTGTGACTCCACTACCAGACTCAATGTTGATAACTCATTCCGCATTGCCTTTACCCCAGAGTCAGTCGATTCCACTTTAAGCAGCATCTTCTCCATCATATTCTCTAGTTTGGATGTCTCAGCCTCGCTGCCGGTCTTATCCCGATTGCCAGGTGGTATATACAACCCACCTCTATCGGTGTTGTTCCTCCAGCTTCCTTGGTCGCGATTTTTGTAGCCACCATTCTCATAGTGGTTGTCTCTTGGATAGTTCCGACCTTGGTTTCCCTGGCCATTGGCCTGGAAACCCCCCACGTAATTTGCCTCCTCAGTCTCCATACCTTGGGAACCCACAACTTGTACCTTCTCTATACTTCCTGACGTCAAGTGCCTTGTCAGGAGATCTAACTGTGTTTTAAGATGCGCCATGTCTTGGTCGCGCTCCTCCTCTTTCCTTCGCTGCTCTGCTGACATCCTTCGCTGCTCTGCTGACATGCCAACGGTATAGGTGCTAGCTGCACCCTCTGAATCCCGTGTGTGCCAGGCTCTGTTGGTCTTGGTGAGCCTGTCCAAAATAGTTGTGGCGTCGGCAAAAGTGCAACCCATAAACGCTCCACCTGCTGCGTTGTCCAAAGTTGGCTTGGTAGCCGAATTTAGTGCCCTGTAGAATGTCTGCATCAAGAATTCATTGTTCAGCTGATGGTTGGGGCACTGTGTCAGCTTCTTCTTGAATCGCAACCAAGTCTCGTGCAGTGCTTCGTGAGGTTGCTGCCTGAAATTACTAATCTCATCCCTCAACTGTATCATCCGAGAGGGAGGAAAGAACCTTTCTAGGAAAGCTCCTCTCAACTCGCCCCACGTTGCGATAGAGTCGGGGGTCAGTTCCGTCAACCACAACGCTGCCTCATCAGACAGAGACAATGGAAACAACCGGAGCCTGATCGCTGTCTGACTCACGCCTGGCAGCTCAAATGATTTGCAAATCCCCACGAAGTTCATTAAGTGCTGGTTTGGATCATCACCAGCGGCACCACGGAATACACCTCTCAAATTCAGCAACTGAATCATCGTGCTAGTGATATTGAACTTTGCTCCAGGTGGTAGCGGTGGAACAATAATGGCGCCCGTCGCGCCAGCTCCATCTAAATCGAGATCCTCATCATTCCGTACCACATCATCCTGCAGACCACCAGCATTCAAATTTTGTTGGGCCTGCAGTTCTGCGGCGATCCTTGCTGCGTCTAATTGTGCGGCCATATTCCGCCTCAATGTTCTCGCAAGTTCGGGGTCGTAAGGTGAAATTTGTTCCCCCGAACCTCGGGTACTTGGCATGCACAACCTGTACCCTGTCCAAAAACAAAAACAACAAACAAAAATAAAAGCAGGAAATTATGACTAAAAGTCAACTAAACCCACCAGACTTAATCAAAAACCGTATTCCCCGGCAACGGCGCCACTTTTTGATAACGCTCAAACTACACCTCAAATTAATGAAGCGTAAGCAATCATTGTCAAGTAAAGAACCCAACAAGGTTGGGGTCGAATCCCACAGAGAATATGGTGAAGATTAAGACTTTAGTGAATTAGTTGACTATTCGTCAATCGTTTCCAGTAAATAAAGGGGGGGTTTGTAATCAAATTGTAAACAAAACAATAATACACGTAGGAGTTTAAATCAGTATGAGAGGATGAACTAGGGATGTGTTCACCATGGCGTTGTAACAATATCGATTCTAGGCTTAACCGGGTTCTTTCTATATGCGTGTCACGATGTGATTGCGTCTATTGTATCGTCTAAACGTCTCTCGACCAAATAAACAAATTTCCTTTTATCTTCTTTCGATCACAAAAAGATGTGCTTTTTAGCTCTCAATCCTAACATCAAGTAGACTAATCCAGTTACGGCATTAATCTTTAAGACGAGAGTTGGTAGTCTCGAATCCTTGTCGTTAATCAATTTTTCCCGGTTTTAATCTCTTTACTCAAGCAAATTAAACCTAGGCATGTTCTAATGTTTGCAACCACTAGAAAACGTGACATAAAGTATGATTAACAACGTGACAATACATATATCGAACCCAATGCTACCCGGAATCTATATTACTACGTTTGCCATGGCTCCCACAACCCTAGTTGCGGGAGTTTAGTTACTCATGCTCGATAAATAAGAGAAAATAGTTGTATTCATCATAAAAGGAAGAAAAATATTACAGTATAATGAAAATAATCAATCTTCCAATATCCACGAACAAGAACACCAAGAACTCACGAACGAATCAAGACACGAATTCAAGAGAATGAACCGTGTTGTTGCTCTCAAAAACCAACCAAAAACGTGTTTAAACTAATGGGGGAATAATTTAAAATAATATTCGACACCTTTAACATAACCTAACATTGGGTATTTATAGGGGTAATAGAAACCAATTCCAAAATGGGCTAGGAATCCCCAAAAACGCGGGTCGCCGACTGAGTCACTGCCTAAGCGTGACGGCCAGGGGTGACGGACCGTCATGGCAGTGACGGACCGTCGCCTGGACCGTCACTGCTAGGCAGTGGTGCCGCCTGGAAGTCTGCCTTGGTGTGACGGACCGTCACATGTGTGACGGCCCGTCACTCAGGCCGTCACTCTTAGGCAGAACTTCGTTTTTTCTCGTATTTTCTTCCGTTTTCGTGTTTGCTTCCATTTCCTACAAATACAACATAAAAACATTAAAAACAACAACGGTTGCTTGAAAACGTACGATTGTTCTTAGTAAAAAGGAGTCGAAAGTGACGTAAATTAGCGTCACATCAGTAGACAGGGTGACTAACTCATCTCACTTCTTGGCTGTCAAGACTATATATTCAGCGGAGGATTATGCCAGACTATACATTAGTGAGATAGTCAGGTTGCATAGGGTTCTCTTGTCTATCATATAAAATAAGGGCACTCAGTTTACATCTTATTTCTGGAGATCACTTCAGAAAGGTCTTCGTACTCAGGTAAATATCAACACAACATTTCATCTACAGACAGATGGTTAGGAAGAACGTATAATCCATACCTTAGAGGATATGTTGAGGTCTTGTGTGATTGAATTCAAAGTAAATTGGGATGAGCACTTTCCCCTTATTGAGTTCCCCTATTAAATAATCTTCCATTCTAGTATTTTGATTGCCCCATATGAGGCACATTATGGGCAGAGGTAGAGATACCAATTGGCTTATTTAAGGTAGGTGAAGCAACTTTGATTGGGCTAGATTAGATTCATAAAGCTATGGAGAAGGTTCATCATATTAGGGAAAGGTTGAAGATAACTCAGAGTCATTAGAAGTCCTATATAGATGTAAGGAGGAGAGACCTCGAGTTTGAGATCGATGATTGGGTTTTCCTAAAAGTATCACCCATGAATGGGGGTGATGAAATTTAGCAAGAAAGGGAAGCTCAGTCACTGATATGTTGGTCCTTACAAAATCCTGAAGAGGGTTGGTTATGTGTCTTATGAGTTAGAGTTGCCAGCCGAACTAGGAGCAGTTCATCCAGTCTTTCATGTTTTGCTGTTGAAGAAGTTTATTGGTGATCCGGCATCGATTATGCCATTAGATAATATGGGTGTGAAGGGTAGTCTCACCTATAAAAAGGTTCTAGTTGAGGTTCTTTACCGCTAGGTTTGTAAGTTAAGGAACAAGGAAGTCGCTTCAGTGAAAGTTCTTTGGAGAAATCAATCTATTGAGAGAGGACCTTGGGAAATAGAAGCAGCTATGATGGCCAAGTACCCTCACCTCTTTCCTTCTTTTCCAGCTTCATCTTGAGGTAATAGTTCCTATCCAGTTTTCTTAGTTTATTCATGTCGAATTCCTCTCAGTTTCATATTATCTAAGCTTTTCTTACATATTCAACATGCTTTCATGTCTTTAGAACTCAATTCAATTAGGACTCAGCTTTTTGAATTTAGTTGGTAGGGATTTCGACTCTTTCCCTCCACTCACAGCTTAATTAGTCTTCATTTGAGGATGAATGATCCCAAGGGGGAGATATTGTAACACCCCAGAATTTGAACCAACTACTTTACTGCACTTAGCAAAAAAATTCCAACCTTCAAGAACCACAAATAAGGTCACGACCTATCATTTTGGTCAATGGACCGTGATTCCACCTATGTTTTTGCTCTAGTAGATGTCCCCCTGAATTGTATGATTGATTTCACAAACTATTATTTGAAACCACGACCCATCTTGTCACTCGTGTATTTGTCCAATGGAGAGGTGCCTGTTTTCCACATTAAAACCACGGACATATCCACAGACTGTAGTTCAAAACCATGGTCCATCCTGTCAATCATGGTTCATCCCTTAAGGGGACCCTCAGTTCATGGTCCAAGAAACACGACTTAGCCGATGGTCCATCATTCAGAACCACGGTCCATCGACCAAATCGTGGAATGATAACCTAAGATTTTTAGAAGTTTTCTATTTTAATTACTAGGGGTATTTTAGACCTTTCCTATTCTTTATAAAGGCTAAGTTGGGTCATTTTAACTCTAAAACTACCCAAACCCCCTCATTCCCTCAGATTAAATTGACTGTTAGCAAAACAGGAGAAAAAGAAATGCTCTTTTCCTCTCAATAACAAGCAGAGGGTTCTTCCAAGTCCAGGCTTCAATCCAAGAATTCTTCTATAAATTCTACTTCCAGGTATGTGGGATTTCACTAATGGGTTACTTTCACCCTTTGAGTCCCTAGATTTAATCAAGTCCTTTAGTTTCAGTTCAATTTTCAAAACCTATGGTTCTTATGATTTGTATGAATCCCGATGTATTTAAGTTTCCCTATGAATTATGAACCTTTATTTGCATGTTTCTTGAAGCCTTGCACAATTGTGTTCTCAGAACCCTAAAACCCTTTCTATGTTATATTATCCTTGAATTGCGAATTATATATATGAACTACCATATTTCAATTAGATTGTAGCATTGTTAAGATTTGTTAAATACACTAGGATGGTGGGTGATTAGTCGGTAATCTACAAACATATTGAGCCTTTAATCATGAATTATTGCCATATTTTGATAAGATTTAGAGGTTCTTATGGCCTTTATTGACATGAATGCAGGTATTCTTGGTCAAAGATAGAAAACAAGGAATTGGAGCGAAAAGATCTTAAAAGTAGTTAAAGTGTGAAGTGATTAATTGAGATGAAGATTTTGCCTTGAGGTGCAGACCTGGTGCGACACGCACAACCCCTTGTACGGTCCGCACCTCCCTATGCATGAATGCTCAGAAGAAGAGTAGAATATTTTAAGGGGTGCGACACCCGTGCGACACACATAATGCTTGGTGAAAACAGCACCCCACTTTGCATGAAGCTGCTAATATGAACCAAGTCACTGGTCTACTGAAGTAGAGTTGTGCAATAAGAACAACAAGATATGGAAACCACACGTCATGCCGCACAGTTCTCGAGGGGAAATTTTATCCAACTTTGTGTGATGCTTTGGGAACATTCTAAAACCTAATTTAGGCATAGTTTTTCATAGGTTTTGAATAGTTTTGAGTTTTTGAGCATGTTTTTCTCCCAAGGCATGAAAGAGAGTTTTAATCTATTCTCTCAAACTTCAACCTTGGACTTGTAAATTTGAGCTTGGATATTGGATTCTTGCTATAATTAATAAAATGGAATTTGAATTTCCCTATGGGTATACCTTCTTGTTCCTTTAGCATAAGTGGCTAAGTTTCCTTGTCTTGGGATGTGTTGATTATGGGTACTTGATAAAAGGATATCGGTCTTGCTTTTTTGTGTTTGTAATTGCTAATATGATATGAATCTAGTGATTTCACCATATTTTAACTCTAAAATTGGTGGTTGCAAATATTGATTTAATTTACTTAATTGTGTTCTTGCTTTACAAAGGAGTTCATGATTTTGGATGTGAAATTTCTAGTGGGTACTTAGGATTCCACTTAGATTGAGGATAGAAATAGCTCAATTCGCCGGAAACACCTATTTAAGGGTCTAAGCTAGAGATAGTGTGACCTCTCCAAGCCTATATTTGTTGGTTTATGCCTAAATATTGGTGCTTGAAAAAACACTGTTAGATGAATGATTGTGTGGTCGAGAGATTAATAATCATGCCTAAAACCAATGCTACCTATGTTATTTAGTAAGAATTTATGCATTTGAGCAAGTACCTTGACTTGTGTTCGAGTCCCATCGGAAATACTAGTCGTCCTCTCTCTTGTTTACACCTTGCATTTACTTTATTATTTAGTTTGGAATTGAATCCTGACAGATTCCAAATTCCCCCTTTTTTACATTAATTGTTGTTTGGACAATCTACTCTCATTGTGAGGTCCTTTCTACATTCTCTTTGGCTAAGCTACAATTCCTTGAGGGATCGACCCCTACTCCCGTCGGGTAATAAAAATTTTGTTTTGCTTATTGATCGTCGATACCTCCATCTTGGAGAGTACATTTTAGCATTATCAAAAATGGCTCTATTGTTGGGAAGTTGCATTTGAATAGACATTTTAATTGTGAACTAACATCACCATGTAAAGTGTTTGTTCTTTTTAGCTTGTTTGTTGCTTTTGCATATTAAGTAGGTATCCCATTAGCGAAGTGGGCGACAATGGAAGTGTAGAAGGTTTCATGGATGCAGCCAATGAACTCGTAGTTCAAGAGAGAGTAGGTGCAATCTGCCTACCCCCCATAGTTGGGAACGTGGTGTTCCACATCACTAGCACCATGCTCCATATTATACAAATGAAGGGAATGTTTGGAGGAGTAGCACACGATGATGCAAATAGGCACATACACAACTTTGTGGATATATGCCAATCTTTCATCTTTCAACTATTCTCCAAGAATCTATTCGACTTCACTTAATTCCCTTCTCTCTAATAGGGGAAGCCACGACGTGGTTGGAAGAATTATCGGATACTCTAATCACCTCTTAGACTGAGTTGGTAGAAGATTTCACAGGTATATTTTTCCCTCCCTAAAGGATGATGCTGCAGAGGGATGAGATTACCAACTTTTGCCAACTCCCTGACGAGCCTTTGCACAAGGCATGGTTGAGGTTTAAAAAGAAACTATTGTTGTGTCCCAAACACAAATTGACAGATAAGGTCTTGCTATAAAGATTTTATAGAGCTTTGAACTCAATGAACAAGTCTGTGGCCAATAACCTCAGGGGTGGTACCTTCATGGACCAATAATTTGCTCTCGCCTCGGCCCTTATTGAGAGAATGACCAAGACTAACCAAACTTGGCACACAATGGAGGCTAATGTTCCTACCTCAGGAGTAACCACATATATTTTGAAAAATGAGATGGGGAGGAAGGATGAAGAGAGGGATGAGACCATGGACAAAATGATGACGCAAATAGACTTATTGGCCAAGCATATGATGGGGGCTTGAAGTGCTAAGACTGCAAATGATATGAGAACACCGGAGATCAAGGCCAGTGATGATGAGCTAATGACTATCATGGATGGTAAACTTTGCTATTTGTCGGTGGGTTCTTATCCCGGGTATTATCGACTGAGGGATGAGAATCAAGGTTAGATTAAGGATAAGGAACAAGATGGATAATGGAGGGACCGTGATAGAGAAGGTGATAGGTACAATCCCAGGAGCTCAAATATGTACTTACCTCAAAATAAGTTAGATTATTTATATCAACCAACCACAAGAAATCTCGGTAACTCAAAGATAGAAGACATGTTATCCTTGGTTTTAAAGAAGGTAGAAACAACAAATACCAGGGATAGTGAGCTTAAAAGTGAAGTTTTAACACTTTATTAAACTGTGAGCTCATATTCAGCCTCAATCAGGCATCTTGAGGCTTAAATAAACCATCTATCCACTCAACTGAACCCAATGATGAAGGGAACACTTCCTAGTGACACCACAACCAATCCTAAAAATGACGCTCATATTATGGCCATTGTTACTAGAAGTTGAAGGACAAATGGTATGGTAAAAAGGCCCATTGTGGATATTGGGGAGAAGCCGACTGAGGTGGTTTAGAAGCCTAGTGTTAAATCCATTGTAGAGTCGTGTGATAAAGAAGAAGAGGCTAAAAGTGAAAAAGATGATGAAGAACCAGGAGGTAGGGTAAAGCTTGGTGCACCAAACGTCCCTGTGGATGTTAATCTGGATGATGAGGAGGAGGATGAATCTCCTCCCCAAGTGGCTTTTGACATTGAGGAGGGCCCTCCCATTGTGCAAAGTGTGTCAACCACACTACCCAAGGGACCTCCTTCGTACCCTCAAAGGTTAAATAAGAAGAAGGAAGAGCACAAGTTCAATAAGTTTGTCGACATATTTAGAAAGCTTTCGATAAATATTCCTTTGGTTGAAGCCTTATTGCAAACGCTGGGGTACGCCAAATTCATGAATGTGTTGCTAAAAAAAAGACGGTTGTTGATATGGACACCATTGAGATCTCACACAATTGTAGCGCTTTGATGACAAGTAATGTTGCTACAAAATGGGAAGACCCGAGTGCATTCACAATCCCTTGCACTATTGGGATGTTTGTGTTCCAGAAGGCCTTATGTGACTTAGGGGCAAGCATCAACTTGATGCCCTAGTGATCTTTAAGAAGTTAGGATTGGGTATGCCCAAACCTACTCTCATGCATCTACTAATGGTTGATAGGTCTATCAAGCATTCGGTAGGGATTCTATTGGATGTGTTGGTCAAAGTTGATAAGTTTATTCTCCCAGCAGAATTCTAGGTCTTGGATTCTGAAGTGGATATAGAGGTACCCATCATGTTGGGACGACAATTGTTGGCTATGGGGAGAGCCCTTGTGGATGTTAAACTCGGAGAACTAAAGTTTCGAGTAGGAATAGAGATAGTAACATTTAATGTATGCCAACCCACAAAGCCTCTGGATGAATTGCAGGTAGTCTTGGTGATAGATGTTGAGCCCTTGAAAGACGCTCAAGTTTAAGGTATTTCCAAGTCAGAAACAGATGATGTTTTGAGGACGTTGATGGATGAATTCTCCTTCTTGGGGTAAGGCCATGCCAACTAGATTAGCATGCTATCTGACAATGACTAAGGTTTGAGGTACTATCATCGAGCCACGATATAAAATCAAGCACTTCTTGGGAGGTAACCCAAGTATTTTTCTATATTTTTATTACCTTTTTGTTATTTTTTGTTTGTTTTAGGAACACTTAGAGAGGAAAAATGATAAAGTGGAAAAATGAGACAAAAATGGGTTGTGCAAATGGCTGTGTGATTCACATGAGCTATTATGCATGTTGCATAGGCCACGGTATCCCAAAGAAGTGAACACAAGGAAAAATATTCAGTCAGAGGTGATGTGCGTTGGGCTGTGCATTCTGCAAGAGCCCTTGTACATGTTGCACCTTCGTCGCATACCACAATAGAAGAGGGACCAAGTTTATGCATTAAATAGTGATGTGTGAAGCGACATGTAGTCCGAATAAGGGATTGTGAGAATCGCACGCCATGGCGTACCAAGGTAAGTTTTTAAATTATTTATTGACCTACCCGTTGACTGACCCAACCCGGTGACTTTTCTTTTTCTTTTTCTCCTTTAAACTTCCACCTTCACCCCTTTTCTCCTATATTATTCCAAACTTCCATAACTTCTCCACCAAAATCCTCCAAACTCTCCCAAAATCTTCTCCTCCTCTTACCCACACTCCTCTACCGCCACTACCTGTCACTACCACCGTTGTTTTCTCCAGGCAATTAGTGGGTCTCTATTGTTGCACCTTTAAAAAGCTTTATTTCTTACTTCCCTTCTATTAATCTTCAATTATTGTAAGTTCCCCGATGCTAAATACTAGTTTTTATGTTGATTGGGAACTTATATTTTGAAGTATGCTTGTAAGAATTTCCATGTTGATTTTGGTGTGATCTGAAATTTTTAGGTCCCCAATTTTGGGTTGTATTGTTGATTTTGCTTAGAATTAACTTTGTAGAACTTGAAATGATGATAATGCATGTCAATTGTAGTACTTTTTAGCCATAAAAATATATGTTTGGGGTGAAGTCTGAGTAACTCACTTGTGATAGGTGCATGATTTGGCCCTATGATATATTGGGTGACGTTGTTTTTAAGG
The DNA here is from genome assembly GCA_003996215.1 of Jaltomata sinuosa. NCBI lineage: Eukaryota > Viridiplantae > Streptophyta > Magnoliopsida > Solanales > Solanaceae > Jaltomata > Jaltomata sinuosa. Next base: position 26 of record QJPP01002874.1, on the reverse strand, counting down.
GAAAATCATTGTCTTCATGAGGTTTT
>QJPP01002873.1:0-291957 GCA_003996215.1 Jaltomata sinuosa | reverse complement strand
TTCTAAAACAAAACTCAAAACTAATTCAACAACCTATATATATATATATATATATATATATATATATATATATATATATATAACTATATATATGTTAGTACTTTATTATATTTAAACTTTAAAACTTACATAGGCGTTTTGAGCCCTCTGCTTGACCCATACATCTGGATCTGACTCATTTTTTTTGTCTCCTATGTGGCCTTTCTTAAAAATCTCAGCCTGAGTCGGAGGGCGTCCCAAGTCCTTCTCCTGCAAATAAAATAAATTTAACATAATAAAGTAATATAATTAATATTATTTAATCAAGTTTATATAAACATATATATAAGTTAAAAGGTTAATATTATTACTTACCATATCCCTTGCAATGTCCGCTACAGTCTTTGCACCCATAGTGTGTAACGATCCACCTTTAACACTGCCTCTGGCTTTCTTGCCTTGTTCAGACAATGCTTTGAACTCTTTCGAATCCCAATATTTCTGAAGCTGCTCATGAAGATGAGGTAGAAGCCAAGATCCACACTTCTTACTATCTCGAATTTTATTAAGCCATTGTCGTAGCCTGGCACTGGCCTTCCTCATGAAAGTAGTGAAAATGATCTTATTGTACTTTCGCTCCCAAGTACACATTGTCTAAAAGAAAGAAATGATTAGTATTAGATGATATAAATATGTATGTATATTATGAAAAGTTAATATATAAATATATATATATATATAGTATATATATATACCTTAAACTCATCAAACATAGACTGTTGGATCGATCTTGGAATCTCTGACCAGGAGGTCCAAGGTTCTGTAAAAAGCCTCCTAACTGTCTCCTTTAGAGCACGTCGGGGCTGTTTCATGGGATACCACCTATAAAGAACATAATAAGCATCAAGTGATAAATAATTAATTAATATAATAAAACAAACTTATCAATTAATTAGAAAAAAACTTACGATGATCCTTTAGGGCGAATCATGACTCTAACAATGGCGTCATGCTCGCCAGGTCTCAAATTTACGTCGTCCTCTTCCTCCTCAGAAAGTGCTGATGCAGGTAATGACGGAAGTCCATAACGCTGAGTTAATGGGGGTGTAGAGGTCTGTGTATCAGACTCAGAGCTGGTATCTCTAAGTCGCAATCCTGATAAGTGGGGGGAAGACGAATCACGTGGGGATGGCATACCAAATGGTAATCTGGTAGTCCCGCTACCATGTAGCAGAGGCATAGAGGGTGTAGGCATGAAAGTCATGTGATGATGGGTCTAGGACCATGATAATCTACGGGATTCCCAGTGCCATAGGGGACAGACACTTGTGGAGTAGAGCGAATCTGTGGCGAAGATGAAAGATGACCTGGAATATCATCATGCTCTATAGGCCTCTTAGAGATCTTCCTAGACTTACTAGACTTACTAGTACTAGTTTTACTAGGAAGACCTCGATCACCATAACCTGACGAAATCTGTATGCATAACCCAAAACTAATTCAAAATTTCCAAATTCAAGAAACTAATTCAAAACTAACACTAACCTAAAGTTGAAAATTAATAGCAAACATTAACCTAAACTAAGGTTCACAAAGACTAACAATTTAAACTAACAAACTTAACTTTAAAAAACTTAGATTCAAGAACCTAATTCAAACGGTTAAAGTTAAATACTAATTCAAGATTCTAAAACAAAACTCAAAACTAATTCAACAACCTATTTCAAATTCAAAGTTCTCAAATTCAAGTTAATAATCTAATTCACAAACTAATAGCAAGACTAAATTAAGGTTCACAAACTAATAGCAAGCCTAAACTAAAGTTCACGAACTAATTAGCAAGCTTAAACTAAGGTTCAAAAACAAATAGCAAGCCTAAACTAAGGTTCACAAACTAATAGCAAGCCTAAACTAAGGTTCACAAACTAATAGCAAGCCTAAACTAAGGTTCACAAACTAATAGCAAGCCTAAACTAAGGTTCACAAACTAATTAGCAAGCCTAAACTAAAGTTCACAAACTTAACTTTAAAAAGTTTAACTTAAAAAACTTAGATTCAATAACCTAATTCCAAATTAAAGAACCAACCTAATTCTAGTTCAAAAAATCATTCCTAAAGTTGAAAACTAATTCTTAACTCAAGACTAAAAAACTTAACTTAAAAAACTCAAAACTAACAATTTAAACTAACAAACTTAACTTAAAAAAACTTAACTTAAAAAAGCTAAGATTCAATTACCTAATTCAAAAGGTTAAAGTTAAATACTAATTCAAGATTCTAAAACAAAACTCAAAACTAATTCAACAACCTATTTCAAATTCAAACTTCCCAAATTCAAGTCAATAATCTAATTCAAAAACATAATTCCAAATTAAAGAACCAACCTAAGTCTAGTTCAAAAGATCATTCCTAAAGTTGAAAACTAATTCTTAACTCAAAACTAACAATTTAAACTAACAAACTTAACTTAAAAAAACTTAGATTCAATAACTTAATTCAAAAGGTTAAAGTTAAATACTAATTCAAGAATCTAAAACAAAACTCAAAACTAATTCAACAACCTATTTCAAATTTATAATTCCCAAATTCAAGCCAATAATATAATTCAAGAACATAATTCCAAATTAAAGAACCAACCTAATTCTAGTTCAAAATATCATTCCTAAAGTTGCAAGCTAATTCTTAACTCAAGGCTAAAAAACTTAACTTTAAAAAGCTTAACTTAAAAAAAACTAAGATTCAATTACCTAATTCAAAAGGTTAAAGTTAAATACTAATTCAAGATTCTAAAACAAAACTCAAAACTAATTCAACAACCTATTTCAAATTCAAAGTTCTCAAATTCAAGTCAATAATCTAATTCAAGAACATAATTTCAAATTCAAGAACCAACCTAATTCTAGTTCAAAAAATCATTTCTAAAGTTGAAAACTAATTCTTAACTCAAAACTAACAATTTAAACTAAAAAACTTAACTCAAAAAAGTTTAACTTAAAAAAACTTAGATTCAAGAACCTAATTCAGAAGGTTAAAGTTAAATACTAATTCAAGATTCTAAAACAAAACTCAAAACTAATTCAACAACCTATTTCAAATTCAAAGTTCCCAAATTCAAGTCAATAATCTAATTCAAGAACATAATTCCAAATTAAAGAACCAACCTAATTCTAGTTCAAAAAATTATTCCTAAAGTTGAAAACTAATTCTTAACTCAAAACTAACAATTTAAACTAACAAACTTAACTTAAAAAAACTTAACTCAAAAAAACTAAGATTCAATTACCTAATTCAAAAGGTTAAAGTTAAATACTAATTCAAGATTCTAAAACAAAACTCAAAACTAATTCAACAACCTATTTCAAATTTATAGTTCCCAAATTCAAGTCAATAATCTAATTCAAGAACATAATTCCAAATTATAGAACCAACCTAAGTCTAGTTCAAAAAATCATTCTTAAAGTTGAAAACTAATTCTTAACTCAAAACTAACAATTTAAACTAACAAACTTAACTTTAAAAAACTTAACTTAAAAAACTTAGATTCAAGAACTTTATTCAAAAGGTTAAAGTTAAATACTAATTCAAGATTCTAAAACAAAACTCAAAACTAATTCAACAACCTATTTCAAATTTATAGTTCCCAAATTCAAGTCAATAATCTAATTCAAGAACATAATTTCAAATTCAAGAACCAACCTAATTCAAGAACATATATAATTCATGTTCAAAAAAGAACCTAAACTAATTAAGGTTCACAAGCTTATAGCAAGCATTACCTAAACTAAGGTTTACAAACTAATAGCAAGCCTAAACTAAGGTTCACAAAATAATTAGCAAGCCTAAACTAAGGTTCACAAACTAATAGCAAGCCTAAACTAAGGTTCACAAACTAATAGCAAGCCTAAACTAAGGTTCACAAACTAATAGCAAGCCTAAACTAATTAAAGTTCATAAATTAAGAATATAATCTAAAAATGGAATTTTTCACTATCAATTTCTCAAAATCCAACAACAACAACAACAACATATACACCCTAGTCTAGAATTCAACAACAACAACATACCCTAGTCTAGATTACACTATCTATTTTCGGAAAACAAATACCCAAATTAAACCCTAACCTTCAAATAAACAACACAACTAACCTCGAAAATTAGAGGAGGTTGGAGGAAGGAGGTGGAGGGACCGGCAGTGGAGGAGCGGCAGTGGAGAGACCGGCGGTGGAGGGAGCGGCGGGGCAGTGGCGGAGGAGAGGAGAGGAGGAGAGGAGGAAAGAAAAGAGAAAAGAGAGAAATGAGGAAAGAGACACCCGTCGGGTCTCTGTATAATTAAAGAAGCGACGGACAACGTCGCTTTTGTCCGCCACTTTTTTAGATAAGTTGAATGCATCTTGACCAAAAAGCGAGCACAAAAGCGACGCTATCCGTCACTTTCTTATTTTTTTAAATATAAATTTAATTTTAAAGAAAACGACGGACAGCGTCGCTTTCTTTAAAAAAAAATTCTTATATTTGCGATGTTGTTTGTCGCTTATATTAAAAAATGAAAATGAATTATTTATAAATATTTTTGGCGCAAAATCTGCCAAGAAAAGCGACGGAATTAGAGACGCTGTCAGTCGCTTATGTAATAAAATAATTATAAAAAAAAAATGAAAAGCGACGGACAGCGTCGCTTTTTCCATCGTTTTTATTAGCGATGTTGTCCGTCGCTTTTCTATCCGTCCTTTTTTGAGCTATTTTTAGTAGTGGTTATATCCTATCATGATGTAGATTTAGTAGCTCTCCCCCAAATTCATGGCTAGTAGATCAACAGCACATCCAACTAGCTTGGTGAGTCCTCCTTATTCGAGGACTTGGAGTTTAGCTTCATTCTAGACTTTTAGTTCTTTTATTCAATTTTTAGTATTTAGAGTTAGCTCGGGGCTTGTCCTAGTAGCGTGTCACTAGTAGAGGCTTTCAGATATAGAGTCAGATATTCAACATTATTTATATTGTCATTCTTAGACTTATATTTATATAACAGATTTAGTTGCTCATTACTTCAGTTAAGCTTCCGCCCTTATGTTTATGTTCAGTTTTTAAGTCATGCTAATGCCAAAGAGTTAGCTTGAGATTACTTGTGGTCTCGGGTTTCGTGTTACATCTTGGGGGTAGGCTCGAGAAGTGACAAACTTGGTATCAGAGTACCAGGTTTAAGAGTCCTAGGGTGTCTGAAAGTCGTGTTAAGTAGAGTTTTTTTCATGAGTGTGAAACGCGCCACACTTATGAGGGAGAGGGTACGAGACGTTTTAGGAAAAACTTCACTTCTTTCATGTTCAACATCGTGCGATAGAGTTCTCTATTTACCCTTCTAATTTGTTCCTTACGCATTTCATATAATGCCTCTGTGAAGAAACCCCACAAGGAATGATAATTCTCCTATTCCAGACCATGAGGTTACCAATACGGAGTTTCGTGAATCCATCTGTATATTGGCTCAAGCCATGATAGCTCAGTTGAATGAGAAAGAGAAACTGAAGAAGAGAAGAAGGAAGAACAAGATAACCAGAACCTGGAACCATGACTCTAGTCAGCAGAAAACTGGTAGTAGGAATCGATCATCTTTTTAGCAGAGGTCATCCGAAACAACCCCATATTCCATTAGCACACTTGTACTCGATTATCAGTCTTATCATAGTAGCGCTCAGAGGACCTTGAGGTACCCATCTTGTAGTAGTTACGGTAAGTTTCATCCAAGAGAGTGACATCAGGGAATGGAGGGTTGTTTTGGCTACAGTAAGATAGGCCACAAGATAAGTAAATTCCCCTCAGCTAAGCAGAGCAACAGTGGTGGTCATGCCCCTAAACTGATTCCTTTCATTGCCTAGACAGCTGAGTCAGAATATTCCTCCAAAAGCAGAATCAAGTATGTCAATAGATTTCTTTCTTTATGCATCCATAGTCCCCAGACCCATATTCATGTATTGTTGAGAGTTGGCTTAACTTAGAAAAATATAGTGATAGAGGAGTATCGTATCATGATAGGTAGTAGAAAGAGAGAGTTGTGGGTTGTTAGAACCATGTAAGCTTGACATGTCATTGCTAGGGATAGGTTGGAAATTTTTGAGTATGGTATGCACAACCTTTATATGAGATAGAAAGGTTGAGGCCTAGACTTTGAGGCAAAGGAGAGCCTTAGACCATAGAAGGAAGTGTATATTCAGATTTGCTTCTAGAGTAGTTTTGCTCTGTTAGGGTAAAATGATTATAGTTTAGTCTAGAGATTAAAGAGAGGTCCACAGACTTAGAAAGGTAGCACGAATCTAAGGGAAGTTGGTGGGATGTAGAATCAGTCAGATTTTGGAGACTCAGGTAGTGATGTTAATGAGGGTTAGAACAAAGTTAGGGGGGATGCAGAGACTTATTTCCATACTAGCATCCTAATTATACTTCTGTCATTACCGTACCTTATGCATGCCTTGTGTGTCAGCGCCATGTTCCTATGTCAAATTTATGCACTCCATTCAGATTCACGCCCATACTCAGCTCCTATAATGATAAGAAATCACTTTAGACAATGATCCCAGTCTTACTCTATGATTCTACGAATTCCAGCCTTACACTATGATACTAATTATATATGTAAACTCATGTCTCACAGTATGGTCAGTCCTATTTACTTAGTTCATTCCTCAGACATTCCTTAATGGCTAATCAAATCATGCTACGCCATGTATGTACTCAGACCTGATTTCTTGAAATGGTTCGTGCTTGTGATTTCCTTACTCTAAAGCCCTATGGACCTTTGCCTCTAATGATGAGGGGTGGTGATTCCCACTATTCATGCCTTACATGCCCCGTATATGAATTACTCATTACTATTGCGCTCAACTCCCCAAGCCTTACCTTGAGTAGATTGATCATGCTAAGTGTAGTTCAAGACAAATTAGTAATCCTTCATTTATAATGCTCATTCTCCCACACTATTCCTTCAACGATTTTGGCTTATGTTGTCATAGGTGTTAATGGAGGAAGCTATGCAATAGCTTAGATAGGAAGTAGTAGATGTTCCTTTTTGGTGTACTAGTTCCACCTTAGCTTCTAGGTGTGGATGAATGGCGAGGTAAGGATTATTCATGTGAATAGTTGACATTATATATATAATATATTTAAATAGAAAATAAACAAATTCTATTTTTAAAAATCCTATTTTGTGTGGATTTAAAATGAATTAGAATTAAGAAATAGGATTTGAGGGATAAGAAATAAATTAAACAAATAAACCATGGATAAATCCAAGCGACCTTTTCTTAAATTCAAGCAATATTTTCGTAGGCGTTTTCCCCTGATTCAATCGGGGGATCAAATTGATTATAGAAACATGAGTACCATGTTTCCCATCCGACTTGCATGTGTTATGCATGCTTCAAGCATTCAGACCACCTCTTCTTTTTATATGATAGTATCTATCGGTATTTGACTAAATAGGATCATCCAGTTCTATACATGAGAAATTTTGATGTGCCTCTTTGTGAAAGTTCTTGAAGTTACAGTTTCTAGATATGCTAGGGAAAAGGAGAGAAGTCTTGGATAGTGTGATCCACAAAACCATAAGGTGATCATAGTGATAAGCTTGAATATCATGATGAAATACATGTGGGCCTTTGCTTTATGCGACTAGTGACCCCTTGTTTAGAGCTTAAGGTTTATTGATTTTCATGATAGGAAGGAACAATATTCTAAGGAGATGACTCTAGATGCAAGAGATTTAGTCGGGATAGGCTTGAACATGGAGAATGTAGATAGTTAGAGTCAGACCTTAGCATTTATATGTGCTGGTGAGAATTGTAGTTGCTTATGGTAAGTGTGGTATTTAGAGGAGTTAGTGTAGTTAAGAAGGTTTTCCTCAACTGAAAAGCTGTCAACCGTATTGTTAAGGCGGGAATAATCTTGTTCTTATTCCCTGCCCAGGGTGCCCATACCTTATGTCCAGTAGATTCAGCTTTTAATATACGAGATTCCTCATATCAGATTAGTCTAGACCTGCCGATAATCATTCCTAAGGCCAGTAGGCCCTACGTTCAGTTCAGTCCATGGTAGTAAGTTCAGTTTAGAAGAGAATAGGTTTCTCGTATAACTACTCTTTAGTTTGATGTGCCTTTAATTTAACTACGATTTCTAAGAATGCGTTCGTTCTTTATGAATTTTAGTTGAGTCCCTACTATTAATATAGACCAAATATCATGTTAGATATTAAGTTTCATTTACCATCAGTTGTTCTCATGCCCTCAGTATGCATACATGCCTCAGGAATTCAGTGCAGTTTATATTTCAGTCAGAAATCAGTTACCATGTAAATACTTCAGCTTTTAAAACTTAGTTTGTGGGATTACAGCTCTTTACCTACCCACCCAGCCTAGTTAGTCTTCATTCAAGGATGAATAATCCCAAGAGGGAGATATTGTAACACCCCAAAAATTCTAAGCCAAGATTTGAACCGTTCTTCATATATTGTTAGACTCAAACTAGATAAACTTTCTATGTATCTAAGTATTAAAAGCTATTCTTAAGTTTTGGAGGTGTATTAGATATGAATTAGGGTCATAAAGAACCTCTAGCTCAAAGTTGAGTTGAAAGCTTCCTTACTGATTGAGTTTTAGTATAAGATTTTTCAAGTGTCAACTTAAGACGATCATATCTCCTACAATATGAAGAGTTAGGTGGCCTAGTATCCACCAAATTAAAGTTCTTCGGGTCTTCTTTCCAACTCCACTGACCCCCATTAATCCGAGTCTGAAGCAAAAAGCTATGGGTATTTTACTGCAGCACTGTCAATTTTCACGGGCAAGATGATGACCCGTGGAGTAAAACCACGGTCCGTGGTTTGACCCATGAAATCAGACCTAAAACTTAAAATTTTCACCATCAAAACCACTGGTTGGTCCACGACCAGTCAAGCAAAACCGAGATCCATAGAGTGACCCGTGGTATGTCAATTTTCAACCATTCTCTCAGGTTTCCATGGGTGACTTGATAGGTCATCATTTTGAAAAATGGTCCATCATGTCTACCATGAAATCATCTTAGGATAGGTACCAAGACCTCTGAATTCCATGAGTGGGTTGAGACCCATCAATCCATTCCATGACTAGTCAACCCATCAGTAAAACCTCCGATTTTAGTTTTTCTAATTCATTCATTGGGGGTAAATTAGTCTTTTCCTCTATTTTTAACTCCTATACCAAGTTATGTTAGGACTATTTAGGTGATTTTTATTCATGCTTAGTTATATTCCTCCTCATTCCTTCAATTCAAGCTCCAAAAGAAAGAAAAGAATTCTTTTCTCAAGCTCCAAGGCCTAGGGTTTCATCTCCAAAGTCCCCATCTTCAAGTTCTAGTTAAGAAAGTTTCAAGTTCAAGTATGTGGGTATCAATAAGTATTTCTTTAACCCTTATGTCCAAAACCCCAAGTCTTTAATTGATTTTATAAATTTCTTAAATTAGGGTTCTTACCCAATTTTATGTATTTCTATAAATTGTTTTCCTCATGATTCTTCAATGATTTCTAATTCAAATTGCATGATTTTGCATGGGTTTTTACAAGTGATTACTCATATCATGATTTGAAGGCTAACCTTAGCCCACTTTTACATGCATGACTTGATTTAAGAAAATTAGCATGCTTAGATAACATGACCTCATGAATTTCAAGAAATTGCATGCCTAGTTCCTATTTTTATGAATTGTCTAAGATTATGAAATTGAAATAGTGACATGCAAGACTTTAAGATATGATCTATTATGAATGATACGATATCCCGATATACCAACAATGCTCATAGACTATTTTTCAAAAGTAAGGTTTGCGAGTAGTATGACATCCGGGTTTACCATCATGATCATGAAAAAATTTTGAAATCTAGATATGTCGCATGTATGTGAGCACTATAATATATTTTGGGAGTAGTATTTAGCATCGAGCAATAAGGGTTCTAGGTAACCCTAGTCCAAAACTATATTGCCACCGTAGGTTGCCCTCTATGGCTTATGACAGGATTCTTATGTACATGGTTCTAACCTTGGCCGGTTAAAATAGCATTTTTTAGTGTAGAGCAGCACACTGGACTCCATGGAGTTCAACATGGTTTACTGTCGGTTATAAGAAACTCCCGCAAGAATGATTTTAAGTTATTAAGTTATATGATATTCTATTTTGAAGCTTGGATTATTGTTTGATGACTTACTTTCAAATTATGATATTTACTTATGATTTCTTCTATTTATGCATGAACTCAGTTTTAAGCATGCTTTCAAGTATATTTATCATGACATATGCATATCTCACATACTCAATATATTCCATAGTACTGGCCGCATACCTCTTTGTGTTTCATCCTATCATGATGTAGATTCAGCAACTCACCCTCAGATTCGTGACTAGTATATCAACAGCACATCCAGCCAGCTTGGTGAGTCCTCCTTATTCGAGGACTTAGAGTTTAGCTTCATTGTAGACTTTTATTTCTTTCATTCAGTTTTCAGTATTTAGAGTTAGCTGGGGGCTTGTCCCAGCATCTCGTCAGTAGTAGAGGCTTTTAGACATAGAGTCAGATATTCAGCTTAATTTAGATTGTCATTCTTAGACTTATATTCATTTAAAAGATTAAGTTTCTCATTACTTCAGTTAAGCTTCCGCCTTTATGTTTATGTTCAGTTTTTAAGTCATGCTAATACCAAAGGGTTAGCTTAAGATCACTTGTGGTTTTGGTCCTGTGTTATATCCAGGGGGTAGGCTCGAGGCATGACAAACTTGGTATCAGAGCATCAGGTTCAAGAGTCCTAGGGTGTCTGGAAGTTATGTTAAGTAGAGTCTTTTTCATGAGTATGAAGCGCGCCACACTTATGAGGGAGAGGCTATGAGACATTTTAGGGAAAACTTCACTTCTTTCATGTTCAATATCGGTGATAGAGTTTAACTCTATTTACCCTTCTAATTCGTTCTTTGTGCATTTTAGATAATGCCTCTACAAAGAAACCCCACGAGGAATGCTAATTCTACTATTCTAGACCATGAGGTTATGAATATGGAGTTTAGTGAAGCCATATGTATGTTGGCTCAAGCCATGATAGCTCAGTTGAATAAGAAAGAGAAACTGAAGAAGATAAAAAGAAAGAACAAGAGAACCAGAACTTGGAACCATGACTCTAATCAGAAGAAAACTGGTAGTAGGAACCGATCATCTTTTTAGCAGAGGCCATCCAAAACAACTCCGTCTTCAGTTAGCACACTTGTACTCGATTCTCACTCTTGTCATAGTAGGGCTCAAAGGACCTTAAGGTACCCATCTTATAGTAGTTGCAGTAAGTTTCATCTAGGTGAGTGTCATCAGGGAACGGAGGGTTGGTTTGGCTGTGGTAATATAGGCCACAAGATAAGTAAATGCCTCCCAGCTAAGAAGAGCAACAGTGGTGGTCAGCCCCTAAACTGATTTCTTTCATTGCCTAGCGAGCCGGGTCAGAATATTCCTCCAAAAGCTGAATCAGGTATATCACTAGATTTATTTCTTTATGCATTCATAGTCCTCAGACCCCTATTCTTGTATTGTTGAGAGTTGGCTTAACTTAGAAAACTATAGTAATAGAGGAGTACAATATCATGATGGGTAGTAGAAAGAGAGTGTTGTGGGTTGTTAAAACTATGTAATCTTAACATGTCATTGCTAGGGATAGGTTGGAAGTTTTTGAGTGTGGTATGCATAACCCCTATATGAGATAGAAAGGTTGAGGCCTAGACATTGAGGCGAGGGAAATCCTTAGACCATAGAAGGAAGTGTATATTCAGGTTTGCTTCTAGAGTAGTTTTTGCTCTATTAGAGTAAAATGATTATAGTTTAGTCTAAAAATTAGCGAGAGGTCCACAAACTTAGAAAGACAGCACGAATCTAAGGGGAAGATGGTGGGATGTAAAATCAGTCAGATTTTACAGACTCGGGTAGTGATGTTAACGAGTGTTAGAACAAAGTTAGGGGGGATGAAGAGACTTATTTCCATCCTAGCATCCTAAGTTTACTTCTGCCATTACAACACCTTATGCAGCCCTGTGTGTCAGTGCCATGGTCCTAATTCAAATTTACGCACTCTATTCAGATTCATGCCCATACTCAGCTCCTATGATGATAAAAAAAATTCTTTAGACAATGATCCCAGACTTACTCTATGATTCTACAAATTTTAGCTTTGCGCCATGATACTCGTTATATATGTAAACTCATGTCTTGCAGTATGGTCAATCCTATTTACTCATTTCAGTCCTCAAACATGCCTTAATGGCTAATCGCCTTAATGCCTAATCAAATCATGCTACACCATGTATGTGCTCAGACCTGATTTCTTAAAATTATTTGTGCTTGTGATTTCCTTACTCTAAATCCCTATAGACCTTTATCTATTATGATGAGGGGTGGTGATCCCGACTATTCATGCCTTACGTGCCCTGTATGTAAAGTACTCATTCCTATTGCGCTCGACTCCCTAAGCCTCACCTTGAGTGGATTGATCACGCTAAGGGTAGGTCAATACCTATCAGTAATCCTCCATTTGTGATGATCATACTCCCACTCTATTCCTTTAGCAATTTGGTCTTATGTTGTCATAGGTGTTAATGGAGGAAGCTAAGCAATACCTTAGATAGGAAGTAGTAGATATTCCTTTTTAGTGTACTAGTTTTACCTTAGCTTCTAGGTGTGGATGAATGGCGAGGTAAGGATTATTCATGTGTAATAGTTAGATGAGAAATTTTGATGTGACTCTTTGTAGAAGTTCTTGAAGTTATAGTTTCTATATATGCTAGGGAAAAGGAGAGAAGTCTTGGATAGTGTGAGCTACAAAACCATAAGGTGATCATAGTGATAAGCTTGAATATCATGATGAAATACATGTGGGCCTTTGCTTTGTGTGACTAGTGACCCCTTGTTTAGAGCTCAAGGTTTGTTGACTTTCGTAATAGGAAGGGACATTACTCTAAGGAGATGACTCTAGATGCATGAAATTTAGTCGGGATAGGCTTGAACATGGTGAAAGTAGATAGTTAGAGTTAGACCTTAGCATCTATATGTGCTGGTGAGAATTTTAGTTGCTTATGGTAAGTGTGGTATTTAGAGGAGTTAGTGTAGTTATAAAGGTTTTCCTCAGCTGAAAAGTTGTCAACCGTATTGTTAAGGCTGTAATTATCTTGTTCTTACTCCCTGTCCAAGGTGCCCATATCTTATGTCCAGTAGATTCAGCTTTCAATATACGAGACTCCTCATATCAGATCGGTCCACACCTACCAGTAATCATTCCTTAGTCCAGTAGGCCTTACGTTCAGTTCAATCCATGGTAGTAACTTCAGTTTAGAAGAGAATAGTTTTCTCGTATAGCTACTCCATAGTTTGATATTCCTTTTAGTTAACTATGATTTCTAAGAATGTGTTTGTTCTTTATGAGTTTCACTTGAGTCCCTACTATTAATCCAGACCAAATATCATGTTAGATATTTAGTTTAATGTACCCTCAGTTGTTTTCATGCCCTCAATATGCATACATGCCTCAGAAATTAAGCTCAATTTATAGTTCAGTTAGAAATCAGTTACCATGTAAATACTTCAGCTTTTAAAACTTAGTTTGTGGGATTACAACTCTTTCTCTACCCTCCCAGCCTAGTTAGTCTTCATTCGAGGACGAATGATCCCAAGGGGGAGATATTGTAACACCCCAGAAATTCTAAGCCAAGATCTGAACCGTTCATCATATGTTGTTAGACCCGAACAAGATAAATATTCTATGTGTCTAAGTATTAAGAGATATTCTTAAGTTTTGGAGGTGTATTGGATATGAATTAGGGTCATAAAAATCTCTAGCTCAAAGTTGTGTTGAAAGCTTCCTTACCGGTTGAGTTTTAGTATAAGATTTTTTTCAAGGATCAACATCAAATGATCATAACTCCTAGAATATTAAGCATTATGTGGCCTAGTAACTACCAAACTAAATATCTTCGAGTCTTCTTTCCAACGACATCAACCGCACATTAATACGAGTCCGAATTAAAAAGTTATGAGTATTTTACTGTAGCACTGTCAATTTCTACGGGAAGGATGACAACCCGTGGAACAGAACCACGGTTCGTGATTTGACCTGTGAAATCAGACCTGAAACTTAAAATTTTCACCATCAAAACCATTGGTTGGTCCACGACCAGTCAATCAAAACCACGATTCATATAGTGACCCATGGTTTGTCAATTTTCAGACTTTCTTCTCAGGTTTCCATGGGTGACTTGAAGAGTGTAATAACCGGGTCCGTTGTTATGGGTAAACCTTTCATGCCAAGTTTTGGGTTAGAAAACTTCCGGGTTTGGGAGTTGGAAATTTTGGACTAAGCTAGTCTTAGACAGTTTCTGAGTGAGGTATGGTCTAGGGCAATCCGGGTGAGGATTGGCTAATGTATCTTGTATTGAACTATTTTTTTCTTTAGCTAAGGCATTGAGGAGTCTGAGGGACTTTTCAAAAATGAATTCGGATAAGTTGAACTCCCAGTATTAAGGTTGATGTGAAGGGATTATTTCGGAATGTCATGATTTAAGGTGTGTTATAAAATGGGCACTTTTGTGGGATTTTATGAGTTTTTGAACCGTGTCAACCACTATAGTGGTTGACACTGTGCTATAGTAGTTTCCGCTATAGCATAGAAATTCCTGCTATAGCAGAAGTCAATGTCGGTCAGCATCGTCATAGCGGTCAATTCTGCTACGGCGGCACTGCTATTGCGGTGTACGGACCGCTTTAGCAAACTAAGTCCAGTTTAATGCTGAAACTTCCCCAAAAATGCTCAGAAACTTTCAAGAACATTTTGGGGAAGGGCAGAGATGAAAGAAGGCAATTTTCAGTGATTTTCCACCAAACTCTGTTGAAAAGGTAAGTTTTTGCTCCCCTCTTTGTTATTTTGATTCCCAAATCATAGAAACTACAATATCAGGCTTGGGGGAAGGGTTGGATTAACCTAAGGATGGTAGAATTCGGGGGAAAAGGGGATTCTAGGTTGTATAATCCGTGGGTTATGGTTATTATCGCTATTGCATGTTAGAAACACCATTGTTCGCTAATTATAACTGTAAAAATGGTAGTTTAGGATGAATTAGTGGTATGAAAGCCCGAGAATGGGTGTAATGATTATGGTTTGGCCTGGGAATTTGGGATTTCACATAATTCGGGTAATTTTAGGCCTTGGATTATTTGTAGTTGTTTGTAATTATGTTTAGACCAAGAGCAAGCGAAAGCTACGGAAAATGGGAAGGCTCTGGTCCAGTAAAGTTTTCAAAAGCAATTCAAGGTAGGTGATTGATCTTGGGCGTATTTATACGCCCGTATAAAAAGAGAACAAAAGAAGAAAAAACTGGGCAATGGGGCTATGGTGGGGCGCTACCCCAGACCCAAAACTTCAAAAGAATGAAGTTGGGGCTATGGTGGGGCTCTATCCCAGGCCCAAAACTACAGCAAAGTGAAGCTGGTGCGGCGCACCAAGCCCCAAACTGACAAAATTTCTAGCTTCTCCTATTCCGAATCCAAGTAGGAAAAGGGGTTATTTTCCTCATACTCTATAAATACATTATAAATCATGGTTTTTACATAACCTTTGACCTACGAAGAGCTAGGAGCCGCCGTGGAGGCCGGAGAATATTGGTTTCATCTTTTCTTCTCCATTATTATTTATTTTACGTTTTTCTTTGAATGATTTATTGTAATTTCTCCATGTCTATGTGGAGTTAAACTTCTCGTTCTAGGATTATGGTTGCTTCATGATTGTTGTAGTAGACTCTTGATTCGATTTGTGAAAGATTATCATATTAGTTGTCCTTATATTCTTGTGCTTACTATTTTAATGCTTAGCTACCATTAAAATAAATCTATAATCTCTTTTTGAACTTGGAAGAAGAATCACTAGGATAGAACGAAGAATATAGGGAGCAAGGCCTCTCTTTTGTAACGTAAAGGGTAGGTTTGCGACTAGGATAGGAATATACTTAGAACACCTTATTTGGTTTATACGGGAAGATATATAAATGAGTTTGGAATAAGATGTCACATTCCCGCTCAACGATGTAGTTGTGATGCTATTTTGGATAGGCAATTAGAGGCTCGAAAGACCATAGTTGTAAAATCAACCCCAAAATCAGCAACTAGATAAACAAACAAGTCAATGAAATTGCTTACTCAACATGATTATTAGCGAATCCATAATCCTAGATCAATTTCATCATATTGATTACATTAAAACCTGCTCTTTGTTTGGTTAATTATTTAAGTTAACTTTTTTTTTAAATTTCTATAGTTAATAAATATTTCTTTGAGATTTACGCTTGAATAAATAATTAGAACTAGTTTAATATAGTGAATAGTTAGTCAACAAGTCCATGTGGGTACGATATCTGGACTTACAATCCTATATTACTTGTACGACCGCGTGTACTTGTGTGTGCATTAGGACGCAACAAGGTTTTGGCGCCGTTGCTGGGGACATAGAAATTAATTATTTATCTATATTATACTTTTTCTTTTTATTTATTTAACTTTTTGTATATATTTTATTTTCTTTTATAGATACTTTTTTTCTACTACTCTTGTTAACATGACCTATAGGGATAAATATTGGTTGAATGATGAGTACTATCCATATATTGGTAATCTTTGTCAGTACTGTGGAGGGACCCACCTGAATATCAATTGCCATTATAATCAAGAGGGCGGGTGGTGTGCACCTACCCAATATTTTGAATTTAATGTATGTCATATATGTGGTGGTCAGGATGGTCATTCGAATGGTTGTCCTCAGTATTATTCCCCTTCTCGGAGCACCTATTATGATTCTTCTGTTGTTTGTGATGTTGGCAGGGCTAATGAAGTACATGATGTGAATCATGAGGCTCATCTCATTGATATGCTGAAGCAAATACTAGATAAGCAAGAAGAATTGAGGAAAGACACAATCAAATTGAGGAAAGACACGGAGAGGATAGGTTCCCAACTCATAAAGATACAGGCTATAGTTGAAACTTGTACTGATCAAAAAGTTATGGTCTTAGCAAATACCCAAGATGAACCCCTAGTAAAAGAAGAAAGTGAGTCCCTACTAGGAGAAAGCTGTGAGGAAGCAGACATAATGAGTCAATCTTGGCTAAGGGAACAAGAGGAAAAAGTCAAATTTCATGAGTTTCTCCGTGATAATCTTACATACATGACGACACAGATGATAGAAGGAAGAGTTGAGCTCATACAAGAGATAGACCAATTTGGCTCAGATATTCATGACTTGGAGGATCACTTGAAGAAAATGGTTGAGGCGTCTGATGCCCAATCACCAATTATTGTGGATACTGTCCAATTAGTGGAGCATAAAGAGGAATTCCAACCATTCAATTATACTTCATCCATTAGTGCGGATGTTAAGGAGGTACACAAAAGTGAGCATGTCATAAATAATGCAAGTTTTGAGTTGGAACGTGTTGGATCGCATTCTAATCACTTTTCTACATTATGTTTGGATAATGAAATGAAAATTGAGTCATATGAACAAGTGGAGAAGTGTGTAGATGAGGAACAAGGTCCTTACATTCTAATTTTGCCACACCAAAGCGACAAAATGACATTCCTCACTTAAAGGCAAAGAAGTGCAAGATGCGACATCCTTTGCTTGGTCCCTTCATTTTTATACCACCACCCCTTGAGCAGAGCAGAAAATTTGATACAAATTTAGGGGTGCAATTTATAAGTTCTAAGTGGAAAGAAAAGTGGTGAAGTGATGGCGTCGTGCTGCGATGTTAAATCAGGCGCTTGTTGGGAGGCAACCCAATTGGTAGTGTAGCTGCTTATTTTTTTATTAGTGTCATGTTTTTTTTGTTTTGATTTTGCAGGTTTGGGGAAGTCTGAGTACCCGAATTTGAAAGCTAAGAAGCATGGTTTAAGCTTAAGTGTGGGGTCATTCTCCCCTTGATAAAATTGGAGAAACATGCTGCCAGCTAGGCCCTAAAAGGCCTCAGGGAGTATTTCTTACCCTTGTTCTTTATTATTTTACTATTAATTGCTTTGGGGACAAAGCATGATTTTAAGTGTGGGGTGGGGAATCTTCCAATAATTGTGAGTTTTCGGGTGAGTATGCCATAGGAGTTTCTTTTATTTGAGAAAAAAAATACAAAAAGATTTTTTAGTTCTTTTTTAGAGGCATACCTCATTCACCCCTTGGTTTTTCTTTTCGGTTCTTTTCCGAGGGGGTGCCCTTTGAACCGAGTAATTTTATTTTTTAGAGTTAATTTTTTTATTTTAGTCATGGGTAGAGAAATTTTCTCAGCGATGGATGGATGATGACCGTCTTGAGGGAAAATTAGTCATAGGAAGAAGAAAGATTAGAAACCATAGACTTTTGAATGCTAGGTACTTCACCTAAGTATACACTAGACGTCATGGGTAATTCACTCAAAAGATGCATAAAAAGTAGGAAACTTCATTTAGAGAAGCATTAGCTCTTTAACTTGACTCAAAAAAGAAACCTAGAGATGGGCTTAATAATGTTAATTCATTCAATTTGGTTGTGTTGTGAATATGAAGTCTTAGAATGTCATTTTTGAACCACTGTGCCATGTGTGGTGAGCATTCATTGTGTTTCTTGTATATATTGATATCTAGAACTTGCCACATGTGTGTATAAAATAAAACATAGTGTTGAATTGTTGGATATGATCAAGGCATATCTTTGTAAGCCACTTCTTGGTGACTATTATTTGTGCCACCTTTACGTTATCCTTAGTTAAGCCCCTTTGAGCCTTAAGCTTATTTCTTTGACTAGCTGCATGTTTAGCCTATCCTCTTTATTTGATTACCCTATATTAGTTTGATCCAAAGAGTCCCTAGTGCACTTTGTAGTTAAAAGACTTAAAGGAAGAAGGGAATAAAAGAGGAAAGGTAAAAAGATAGAGGGAGGTTGTTGTGGTATGGATAAGAATTAGATGTGGTGTCCTTGTGAAAATATAATTTATATGTTGTTGGTAAGGAAAGGAAGAATCAAAAAGAGAAATTTCAGAAAAACAAACAAAAAGAAAGTTTAGAAAAATCTCCTTGCTAGCAATAAGTGAATGAAAGACAGGGAGAAAAAAAAGGGGAGTTTGAAGGGAAACATGAACATAAGTTTAAGTTGAGGTGATATAAGGAAAAGAGTGAAAAAGTTTAAAGTGAGTGTCTTAAAGTGCATAGGGAGAGAAGTCACTATTGGTCAAAGTGTTCCTACCCGTCCCTTAGCCGATATTACAACCTGTAAAAATCCTTTTGATCCTACAATTTTGATGCTTTGTTAATAGAGTATTACACTAAGGGCAAGCTTATGGTATGTCTTGTATGCGTGGAACTTTCTTTGAGAGAGTGAGCGAATTTCTTATCTATATTGCCCAATTTGAATATGTATGTATGATATGAGCAAGGGGAATCTCTCTTAAATGTGAGGGCACAAAATGGTGAAAACTTGGTGTACTAATGATGACTATATTCACACATGATCATGTTGGCCTTATTTTTCATGAAGAGTCAGTTTTAGAGGTTGTGCGATTTCAATGAAGGGTCTTTGAAAATATGATTGATTTATGCATGTTGAGTGGATTATGGGTCATGATTAAACTATCTAGTTAACTTGGTGTGAGTAGACCTGTTCAATTGATATCTTCAGATGTGAAATTTTGTAGGGTGTGTAGTGATTTGTTCGAGGACGAACAAAGGTTTAAGTGTATGGTGGTGATCTTGGGCGTATTTATACGCCCGCTTGCCTCATTTACCCATTTTTTTGCCTTGTTTTGAGGGAAAAGGTGATGTATATCCCTATGACTATTTGCATATTCTTGATTATGAGCTAATATATGTGATTAGACGCTTTGCAAGGAGAATATGGAGAAAAATAACTCATGAGAGCTAAAACGAAAAGCATAAAAGCATTGGAAAGGAGTTAGCAAAGTTCCAGAAGAAAAAGAGAGCAAAAGAAGAAAATCTAGGCAATGGGGCTATGGTGGGGCGCTGCCCCAGACCCAAAACTTCAGAAGAATGAAGCTGGGGCTATGGTGGGGCGCTGCCCCAGGCCCAAAACTACAGCAGAGTAAAGCTGGTGCGGCGTGCCAAGCCCCAAACTGATAAAATTTCCAGCTTCTCCTATTCCGAATCCAAGTAGGAAAAGGGTTTATTTTCCTCATACTCTATAAATACATCATAAATCACGATGTTTACATAACTTTTGACATATGAAGAGCTAGGAGCCACCGTGGAGGCTGGAGAATATTATTTTCATGTTTTCTTCTCCTTTATTATTTATTTTACGTTTTTCTTTAGATGATTTGTTATAATTTCTCCATGTCTATGTGGAGTTAAACTTCTCATTCTAGGATTATAGTAGCTTCATGATTGTTGTAGTAGACTCTTGATTCTATTTGTGAAGATTATCATATTAATTATTCTTATATTCTTGTGCTTACCATTTTAATGCTTAGCTACTATTAAAATAAAACTATAATATCTTTGTGAACTCGGATGAAGAATCATTGGGATAGAATGAAGAATATAGGGAGCAAGGCCTCTCTTTTGTAACGTAAAGGGTAGGTTCGCGACTAGGATAGGAATATATCTAGAACGCCTTGTTTGATTTATACGGAAAGATATATAAATGCGTTCAGAATAAGATGTCACATTCTCGCTCAACGATGTAGTTGTGATGCTATTCTGGATAGGCAATTAGAGGCTCGGAAGACCATAGTTATAAAATCAACCCTGAAATCAGTAACTAGATAAACAAACAAGTTAATAAAATTGCCTACTCAACATGATTGTTAGCGAATCCATAATTCTAGATCGATTTCATCATATTGATTACGTAAAAACCTGCACTTTGTTTCGTTAATTGTTCATTAGTTAACTTTTTTTTTAATTTGTATAGTTAATAAATATTTCTTTGAGATTTACGCTTGAATAAATAATAGAACTAGTTTTATTTAGTGAATAGTTAATCAACAATTCCCTGTGGGTACGATATCTGGACTTACATTCTTATATTACTTGTACGACCGCGTACACTTGCGTGTACATTAGGAAACAACACTGATGGTTAATGTCTTGCCAAATGCAATGTATGTACATGTAACTATAACTTAGTATTGTATGTGCTTTCGTGCTTAGGAAAGGAATTATGAATGTCCAAGCATTTGGGGTGTTAAGTATGTGAATTTGATATTGCTTGTTGGTTTACAAGGGTGTTTTCTATCCATTGAAATGTTGATTGTTGGTTTCTTGTGATATTGATTGGCTCAGCTACCACACCTAGTATAGGTTCTATATTAGTTGGCTTGGGTACCACGCTTGGCACAGGTTCTATATCGGTTGGTTTGGGTACCATGCCTGATACGGGTTTAAATGGCATTATTAATTATGTTTGTTGAATGGTTCTATGAGTGGACTGAGTTGAGTGTTAAATCTGTGTTTGATTATATTGGTCCATGAGAGGCCGGGTTGGTATACTTGAATGTGGGGTTTGTCCTGGGTGGTTCGGGCATTGCATGTTAACACTAGTTATTGGCCTAGGGATTTGTAGTTGATTCAAAAATGTAATAAGGGTAAATGTATTGATTATTGTACATCCTGTTTCATGTGGTTGATGAGTTAGAGGGTAGACTGAAAGCCTGGTATTATGTTATTGGTTGTTGCTACATGTTTGTGCTACTTTACTCGGTTTTGATTTATTGTATTTATATTATTTATTGGAGTTGGCCAATGATCCTACCAATACACAGTGGTTGTGTACTAATTTTGCACTTGCTTTTCTTTCTATGAATATAGGACATCTTTCGGCAGCTCCTACGCTACCTCAGATCTAGTCCTGACGATTCCAAATTGTAAGGGTGAGCTGCTTCTTCCGAGCTACCTTGTCTTCATCCCGTTCAGTTGTAGCCCATTTGTTTTGGGTTTAAACTCTTGTTTTATTAGGGTTGCATCCCAATTCTAGACTTTTGATAGATGTTTTGGTACGGTGACTTTCAGTTTCTAGGGGATTTCCGCAGGATCTTGTTTACTAGTATTTTGATAGTGAAAGTTTATTTTATTGTAAACTAGTTTTCAGTTATTATAATTGCTAAGTGTTGGGTCAATATTGGTTCGCTCATCCGGGGGTTTTGGGTGGGTGCCACTCACGATGGTTTGGGTCATGACAAAGATGGTATCAGAGCCCTAGGTTCGTTGATCTCGTCATACTAAAATGGATCTAGTAGAGTCTTGTAGAATGGTACGGAGACGTTTGTACTTTTCTTCAAGAGGCTATAGGACTTTAGGAAACTATCACTTCTTTCTATCTTCATGCTATAACTTGATTCCAATTGGTATCTAGTGATACAAATTGGTATCTAACTCATTTCACTCTTTTGTCCGTAGATGGTTAACACAAGAAATAATGGAGTAAGAGCAGCGGTCCCAGCCATGAGCCCAGAGGTCAGAGGGAGAGGAAGGGACAGGGGCAGGGGCCGAAGCAGGGCAACACCCGCCAGGGGTGGAGCTCAGGCAGCTGCAGGTGCAAGGGAAGTGACCCCTCCCCCACTCCAAGATCCAATTGAGGAGGAAGTTGAGGTTGTTGTTGAGGAGGTCGTGGAATAGGTGGAGGCAGCACCGGCTAGAAGCGCAGGCCTTCCCCTTATATCGCCTAAGGTATTTCAGCAGGTTTGGACTTTTCTAAGTGGACTGGTTGGTGCTAGAGACACCCCCACGAGTATTGCAGATTAGATTCTGGGAACCCAGCCAGCAGTTATAATGGCTCCTGGGATAGATGCGGCATCGGGTGCTGATGACTTCTTCCGTCAGGTGCTAGGTCCAGTTATGACTGGAATGAGAATGAGATGCTGACTAAGTTCTTGAAATTGAAACCTACTACGTTTCAGGGTACTGAGAAAAAGGATGCTTATGAGTTTATCCTGGATTGTTATGAGAGGATGCATAAGCTAGGCATTATGCAGCAGCATGGGGTAGAGTTCATCACTTTCCAGCTTCAGGGTGATGCCAAGAAATGGTGGAGGTCTCATGTGGAGTGTCGGCCATCAGCTTTGCCTCCACTGACTTGCGGAGTTTCATGCCCTTTTCTTAGAGAAGTATGTGCCACGCACCTTGAGGGATTGTAAAAAGGATGAGTTTCTATCTCTTGAGTAGGGTAACATGTCAGTCTCAACCTATGAGGCCAAATTCTAAGCCTTGTCTCAGTTTGCTACTCAGCTTCTGGGTAAAGAAGAGAAGAGGATTTGTCTATTTGTGAAGGGCCTAAATACTGAGTTGCAGGTGTTTTATTTTCATGTGACATCAGCGGGGAAGAGTTTTAATAAGGTGACGAATTATGTGAAGAAATTGGAGGTGGTCAGGCAAGTTGGGCAGGCTAAGGTGTTAGCCAAAAAGTCCCAAAATAAAGGTAACTACAATGGTTCATACTCCAGGGGTCACAACCAGCAGTTGTATTCTGCTCGTCCTATTCAGTCAGCCTTGCCAGCTTCTACAGGTGATCGTCCGGGATCCAGTCAATAGTTTTTAGCTCCTAGAGGCCAGAGAGCTTCTTATACTTCTACTAGCAGGCCTACTCTTGACCGCGGATGCTTTCATTGTGGTGATCAAGGTCACTTCAAGAGGGAGTGCCCTTACAGGCAGGCAGGTAATCAGACTCAGCAGCAGTCAAAGGCTGTGGTTCCGGCAGGTAGAGGTGTCTATGCTAGGGGCCATCCATAGGGTGGGCGAGGTAACTTTCAGAGAGGTCAAGGAGATAGAGGTAATAGCGGCGTGGGAAGGGGTGTGGCATAGCCAGCCAGAGAAGTTTCTCGGATTGATGACCGGGCCCATTGTTATGATTTTCCAGGGAAGCCTGAGGCTGAGGCGTCAGACGCAGTGATCACAGGTACAATTCTAGTTTGTGATAAGATGGCTTCTGTACTATTTGACCCAGGTTCTTCTTACTCTTATGTTTCTGTGAAATTTGCCTTGGGTCTGGATCTGGTTTGTGATGTCCTTGATTCCCCTATCCATGTTTCTACCCCAGTTGGAGAGTCTGTGATAGTAACCCATGTTTATCATACTTGTCCTGTGGTGTTTGTGGGGTTGCAGACTTAGGTAGACTTGGTTATTATGGACATGTTAGACTTTGATGTCATTTTGGGTATGACCTGGTTGTCTCCATATCATGCAGTTTTGAATTGTAATACTAAGACTGTGACTCTAAAGATTCTGGGTAAGGATAGACTAGAGTGGAAAGGCTTATACAGGCCTAAGCCGGTCAAGGTTATATCTTTTGTTCAGGCTAGGAAGTTAGTGGGAAGAGGGTGTTTGGCCTTCTTGGCTCATCTCTGGGATAATAGTGTGGAGTCCCCATCGATTGAGTCAGTCCAGATAGTTTCAGAGTTTTAGGAGGTGTTTTCGGTGGATTCGCCTAGCATGCCTCCGGATAGAGACATTGACTTTTGTATAGACTTGCAGCCGGGCACTTGCCCAATTTCTATTCCTCCTTATCGCATGGCTCCGGCAGAGTTAAGGGAACTTAAGACTCAACTTCAGGAACTCCTAGATAAAGGGTTTATTTGTCCCAGTGCTTCATCGTGGGGTGCTTCGGTTTTATTTGTGAAAAAGAAAGATGGTAGTATGAGGATGTGCATAGACTACAGGCAACTGAATAAGTTCACCATCCGAAACAAGTATACTTTACCCGGCATAGATGAACTCTTTGACAAGTTGCAGGGTGCATTCGTGTTCTATAAAATTGACTCAAGGTCAGGGTATCATCAGCAAAAGATTAGGCCCGAGGACATCCCTAAGATGACATTTTGGACTCGATATGGGCATTATGAGTTCCTAGTGATATCGTTTGGGTTGACCAATGCACCGGTGGCATTTATGAGTTTGATGAATGGGATGTTAAAATCTTATCTATATTCATTCGTCATTGTGTTTAAAGATGACATTCTGATTTACTGCAAGAGTAGGGAGGAGTATGTTGAGCATCTCTGCATTATTTTGGATATTTTGAGGCACTAGAAACTATATGCCAAGTTTTCCAAGTGTGAATTTGGTTGACTTCAGTCACATTCTTGGGGCATGTTTGTCATAAAAGAGGGTGATGGTTGATGCGCCCAAATTATACCTCATTTTAGAAGCGTAAGCGGTTGCTATTCAAATATAGAACCCAATGAAGGTTGGGATCGATCCCACAGGGAATATGGTAGGATTATGGATGATTAGTGTTTACTTGGGATGTTAGCCATTTATTTCCCTCGAAAGGGGGGGTTTTAACTAACAAATATTAAATGTAACTTAGATTCGTAACAAGTAACAAGTAACAGTTTCAAAGGTTTTTATCAATAAGAGAAGCGACTAGGGTAGTGTTCCCCATGAGATCATAACTTAGTAAGGCGTTGTACTTAGTAAACTAGCTTGGTCCTTAGCATGCAGAATTGGTAAGTTAGGTTCACCTAAATAGTTGGTCCCTCAGATAGATGAATTTCACCATACGCCTTGGTCTATACATGGGTGTATGATTTATTTGCCTTACCCTGGATCCCATATTAGCTATTCCCGGACAAGGTCAAGCTATTAGGTGAGGGTTGGTAGCCTCAAATCTCCATCGTTGAACAACCCTTTTTCCATCTGTTACCCCCTTGGTCCAGCAAGTAAAGATAAGGCGAGTTCTAACATTGTACACCGTTAAAATGCAATCAAAGTGAAGGGAGGAACAATACATGCATAAATACCGCCCTAGAATTAACAAGTACTTTGCCTACTTCGTTAATCCTTTATGGTTCCCACAATCCTAATTGTGGATTTAGCTACTCATGTGCATAAGTGGATGATCAGAAGTTGTTAAAACAATAATGAGCATATACTTACAAGAACAAGTAAAGAAATCCAAAATCTTGGATAAATCTTAAGAACACTTCAATAATTCAACAACAAACTTTAATTCTCAAAAACTTATGTTATGATGTCTCCCAAACAAAAACAAAACGTAATAATATCAAACAATGTTGGGGGCCCCAAAAATAAAAACTAAGGGGAAGTATTTATAGACAAAAAAGACCAAATCCTAATTGTTCTAGGATTGACTGGACGTGGCACTTCCGACGGGATGCCCCACGGGCCGTCGTGGGTGCCCGTCGAGCTTCTTTAAGGTTGAGCTCCAGTCTTTGCTGCCTTGTTTCCACGGGATGCTGCGATGGGATGTCTTAGTTTCCAGGCCCATCGTAGTTTCCCGCCATCTACACTTGGCTCATCCACATCTTTGTTGCCTTGTTTCCACGGGAGGCTGTGACGTGGCATCATGGTTGTCACGGGCGTCGTGGCAGCCCGTTAGCCTCAATGAATTAGATTCTCATCTTTAGTGGATCATTCTCATGGGCTCTGCGATGTCCCATTGTATCTCCCATGAGCGTCGTGGCAACCCATCAGACTGAGTTGTGCCTTGTATTCTTGCTGCCTCATTTAGACGCCTTCTCCTATGGGACGTCGTGATGCGACTCCCGTGGGGCATTACTTTTTGCCCAGAAATCTGCAACACTTTGGCATTTTAATCTTTTCAATACTTTTTCCTGTACATGCAACAAACGACATCAAATCCAACAAAATGTACTTAAGAACTCCCAAAAATCCTTAGTTTTAAGTGTCAAAAGTGCCGTGAAATTCTGACACATCAACACCCTCAACTTAGAATGTTTGCTTGTCCTCAAGCAACAAACAAAAAAAAAACTAAAATGACACTTAAGTAAAAGGAAACCAGAAACTACAGCAGCAACATGATTCATTTATTACTCAAATCTCAGAATGGTACCCACTCCTTAACAGCTCAAAGCCAATTCATTTAATCAAGTTATCAAAACAACACAAGACGGATCTATGAGTGACAACATGATATTCATGAGTAAGCAAGCATACACAGGTAGACATTCTAACCAAATAATTAGTAGTCGCAGTCCACTCTAATGCCCTCACAACAAAGAAGTCCCGATCACACAGAATATCAATTTAACACACAGGTACTGGGAACACGCTCACTCTTACAAAGAAGTTCAGGTTGTACATGTACAATACCATAGGCTTGCCTTTATTTTCTATGCTTTGGATTTCAAATAGTTTGGTTAGGATCACTATAGTACTTTGTTAAGCTTGTAATGCAGGCTTAGGGACAGGAATGGTACATTTGGGTAAATAGTGATTATGCCCTCCTTGAGACTATAATTACTTCTTTATTTTCTCCACCTTTTCAGACCTTACAGTTATCCTCCCTTATTTTCCCTTCTTTTATCAAACTTTGGGTGTGGCTTTTATTACATTCTTGCACTTTTTTCATATTTTTTTCTTCTCTTTTATGGCACACAAACCACACCCGCTAGTCTCCTTTTTAATACTAACCCGATCTTTTCATACCCAACACTTTCTACTCACCCCTAAAGCAGCCACCCTCAACTTAAGCTTTTAGCCTGAGTTGAGGTGCACAATGTCCAAGAAGGGACCAGGGCCAAAATAGCGATTTATAGGAAAGAGGGAAGGTGAACAGGCTAACAACAAAAAGGTTCAACTTTTAGGCTCAAATTTAAGGATCAAAGGGATTTAGTTTAATTTGGTAGGTCATTAGGCTGGAGTGGACTAATTTGATCATATCCTAACCAAAGCATTCTACAACCACAGCAAGACTAACCAGGCAAGTTCTAGATTGGCAGTACAGCAAGAACAGATACTAAGCAGCTCACTTCACACATGGCACAAAGTTTAGACTACAAATTAGCTATCTACCAGTTCATGCTTTATCTTAAGCTACTTATCTCAGTTATATACATGTTTTCATTTACAGATCCATCAAGGTCAGTTCTAACACTTTATTGCACAAAAATTTGGAGAGGTCTCTATTTTTTCACAGAATTTCTTCAAAAATCAGAATATGGCTGCATTTAGTTCCTAATTTACTTCTACAAACACACATCCTATGCTAAACATGTCGGTTAAACAGAAATTAAAAAGTCCTTAGGGAAAGAACATAGGCAAGAAAACCCCAAAGATGCGGATATCATATAGATACCCTCATGAGTTGCCTCCCATGCAACGCTTGATTTAACGTCGTGGCACGACACGTGTGTTTAGGCTACTCAGACTTCACCAAAACACTTTACAAAAAACCAGATGACCACAACTGCCCCCACCCCATCTAAAAAGCGGTGTTTTGTCCCCAATGCACTAAAAAATAACCAAACAGGGGATACAAGGCATACTTGTGGCACCTAAGCGCGGTCATCTGGTGTAGCTGTAGTCGGGCCTACTGGATCAGTGCCCACATCTTTCTCAACATTAGAGGATGCCTTTGCAGTTCTCTCAATAGTAGACGTTACCCGAGCAACATCAACAGCACTAACTCCCACAATAGGGTATGAAGAAGGTATATCAAGAATGATAGCAACACCACTAACTAAACCACCCGCGCCAACGACATCAACCTCAATTTGTTGCCTAGCTAGGGACTCTTTTGTTGCTCGCTCTAAATCTTTGTTAGCTCTCTTCACGGCTCTCTCCTCTCTCTTCTTTTGAGACTTTGGGCTAAGAGGCGTATCGTCCACTCGGACATGCTTATCTTTTTGCTTCCTCTTTTATGTATGCTCAGAGGGACTATGAGGTAATTCAACCTCTTTTTCCTTCCGTCTCAGCCTCTTTTTCCTTTTCTGGGTCAGCTGGCTGAAGCTCAGGGTCTCCAAAGTCCCATAAGTCAAGTGTTGGCTCCGATGTAATTTGTGGTAAGGCTACTGGAGCCTTAGCTTGAGAAGCTGGGCGACTCTTCAACCCATCCACATTGACCCTAAGCTACGCTATCTGCTGCTTTAGTTATGTAAGCTCAACTGCACCCATTTCCTGCAGCTTCTTATCAACCCTATTTTCTAATGCGTCAATCCGGTCATTCACATTAAGAAATGGTGTTATGGCTCTCTGGATTGAGGCATCAATAATCGGCTGAAACTGCAAAGAAAACTTTTTCATTTGTTCCTTCAACTTAATAGTCCTCTGAACTGTGTTGGTGAAATTTGCTGGATGAAAAGAAAATATTGAATCAGTTTCCTCTATTAGAGGTGTAGCAGAAGAGGATGGACCAGCAGTAGTGTGCTCAGTTTGGCTTCCCTGTGGGTGGGCAAAGCAGTAGTGGTTGGTGTCACCTCCGGAGTCAGTACATGTGCCTCTAGGGTGAGAGCAAGTGGTTCTGAAGTACCGCTCAGACCCATAACTCTGGTTTAATCCTTGGACCACTCGGGATGATATGTCCGGGTGGCTCACTCTATACGATCAATACTCGTATATTTCAAGACATCAACTTCATCACATAATTCAGTGTTGAGGTAGGGGAATGGATAGGACGAATTGATCTTGGTGACTCTATCCCGGATTTCTTCAGTAATGATGTGCCCAAAGTTCAGATTGTACTTGGACATCATACTAGCCACTAGGATGGCCCGTTCAAGAGTCAACTGATTGTCAGCACCCATTGGCATGAGTCGGAGTCACACCAGGGCCTACCAGAATTTTGCCTCAAATGATAGTGAAGCCTTTATGATCTACGACTTGTCCTGGTCGAGCCACTTTGGTGTCCCGATAGTTGTAAGATGCTTGGCCAACCACTTTGTCCATTTTTGCTCATTCTTGACCTAGTAGTCATAGTCAAAGGTGTCAGTGGTAACCACAAACTCAGGCCCAAAGAGAAATCTATTTATGGTTTCGGCCGAGATGTTAACTGGGACACCTCTTACTGGTATGCTCTCAAGAGCAGGCAAGTCTTTAATCTTCTGGCCCTTTTTGCATCTACTTTCCTGGATGGCCTGATAGTTCACATAGAACTCCCTCACGAGAGTCGGGTGGTAATCCATGAGTGGCTTGCTAGTCTAACCCAACTTGTAGTACCGAAAGTATTCATCAAACTTGGGGAAGTCTTTTAGCTTGAAGGTATCTATCCTCCATTCCTCTGCGATAGGACACTTCATGTACCCTTAGCCGTGGTGGCTAGCCCGTAGTCAAATATTTTTTGGAACCCTTTCACCAACCATCTAGTATTCTCTCGAGCGAGTACCAGCATTATGCCAGGGGATGTCAGAGTGGGTGAAGTAAGGTCCCTTTCTGGAGTAGTGGTCTCGATATCGGAATCAGCATCACCCTCCGCATCCTTGGCTGAACTATGCTCAGACCCTGATTCATCATCATTTCCCGACTCGGTCCTGGTTTCCATGCCACTAGAAACCTGGGTAGCAGGTTCTTTCCCTCTTTTAGGTGGTGAAGGAGCATGGTCCCTCTCGCTGTTAGAACTGGCCGAGCCGAAAGATGATCCGTCCCTCTTTTCAGACTAGGGGGAAGGATATACTATCGGCTTTCTTCTGGTTACCCGGACAAGGAGGGTATGGTCTGAGTCACTCTTCTCGACTACAGAATTGCTTTGATCCTTTAGTCTAGACTTGACTGATTTATCCTTTGCTTTCTGGGGGGCCCACGTCATAGTGGTGTTTTTGGTGCCATTTTGTACCTGCGGGTAACCATTATTAGCAACTGAAACAAAAATCAAAAACCAGAAAAAATTAACACTTAAAAAAAAATCAGGAAATTTAGCCTCCCATGGGCGTGGGAGGTCCGACGTCCCGTGGCACAGGGCATCGAAATAGGACAGAGAACTATGCAGGCAAATTTTTCCTCCCACGACCCTGTGCCATGGGCGTGGGAGGTCTGACATCCTGTGGGACAGGGCGTCGGATCCTAGCAGTGGGATTTTTAAGGACATTTGTCCTCCCACGGGCTCTTCCCATGGGTTGGGAGGTCCGACATCCCATCGGCTCAGGCGTCGGATCTGGCCAGAGACCTTTTCAAGCCTTGAACCATTTCCAACACCCTAACCGATGCCCATTATGCCTCAGATGTCTCGTCAGCTGGGTCGTGGGATCAAGTTTAGCCCACAATGTTATCTCCTTTACTCTTTGTATGCATGATTTTTACCTCTCAACATACACAATTTTTAAACCTAATACCAACACTTTACTCGCACCAATCATACAGCCCTAATTTCTAATTTTAAGCAATTTTACACACACACAATCATTAGGCAAAGCACCACAACTAGGGTTCATTAAAACAACATACAAATTCAATACACCGGCACTCTTAGTTATTGTTTTCAATTTATCAAGTAGAATGAAACATTTTCAAGAAGAAAATACTTACTTCTTGATTGTTTAAAGCTCTTGAAGAGGAGGAAAAACTTTGGAGAACTTTCTGAAGAACTGTTTGCTTGATGCTTAATGAAATTGTGGTGTGTTTATGGAATGAGATCGTGGGTTGAGTGAAATTTGCTAGAGGGAATCGTGATTTGGGAGAGAACAATTTGGAGGAGGGAGATGAGAGGTTTGACCTCAATTTGATTAAGGTCAAACACTGAAGGGACGCGGGGAAAAAAGGGAAGGGGAGCCGGGTCGGGTCAGGTTGGGAACTTAGAAATAAAAGTTAAAATTATTGACCACATTGACCGACCCAGATGACGGGCTACGCGATGCCCGTGGGGAACACGATGGCCCATCATGCATCACTTACCTGGGTGTCTGGAGCTCGACTCCCACACCCAACGGGGTTACGACGTCCTATCATACAGGGCATGGGAATTAGCCAGTGGCTCTTTTTGCGTTTGTACTTGGCTTCACAACCAACTTCCATGCCCGTTGGAGCTGCGAAGGCCTATCATGCAGGGCATATAAATGGGGCAGACACCAAAAAAAATTCAACACTTAGAATATTTTCAGTTATGATGCCCTAGTCCCACAGGCGTGGCATCTGCGGTGGCCCATGGGACCCTTTTTTCCTGAAATTTTGCAATATCTCATCTTGTCACTTCTTGCACATTCAACACACATCAGTTCATGGGTTGCCTCCCGTGCAGCACCTGATTTAACATCACAGCACGATGTAAGTTACTTGACTACTAAGACTTCATCAAGTTTCCTCATGGGTTGCCTCCCATGCAGTGCCTGATTTAACGTCGCAGCATGACGCAAGTTGCTTGATTACTCAAACTTCATCAAGCTCCTTCGGTGGGGTGAATTCATCAAGGTTCCAGGCTTCAACTGCTTTAAGCTCCTCTGCGGTACCCAAGTATGCTTTGATCTACTGCCCATTATCCTTGAACCTCTTGCCGTCATGATTTTCAAGTTTGACGGCCCCGTGAGGAAACACTTGTACCACTTTGAATGGTCCAATCCACTTGGACTTCAACTTGCTAGGAAACAAGCAAAGTCTGGAATTGAAAAGCAGGACCAAGTTACCTGGCTAGAAATTTATCTTTTCTATCTTTCGGTCATGATACAACTTCATCTTCTCTTTATACAAAGCCGAACTCTCATATGCATTCGGGCAAAACTTATCTAACTCATTTAGCTGCCCAAGCCACTGCAACGATGCTTCAGACCAGTCTAAGTTCAATTTCTTCAACGCCCACATAGCTTTATGCTCTAGCTCAACAGGAAGATTGCACGTTTTTTCAAATATAAGCTGATATGGTGACATACCTATTGGCATCTTGAATGTAGTTCGATATGCCCATAAAGCATCATCTAGTTTCCGCGACCAATTCTTTCTGTTGGCATTGACAATCTTGAACATGATTGACTTTATTTCGCGATTGGAGACTTCCACTTGCCCACTAGTCTGGGGATGATAGGGGGTTGCAACAGTATGCTTCACTCTATATTTCTCTAGTAAAGCAAGAAATAGCTTGTTACAGAAGTGAGAACCTCCATCACTAATGATTGTCCTTAGAGTACCGAATCTGGAAAATATGTTATTTTTCAAGAACATTGTGACACACTTACCCTCATTGCTAGGAAGCGCAACTTCCTCCACCTACTTTGACACGTAGTCAACAGCCACCAATATGTACCAGTTTCCATTAGACATCACAAATGGGCCCATGAAGTCAATACCCCAAATGTAAAACAGCTCGATCACAAGGATGGGATTAAAAGGAAGCTCATGCCTCCTTGATATACTTCCTTCCTTTGACACCTGCTACAAGCTTTAGCAAAATCATAGGCGTGTTTGTGAATAGTCAACCAATAATAACCGCATTGCAAGATCTTGTGTACAGTCCGGATACCGCTATGATTTCCCCTAACAGGGGATGAATGGCAAGCCTCCAATATCTCCATTATCTCAGCTTCTGACACACATCTACGGATCATAGTATCAACACACACACGAACAAGAATAGATCCTCACAGAAGAATTTCTTGACATCAGACATGAACTTTGTTCTTTGGTGAATAGAGATATCAAGAGACACCACATCACTTGCCAAATAGTTGGCAAAATATGCAAACCATGGAATCAAGTCTTGAGAGGCAGCCAACACTTGCTCGTTCGGAAACAAATCATCAGTTTCCTACTCATCATTCAGCATCGCCTCTTCTTCTAACCTAGACAAGTGGTTTGCTACCTGATTTTCTGTACTCTTTCGGTCCTTGACTTCAAAGTCAAACTCTTGTAGCAGCAATACCCACCTAATCAATCTTGGCTTTGCATCCTTCTTCCTCATGAGGCAGAGAAGAGCTGCATGGTTAGTGTGTACCACCACCTTGGTGCCAAGCAAATATGATCTGAATTTCTCAAACGCAAAGACCACAACAAGCATCTCTTGTTCAGTCATCGTGTAGTTCTTTTTAGCAGGGTTAAGTGCTTTGCTAGCGTAGTACATAGGATGAAGAATTTTTTTGCGCCTTTGGCCTAGGACTGCTCCTAGAGCCTCTCCACTAGCATCGCACATAATCTCAAAAGGCTGAGACCAATTAGGAGAAATAAAGATGAGAGCAGAGACCAACTTTTTCTTAAGGCATTTGAATGCCTTAAGGCATGCATCATCAAACACAAATTTTACCTCCTTCTCCAATAATTTACACAATGGATTTGCAATTTTGGAGAAATCCTTGATAAACCTCTGATAGAAACCAGCATTCCCTAAAAAGCTTCGAATACCCTTCACAGAAACTGGTGGAGGCAATTTTTCAATTACCTCTATCTTTGCCTTGTCGACTTCTATACCTTTTTGGAGATCCAATGTCCAAGCACTATACCCTCTTTCACTATAAAGTGACACTTCTCCCAATTAAGCACCAAGTTGCATTCTTCACACCTCTTTAGCACACAATTGAGATGAGCCAAACAGTCCTCAAAAGAGTCACCAACCATGGAAAATTTATCCATGAACACCTCAATAGTGTCCTCCACCATGTCAGAGAAAATAGACATCATGCAGCGTTAAAATATTGCTGGTGCATTGCATAAACCGAAAGGCATCATCTTGAAAGCAAATAATACCATCCTCTACCAGCAAGATGATCTAACATCTGATCTAAGAACGACATCAGAAAATGGTCCTTTTCAATCCAAGCATTCAGCTTCCTGTAATCCATGCATACGTTCCAGCTTGTGACTGGCCTTATTGGAATCAACTCATTCTTTGCATTTAGGACTACAGTAATCCAACCTTTCTTCAGCACACACTAAATCAGGCTCACCCACTTACTATCAGCAATCGGGTAAACTACACCTGCATCCAGCCACTTTATAATCTCCTTCTTGACAACCTCTTGCATAGGCTGATTCAACCTACGCTGGTGCTCAATACTTGGAACGCAAACTGGGGCTAGCTGAATCTTATGAGTGCAAATTCCATGTGGAATCCCAATGATGTCAGCAATGGACAAACCAATGGCCCTTTTTAACTTCCTCAACACAGAAACCAGAGCTTCAACTTGCCCTTCACCTAAGTCTACAGCAATAATAATTGGCAAGGTCTCATTAGCTCCTAAGAACACATATCGAAGATGAGACGGAAGCACTTTAAGCTCCAAGACTGGAGGCTCCTCAATAGATGGTCTGGCAGGCGCTGTCTACCTATTCTTCAGGTCCAAATCAAGCTTCTTTGGAGCATAGCTATAGGACCCCATACCTGCAAGTGCTTCAACCATCTCATCATACTCCTCAATATCGTCTCCATCAAAATTCATAATCACAACCGCAAGTGTTTCAACACCAAGTCTCTCATCAATAGGCACAATTAGCTGATCCTCATCAACCACATCAATAATTGAAACCACGCGCATGTCATCATGATGTTTCATCGACTGGCAGACATTAAAAGTAACTACCTCATCATTCAATCTGAACTTCATCTATCGAGTCTCTAAGTTAACGAACACGCATTCGGTGGCAAGGAATGGTCATCCCAAGATGATAGTAACCTCAAAGTCAACCTCGTAGTCAAGAATCACGAAGTCTGCAGGGAAGATAAAAGTATCGACCTTCACAAGTACATCATAGAGAATTCTAACAGGCCATTTCACTGTGTAATCTGCCATAAAAAACCGCATTGTAGCTGGTTTGGGGGCTCCTAAGCCCAACTGATTAAACACTTCTAGTGGAATCAGATTGATACTAGCACCAAGATCACAAACACTTTAGCAAAGTAGAAAGCTTCAATAGTGCAAGGAATAGTGAAAGCTCCAGGATCTTCTTTTTTCTACACCAAAGAATGGGAGGTTATTGCACTACAATGGTGTAAATTATCAACTGGCTCAAAACTCACCATTCTCTTCCTAGTCACCAGATCCTTTATAAATTTAGCATATCCAGACATCTGCTCCAATGCTTCAACTAAAGGAATATTGATTAAAAGTTGCTTCAGCATGGAGATAAACTTGTGAAATTTACCATCCTCAACCTTTTTCTTCAATCTCTGTGGGTAAGGGGGAGGATGAAATGGCATGGGCTTCAAGACCGGTGTAACCTCTTTGTTCTTCACTTTCAAATCAGAAGGCCTCCTCTCACTTGACCCTTCACCGCTATTATTTTCCTTAGACTCGATCGTAATCTCAGCATCATCCTTTTCAGACTCGGCCGGCTCATCAACAACTATAGGCATAAGAGGCTCAATAGTCTATTTTCCCCTTCGGGTAGCCACAGTTATAACCTGTCGATCATTCTTCGAATTCTAAATAGTGTCACTTGGGAGAGTACCCTTTTGATGCGGGTTTATGCTAGTAGACATCTGGTGTATCTGAGTCTCAAGCTTATTTATGGCAATAGAATGAGCCTCCACTTTTTGAGTCATACCTAAAAGGGCAGCTCTCATCTCCTTCATGCTTGGATCTGTAGAATCAACCTTTTGAAATACTTTCTTGAGCAGCTGCCTCATGGATGGTTTTTCAGGTCTATCATCATGATTTCTAGGAGGGACATATAGACCGCTTCTATTATTCTTGTAACCATTCTTTTTATGCTAATCACCATCCCTGTCTCTAGCTCTGCTCCTATCTCTGTAGTCATACCGATTGTAGTTGTCATCTCTATCTCTATTCCAACCTTGATTTCCTTGGCCAGAGGCCAGGAATCCAGTTCCTTGATCATTTCGATAACTAACCTCCTTATCATATAAGTAATCGTTTGGCCTTGGTGCTTTCCCTTGCGAACCGATGGCTTTCACCTTTTATACTCCCTCATCTAGGATTTTCTTTGCAATCAACCCAATGTTTGTCTTCAATTCAATAACTTCCTGTCTGATGTTTTGCAAATCTTGAAGTTCAATAGACTTACCAGCCGCATATGTACCTGCTGGGCTCTCAGACTCTCTAGTATGCCATGCTCTGTTGGTCTTGGTAACCGTGTCAAGCATCTCAGAAGCTTCAATATACGAATTCTCCATGAATGCTCCTCCAGTTACAGTGTCAGCTACTACTTTTGTGTTGGCGTTCAATGCTTTGTAGAAGATCTCCATCAGATGACGTGAAGG
Source organism: Jaltomata sinuosa (assembly GCA_003996215.1). Classification (NCBI taxonomy): domain Eukaryota; kingdom Viridiplantae; phylum Streptophyta; class Magnoliopsida; order Solanales; family Solanaceae; genus Jaltomata; species Jaltomata sinuosa. The sequence continues at coordinate 255,090 of QJPP01002873.1, read as the reverse complement.
AATTCTGTATTTCGGAACTTATTTCAGCTTCTTATTGAACCTCAACAATGTCTCTATAATGCTTCCATAGGTAGCTGCTTAAAATTATAGACTTCTTGCTTCAGCTGCAACATCCTTGATGGAGGAAAGAATTGCTCCAGAAACTGAGTCTTCAACTCGTGTCATATGTATATGGAATTATCAGGCAATTCAGTAAGCCACACTTTCGCCTCTCCAGTCAGTGAGAATGGAAATAGTCTCAGTCGAATAGCATATTGCGTCACTCCTGGTTGATTATAAGCTTTGCAAATCCCAACAAAATTCATCACATGTAGATTTGCATCTTTAGTAGGCTTTCCAGCATATAGTCCTTTCAGGTTCAGCAACCGGATCATGTTGCTATTAATGTCAAACTTTATTCCTTTTGACAGTAGTGGCAATACTATGGGTCCAGTAATGCCCAAATCCTCTACATTATCATCAGCATCATGGTAGCGAGGGACATGTCTTGGCTGTTATATCCATCGGCCCCTATTCTGTGGAAAATTCCATCTAGTTGTTACCTCGTCTCTCACAGCTTATGCATCGAGTGCGACTTGATGGGCAGCTTGTTGTCGTGCTTGCCTTGCTTACTCAGCTGTCACATTTTGAGATGCGAAGTCTGCTACAATTGTAGCATCCTCAGCAGCGAGGGCATCTTCTCCTTCTTTTTTCCTCTGGTCTTCTTTGGCCAGCAACTGAGCAGTGACCTATTATGGTGTCTCATACTTTCCCTCTTTAGTCATGTTTCTTAGAGTTCTAGGGAGTTCAGGATCGTATGGGATCAAGGGATTTCCTTGAATCCTTGTACTGGGCATGCACAAGTGTGCACCCTGCATAACAAAACAAAAATAACAGAAAAAGTAAAATCAGGAAATAAGGACTAATAGTGAAATAAACACAATCTCTCTAAATCCAAAACCGTATTCCCCGGCAACAGCGTCAAAATTTGATGCACCCTAATTACACCTCATTTTAGAAGCGTAAGCGGTCGCTGTTCAAATATAGAACCCAATGAAGGTTGGGGTCGATCCCATAGGGAATATGGTGAGAGTATGGATGATTAGTGTTTACTTGCACTGTTAGCCATTTATTTCCCTCGAAAGGGGGGTTTTAAGTAACAAATATTAAACATAACTTAGATTCGTAACAAGTAAAAAGTAATAGTTTCAAAGGTTGTTATCAATAAGAGAAATGACTAGGGTAGTGTTCCCCATGAGATCATAACTTAGCAAAGCGTTGTACTTAGTAAACTAGCTTGGTGCTTAGCATGTAGAATCGGTAAGTTAGGTTCACCTAAATAGTTGGTCGCTCAGATAGAGGAATTTCACCACATGCCTTGATACGGTTGTGGGTGTATGATTTATGTCCCCTACCCTGGATCCTAGATTAACTATTCCCGGACAATGTCAAGCTATTAGATGAGGGTTGGTAGCCTCAAATCTCCATTGTTGAACAACCATTTTCCTATTTGTTACCCCTTGGTACGACAAGTAAAGATAAGGCGAGTTCTAACATTATACACTGTTAAAAAGCAATCAAAGTGAACGGAAGAACAATACATGCATAAACACCGCCCTATAATTACCAAGTACTTTGCCTATTTCGTTAATCCTTTATGGTTCCCACAACCCTAGTTGTGGATTTAGCTACTCATGTTCATAAGTGAATGATCATAAGTTGTTAAAACAATCATGAGCATATACTTACAAGAAGAAGTAAAGAAATTCGGAATCTTGGATAAATCTCAAGAACACTTCAATAATTCAAGAACAAACTTTAATTCTCAAGAACTTATGTTATGATGTCTCCCAAACACAAACAAAATGTAATAATATCAAACAATGTTGGGGGGCCCGAAACAAAACCTAAGGGGAAGTATTTATAAATAAAAAAGGCCAAATCCTAATTGTTCTAGGATTGACTAGATGCGGCACTTTCGACGGGATGCCCCACGGGCCGTCGTGGATGCAACGGGCATCGTGGGTACCCGTCGGGCTTCCTTAAGGTTGAGTTCCAGTCTTTGTTTCCTTATTTCCATGGGCTGCTGCGACAGGACATCTTAGTTGCCAGTCCCATCATAGTTGCCCGTCGGCTACACTTGGCTCCTCCACATCTTTGCTACCTTGTTTCCATGGGCGGCTATGATGAGGCATCGTTGTTGTCACGGCCGTCATGGCAGCCCATCAGCCTCAATGCCTTAGCTTTTCAGCTTCGCTGGATCATTCCCACGGGCTCTACGATATCCCGTTATATCTCCCACGGGCATCATGGCAGCCCATCAGACTGAGTTATGCCTTGGATTCTTGTAGCCTCATTTAGACGCCTTCTCATACGGGCCTTCATGGATGCGACGCATGTGGGGCATGACTTTTTTCCCAAAAATCTACAACACTTTGACATTTTTATCTTTTCAATACTTTTCCCTGTACATGTAACAAACGACATCAAATACAACAAAATATACTTAAGAACTACCAAAATTCCTTAGTTTTAAGCGTCAAAAGTGTCGTGAAATCGCGTCACATCAATGGTGGATCTCTAAAAGATTTAGGCAGTTAAGAGTTGGGTTCGGCCTAGCTCTGTAACTGAGGTTAGGAGTTTTGTAGGGCTTGCAGGCTACTATCGCAGATTTTTCAAGGACTTTGCATCCATCGCTACACACCTGACTAGGTTGACTTAGAAAGAGGTACCGTTTGTGTGATCCGACAAGTGTGAGAAGATCTTCTAAAAGCTCAAGATATTTCTTACCGCAACTCCCATCCTATCATTGCCGGTTGAAGGTAAGGATTTTGTCCTTCGTATTCAGGTTTGGGTGATGTGTTGATGCAGGACATGAATATTATAGCTTATGCTTCAAGGTAGTTGAAGACTCATGAGAAGAACTACCCGACCTATTACTTGGAGTTGGCAGCGGTGTTTTTTGCACTCAAGATTTAGAGGCACTACCTATATGGTGTTAAGTGTGAAGTGTTCACGAATCATCGCAGCCTACAATATGTGTTTACTCAGAAGGACTTGAATCTGAGGCAAAGGAGGTGGATGGAGTTGTTGAAGGATTATAATGTAACCATCCAGTACCATTCGGGTAAGGCTAATGTGGTAGCAGATGCATTGAGCCGTAAAGCAGTCAGCATGGGCATTTTGGCTTGTTTGGGGGTGTCCAAACGACCATTGGCTAGGGAGATTCGGGCACTACAATCTAAGTTCATGCAATTGGGCATCTCAGAATAGGGTGGATTGTTGGCCAGTATTAAGGTCAAATCCACATTGATAAAAGAAATAAAGGCCAAACAATTTCAGGATGCACAGTTGAACAAGCTTCGGAGTAAGGTTGTATCCGGAGAGTCCGGGGGCACCGTGTTGGACATCAAGGGGTGATGAGGTTCAGAGGAAGGATTTGTGTTCCTCGGGTTGATGACATAATTCAGAAGGTGTTGGAAGAGGCTCATGGTTCACGGTATTCAATTCATCCAGACATAACCAAAACGTATCGGGATTTGAGGCAACTTTATTGGTGGCCTGGGATGAAAAGATACATATTTGATTATGTTTCTAAGTGTCAGAACTATCTGCAGGTCAAGTATGAGCACCAAAGGCCTGCATGATTGCTTCGGAGAATGTCTATTCCCGAGTAAAAGTAGGAGAGGATAGCCATGAATTTCGTGGTGGGTCTTCCTAAGACCTTGGGAAAGTATGACTCTATCTGAGTCATTGTGGACAGGATGACCAAGTATGCTTATTTCATTTTGGTCAGAGTAGACTATAATTCGCAGCAGTTGGCTAAGATCTATGTTAGGGATATTGTGAGACTGCACGGTGTGCCACTCTCAATCATTTCAGATAGGGGTACGCAGTTTACCTCTAAGTTTTGGGGTAAGTTGTACGAAGATTTAGGTACTCAACTCATTTTCAGCACAATTTTTCATCCTTAGACAGACGGTCAGTCAGAGAGGACAATTTAGGTATTGGAGGACATACTGAGAGCATGTGTAATCGACTTTGGGGGTCATTGGGACTAATTTCTACCATTGTGTGAGTTCTTATACAACAACAGCTACCACTCCAGTATCGACATGGCACCATTTGAGGTATTGTAGGGAAAGGGATGTAGATCACCCATAGGGTGGTTTGAGGGAGGCGATGTGAAACCTTTGGGCGTGGACTTAGCAAGGGAAGCTCAGGAAAAATATGAGGGGGATTCAAACCAAGTTGCTAGTAGCTCAAAGTAGGCAGAAAGAGTATGCAGATCGCAAGGTAAGAGACATGGATTTCCAGGTTGGTGAGCAGGTAATATTGAAAGTATCACCAATGAAGGGGGTAATGCGGTTTGGCAGGAAGGTAAGCTCAACCCTTGGTACATCAGTCCATTTGAGGTTCTCGAGATTGTAGGGCCAGTAGATTACAGGTTAGCACTGCCACCCAGTTTATTCGGAGTCCATCCAGTCTTTCATGTATCCATGTTGAAGCGATACCATGGGGATGGGGAATATATCATTAAGTGGGATTAAATTTTGCTAGACAAGGATCTTCGATATGAAGAGGAACCGGTTGTGATTCTTGATCGGTATATCCGTAAATTGAGGATAAAGGAGATCAAATCAGTGAAAGTTCAATGGAAGTATCGTTCGATTGAGGAAGCCACTTGAGAAACCGAGAAGGACATGCAAGACAAGTACCCTCACTTGTTTGAGGATTTAGGTACTACACTTTCCCTCTTTTATTTTATCTTTTTGGGTTTAATCATTCGGGGATAAATGATGGATAATTTGGTATATGTTATAACGATCGGGTCCGTTGTTATGGGTAAACCTTTCGTTCCAAGTTTTGGGTTAGAAAACTTTCAGGTTTAGGAGTTGGAAATTTTGGGCTATGCTAGTCTAAGACAGTTTCAGAGCGAGGTATGGTCTAGGGCAATCCGAGTGAGGATTGGGTAATGTATCTTGTGTTAAGCTATTTTTTTGTTATCTAAGACGTTAAGGAGTTTGGGGGACTTTTTGAAAATAAATTCAGATAAGTAGAACTCTCGGTATTAAGGTTGACGTGAAGGGGCTATTTCAAAATATTAGGATTTAAGGTGTGTTGTAAAATAGGCACTTTTGTCAAATTTTCCGAGTTTTTATCCCGTGTCAACCGCTATAGTATTTGACACTGTGCTATAGCAGTTTATGCTATAGTAGAGAAATTCTCGCTATAGCAGAAGTCAAAGCTGGTCAGCATCGCCATAATGGTCAATTCTGCTATGGCGGCGCTGCTATACTGGTGTACAGACCGCTAAAGTAGACTGAGTCGGGTTTAATTCTGAAACTTCCCCAAAAATATTCAAAAACTTTCACGAACATTTTGAGGAAGGGCAAAGACGAAGGGAGGCAAATTTCAGTGATTTTCGACCAAACTCCATCGAAATGGTAAGGTTTTCACTCCCCTCTTCATTATTTTGATTTCTGAACCTTAGAAACTAGAATCTCAAGCTTGGGGGAAGGGTTGGATTGGCCCAAGGATGATAGAATCTGGGGGAAAAAGGATTCTATGTTGTATAATTCGTGGATTATGGTTATTATCACTATTGCATGTTAGAAACACCATTGTTCCCTAAATGTAACCGTAAAAATGGTAGTTTAGGACGAATTAGTAGTGGGAAAGCCCAGAAATGGGTGGAATGATTATGGTTTGGCCTGGGAATTTGGGATTTTACATAATTTGGGTAATTTTACGCCATTGGATTGATTGTAGTTGTTCGTAATTGTGTTTAGACCAAGAGCAAGTGAAAGCTACGAAAAACGGAAAGTCTCTGGTCCAGTAAAGTTTCCAAAAGTAATTCAAGGTAGGTGATGGTTAATGTCTTGCCAAATGCAATGTATGTATATGTAATTATAACTTAGTATTGTATGTGCTTTCGTACGTAGGAAAGGAATTATAAATGTCCAAGCATTTGGGGTATTAAGTATGTGAAGTGAATTTGATATTGCTTGCTTGTTTACAAGGGTGTTTTCTGTCTATTTAAATGTTGACTATTTGTTTTGAGTTCGGTTTTCTTGAGTACCACGCTTGATACAGGTTCTACATTGATTGGATCGAGTACCACACCTAGTACAGGTTCTATATCGGTTGACTCGAGTACCACGTCTGATAAAGGTTTAAATTGTATTATTAATTATGTTTGTTGAATGGTTCTATGAGTGGACCGAGTTGAGTGTTAAATCTCTGTTTGATTATATTGGTCCTTAAGAGGCCGAGTTGTTACACTTGAATGTGGGGTTGATCCTGGGGTGGATCGAGCATTGCATGTTAACACTAGGTATTAGTCTAGGGATCCGTAGTTGGTCCGGAAATATAATAAGGGTAAATGTCTTGATTATTGTATATTGTTAAGTGATTGAGAACCTGTTTTATGTGGTTGATGAGTTAGAGAGTAGGCTGAGAGCCTAGCATTATGTCACTGGTTGTTACTACATGTTTGTGCTACTTTACTCGATTTTGATTTATTATATTTATATTATTTATTGGAGCTGGTCGATGACCTACTAGTACACGGTTGTTATGTACTGATTTTGTACTTGTTTTTCTTTCTATGTGTATAGGACATCTTTCGGCGGTTCCTATGCGACCTCAGATTCAGTCCCGGCGATTCCAGATTGCAAGGGTGAGTTGCTTCTTCCGGGCTACCTTGTCTTCATCCCATTTAGTTGTAGCCCATTTGTTTTGGGCTTAAACTCTTGTTTTATTGGGGTTGCATCCCCGTTCTAGACTTTTGGTAGATGTTTTGGTACGGTGACTTTCAGTTTCTAGGAAATTTCTGCAGGATGTTGTTTATTAGTATTTTGACAGTGAATGTTAGTTTATTTTAATTCAAACTGGTTTTGAGCTGTTATAATTGCTAAGTGATGGGTCAATATTGGTCAGCTCATCTGGGGGTTTTGGGTGAGCGCCACTCACGATGGTTTGGGTTGTGATAATGGGTCATTGTTTTGAACGATATGCCATCATGTCAACCATGAAATCACCTTCATAGAGGTACCAAGACCTCTGAATTCCACGAGTCAACCCATTCCACGATCAGTCAACCCATCGGTGGAATCTTTGATTTCAGTTTTTCTAAGTCATTCATTGGGGGTAAATTAGTCTTTTTCCCCACTTTGTAACTTCTATACTAAATTATTTTAGGCCTATTTAGGCGATTTTTATTCATGCTTAGTTGTATTCCTCCTCATTCCTTCAATTCAAGCTCCAAAAGAAAGAAAATGGTTCTTCTCTCAAGCTCCAAGGCCAAGGGTTTCATCTCCAAAGTCTTCATCTTCAAGTTCTAGTTAAGAAATCTTCAAGTTCAGGTATGTAGGTATTCAATAAGGGATTTCTTTCACCCTTATGTCCAAAACCCCAAGTCTTTAATTGATTTTATGAATTTCTCAAGTTAGGGTTCTTACCCAATTTTATGGATTTCTATAAATTGTTTTCCTCATGATTCTTCTATGATTCCTAATTCAAATTGCATGATTTTGCATGGATTTTTACAAGTGATTACTCATTTCGTGATTTGAAGGCTAAACCTAGCCCAATTTTACATGCATGACTTGAATTAAGAAAATTGGCATGTTTAGATAACATGACCTCATGAATTTCAAGAAATTACATGCCTAGTTCCTATTTTTATGAATTTGTATAAGATTATGAAATTGAACTAGTGTCATGCAAACCTTTAAGATATGATCTATTATGAATAATACGAAATTCCGATATGCCATCAATGCTCGTAACTATTTTTCAAAAACAAAGTTTGTGAGTAGTATGACATCTGGGTTTGCCATCATGATCATGAATAAGTTTTGACATCTAGATATATTGCATGTATGTGAGCACTATGATATATTTTGGGAGTAGTATTTATCACCAAGTGATGAGGGTTCTAAATAACCCAAGTTCAAAACTACGTTGCCACCGTACGTTGCCCTCTGTGGCTTATGACAGGATTCTTATGTACATGGTTCTAACCTTGGCCGATTGGGACAACCTTTTTCAGTGTAGAGCAGCACACTAGACTCCATGGAGCTCAACAAGATTTAATGTCAGTTATAAGAAACTCCCGCAAGAATGATTTTAAGCTATTAAGTTATATGATATTCTATTTTGAAGCTTGGCTTATTATTTTATGACTTACGTTCAAATTATGATATTTACGTATGATTTCCTCTATTTATACATGAACTAAGTTTTAAGCATGATTTCAAGTATATTTTATTATGATATATGCATATCTCACATACTCGGTACATTCCATAGTACTGACCGCATATCTGTTTATGTTGCATCCTATCATGATGTAGATTCAGTAGCCTACCCCCAGATTCATGGCTAGTAGATCAGGAGCACATCCAGCCAGCTTCGTGAGTCCTCCTCATTCGAGGACTTGGAGTTTAGCTTCATTCTAGACTTTTAGTTCTTTCATTCAGTTTTCAGTATTTAGAGTTAGCTGGGGGTTTGTCCCAGCAACTCGTCAGTAGTAAAGGCTTTCAGACATAGAGTCAGATATTCAGCTTAATTTAGATTTTTATTCTTAGATTTATATTTATATAACATATTAAGTTGCTCATTACTTCAGTTAAGCTTTTGCCCTTATGTTTATGTTCAGTTTTTAAGTCATGCTAATGCCAAAGGGTTAGCTTGAGATCACTTGTGATCTTGGGTCCCGTGTTACGTCCAAGGGGTAGATGCTCTATAACTCTTGCCTTAGAGGAAAGACTTAGCTCAAGGAATTTCAAACAAGAAGTTATGCCCCATGGACAAGAGTTGACACTACCATATTGTGTCTTGATTTATGAGATGCTCTATAACGCTTGTCTTAGGGGCAAGATTTAGCCCAAGGACTTCCAAACAATAAGTTACGCCCTATGGGCAAGACTTGACACTACCACATCGTGTCTTAATTTATGAGATGCTCTATAACGCTTGCCTTAGAGGCAAGACTTAGCCCAAGGACTTTCAAACAACAAGTTACACCCATGGGTAAAAGTTGACACTACCACATTGTGTCTTGATTTATGAGATGCTCTATAACTCTTGCCTTAGAGGCAAGACTTAGCCCAAGAACTTTCAAACAACAAGTTACGCTCCATGGGCAAGAGTTGACACTACCACATTGTGTCTTGATTTATGAGATGTTATACAACTTTTGCCTTAGAGGCAAGGCTTAGACCAAGGACTTTCAAACAACAAGTTACGCCACATGGGCATGAGTTGATACTACCACATTGTGTCTTGATTTATGAGATGTTCTATAACTCTTGCCTTAGAGGCAAGACTTAGCTCAAGAATTTTCAAACAACAAGTTATGCCCTATGAGCAAGACTTGACACTACCTCATTGTGTCTTGATTTACGAGATATTTTATAACTCTTGCCTTAGTGGCAAGACTTGTTTCAAAGGACTTCCAAACAATAAAACACACCCTTAAGTTTACTTCGATGTCAAAGAAAGAAGATCCTCTTTGCAAATTATCTAATTTTCTATTCATTAGCAAAAAATTAGAAGTTAAGAAAAACGAATAAAAAGAGAAAAAGAAAAAAACAGAAAAAGAAAAAAATAAAGATATGAAATGAAAAAAAAGGAAAAAAAAATAAAGTTTGAGAAAAAAGAAAAAAGAGAAACAAAATAAAGGTTAAGAAAAAAATGAGAAAAAAATAAAAAAGAAAAAAGAAAAGAAAAAAACAAAAAATAAAAGAAAATTAAAAAAAGGAAAAATGAAAAAAAAAATTGAGAAACAAATAAACATAGAGAGTTGAGGGAAAAAATATATTTATTTTATATATAAAAAGAAATAGAGGCTAGTCTTAAAAGACTTTTCTTATGGGGGACAAAAAATGAAGACAATGCACTTTGTGGGACACCTCATGTAATTTTCTGATTTGAAATAGGTATTAACAGTTCAATTGCATTAGACTAGTCCATTAATTTGGGCTACAAATGATGAGCCTACTTTGCTAAATCCACGATATGATCTTATCCTAGAGGCCTAGTCTAATGGCACGTGTCAAATAACGTGAGATGCCAAATTTAGTAAAAAAGCAAATAAAATCTTGCCACATATAAAAATGACATAGCATACCATTGAAGGTAAAAAGATAGAAATGAACAAATATAGGAAGAATACAAAAGAGAGACTACAACAACAACAACAATAACATACCCAGTGTATTCCCACAGCGTGGGGTCTGGGGAGGGTAGAGTGTACGCAGACCATACCACTACCTCAGAGGTGAGGTAGAGAGGCTGTTTCCGATAGACCCCCGGCTCAAGACAAAACAGTCTAAAAATAGGCTAAAAAGGACGTAACAATGATACAGGATAAAAATACAAGATAAAACTACAAGAGACGATAGGAAGTAATATGTAGTAACAAACAACAGACAGAAACAGAGCACTGCCACAAAATACTACCACGAGGAATCCAAGAACAAGAAACTATAAGCGTAACACTACGATTACTAGTCGGGACAATAAGGAAAAACACTCCTACCTACTAGCCTACACACACTTCTACCTACTACTCTTCTACCCTAATCCGCGTCCTCCACACCTTCCTATCTAGGGTCATGTCCTCGGTAAGCTGCAACTGCGCCATGTCCTGTTGGATCACCTCTCCCCAATACTTTTTCGATCTACCTCGTCCTCTCCTGTAACCATCCATAGCCAACCTCTCAATAACATAATTTGACGTGCACTAGTCTAGTCAAATAGAGACAAAACACATATAAATGACCGCCCAAGTAGGTACCACTAGAGCAGGCAGCAACCAAAGGATCAAAAAATCAGTCAAAATCTACAACAACAGTAGAAAAAGAAGATGCTGGGCGTCAAAACGTCAGGAACAGCAGCTGCAACAGCTTGCTCTCACTTCTTATCCCCTCGCTCATTCCCTCCTACCACCCTCACCTTCCGCCCCCATTTCAAGCCCTACTCCTCACATCCTTCAATAAAAATGTGTGCTGAGCAAATCGTCGAACACGTCGTGCTCTTCAAAGCCAAGCCTGATGCTGACCCTTCTAAGCTTAGCGACATGGTTAACAACCTCAACAGCTTGACTTCTCTCAACCAAGTCGTCCATCTCAATTCTGGTCCCCTTATACGTGACCGATCTTCCTCTTTTTCCTTCACTCACATACTTCATTCTCGGTACAAGTCAAAATCTGACTTGGCAGATTACTCTGCACATCCCGCCCACGTCAGCGTTGTTAAGCAATACGTCTTGCCCATGGTTGATGATATCATGGCCGTCGATTGGGTACCCACTGATTTCTCCGGCCCGAGTGGTGTGCCGCCTGGTTCGGCGATGAGGGTGACGTTCCTTAAATTGAAGGAGAATTTGGGGGAAAATGAAAAATCCCAAGTTTTGAATGCGGTTGGGGGAATAAAAGAGAAATTCCCTGGGATTGAACAGTTGACTGTTGGGGAGAACTTTTCTCCTGCTAGGGCGAAAGGTTTTTCGATTGCTTCAATTGCGGTTTTCAAGGGAGTGGACGAATTGGAAGCTTTGGAGTCGCAAACGGAGCTAGCGAATGAGCAGAAAGAGAAGGTTAAGGATTTCTTGGATGGTGTTGTTGTGGTGGATTATGCTGTTCTTCCTACTCAATCAGCTAGCCTTTGAGAAAGGTCCAGCTTCTTTTCTTAGCTTATGATCAGCAGTTGAGGTTATTGTTGCCTATTTCTAAAGTTAATTTCCCTATGTGCTTTTACAGCTTCGTAAATTTACTTCGTGTGGGGGTAGTGATGATTTGCGTTTAAACATGGCCAATAAATTCAGTTATCCTTTGTAGTTGGGGATGCACTGTTTTTGCATCTTGAACTTTTCCAAATGTTTCCTTTTTATTATAGCATTTTCCCATGCTTGTCATCCAATCTAGTGTGAACTTTCTTGTTACTATTTAGCTTCTATAGCCATACATAAAGGTGATTGCTGCATACACTGCAATAGTAATGTTTTAACGGGTAGTCATTTTCCATGACGAAATGAACTGGATTTGTGTGGTTGTTCTAACAGAAATTGTTTGATAACTTGGGCTATAACACTCAGAAGGAAGTGATAAAAGATTAGGTGAAACATAGAAAGTTTAAACTGTAAAAATGACATTCAAAACAATGCGGACCATCTCCTGACCTTCAATGCCTCTTGCAGTCTCAGGATCTACCATTTCTAGTAGACAACTTCATTTGAACATTGATTTGAAACGTATTGCTATGCTTTGAATTCTAGATGACTTGTAAGAAGTTCCAGAAGAACCACACCGAAAGCATAAAAATCATTTTTGTCATTAAGTTGACTAGATCGGAAGTATTCAGTGTCCAAATAACAGAATGTGCCTCCAACTTGTGTTGTTAAGTGATTCTTTTCAAGAGTAACTAATCTTGAAAGGCCAAAATCAGAAACCACATATCCATAATTCTCGTCCAATAATATATTTACTTGATTTGATATCTCGCACAGGAAGCACATGAATGCAAGTAAGAAAGTGCCCCTGCTATTTCTCCAGCAATTCATAAGCAATGCTCCAAAGGGAGTGTGATTGGTGGTGTCCTTGAATCACTAGGAATAGCCCTAGAGCTTCCATAAAGAAAACTAAACTGTATTCAGGCAATACTTTTGACTACTTAGGTAAGAAGTGCCAGCTCTCCTCATTTTGTATTCAAATTAACTGTCACTATCTTAAGTCTTGATAACACTATTTAGGAACTTAAGTATTAGTTGAAAACAAGTGAGAAGGACCATTTTACTTCGATCTTTCTAGTTTTAATTTAATTTAGGCACCTCACTTATTTCCGGTGCATCTCTCTTGCTGTTCCTTTCCCTCTTTGTCTACCATAATTCCACGTTCAGTTTACCCCACTTCTCCCCCTTCCCCTCAGAGACACACACACACTTTTCTTGCTAGCTGATCTAATGTTTTTCCACATACTGTCTCTTTCGATTGGGATATATAATTGGAGTACAGCATCTTTTAAGTGGGGAGAAGGGTATTGTTTCCATTGAAGGGGTTGACTGATGTCCATGGATGCTCAACTGCTTTTGTGACAATGACAATTGCGTGTCGAAACTCTGTTTGGTTAATCCAAAAACAGAACCTGGTACAGTAACCAGGAGTAGAAAAGGATGCTCCAACACTGTGGATAGTAATGTTCAACTAATTTGAAATGAATTAAATTATTGAAGAAATGGATATGCATCAAGCATGATCGTTTCATTTCCTCATCTTTTGCAACATAGAGGCTTAATAAGAATTGCTATATTCTCGTGGTTCCAGACCCCACTTCGTGGGAATATACTGGGTATGTTGTTGTATTCTTATAATTCAAAAAAGTGAAGTTTGACAAGAGTAAATGGCAACCCGCGAAGATCCTGTTGAGTACAGTGGCTTTGAATAAAAACACTTGTCTAGACTTTTAGTCTTTGGTAGATATACATCCAAGGGTGTCTCATTCACATGCTAATTATGAGATATTATAATGTGTAGTTATTTATGAAGTGAATAATAATGAAAGGATTGTTATACGATGAATACTAATGTACAAATTGTTATGCGTGAAACAATAATAAATGAAATGTTATGTAGAGATTACCTACTTCAAAGACATTTTGGTCTTTAAAAAGGATATTTTGATCTTTAAATACTTTGATATATGTATTGCTAGTGTATGTTTTCTGTGTTATTCTTATTCCACATTTTATTCAGCATGGAATAATACATAGAGAGAGATTTATACACACATTTGTATTTGACATTCTTTTTTGAGATTGTAACATATATGAATATATAAATAAAATCAGTACAACGTTTGTATTGAAATCATTTTACAATGAGCAAAATAGAAGAGAAAGTTGTTTGTACTGCTAACAAGATTCTAGAATTTCTAGGATTGATACAGCACCTTCTGTGTAGTTCTGATTACACCAAAAACAGAGAAGCAAAATACAATTTAATTGATCTTCTGCACTGAGCTGCCACTATCCTCAAAACATCTTAAAAATTCCTCTTTCCAAATTGTCCACCATAACAAATTCCGGGATAGTCCTCCATCTACCTCTATCTCTTGCTCCAGCACCAGCCTCTTCCCAACATAAAAGAGCTTCAATAATCTTACTAGGCATTATCTAGGATAACCTCTAAGATTAATAAAGATCTTCCATAATTGAACTGTTATCCTGCAGTTTAAGAGTGTTAACGGCTAGCTGTCTTAGCTTCTTCCCCACATAGATAGCCCCTTGAGCAAAGCGAAATTCCTCTCTTTATGAGATTATCTTGGGTCAAAACAGCGTCTTTCGCTAGCATCCAAGTAAAGCAAGCTATACTTCATAGGTATCTTTACTTTATAAACATTTGTATTCGACATTCTAGCCAACATGAATTTTTACATGGATTCTTGTTAGATAACATAATGTATATACCGCTAGCTAAATTTGCGTTATTTATGCGGGTATTATCTTTATCTTGTACTGTCAATCAAATACTGCATTAGATATGACAGATTATTTTTCCTGATCATTTCAACTAGATATCCAAATATTATATTATCCTATACAAAATTTTATGCTGGAATTGATTTTTTTTAATTCCTCCAACCAAATTACCCTATTGTTGACAGTATTTGTAATAGTACTTCAGGGAAAAGCTCATTTTTGAAATAGAACTTCTAGAAATGGATTCAGTTTGCCCAGCTTCACCCCTTCAGTAGTGCAGTCGTGTAACTTTTGAAGTTCAATCGGTATTCGGACTTCAACAACACAATATCCTTATTGTAGATCAATGGAAGGATACTCTCACACTTTTAGGTGGTTCAGTTCCAGGTGTTCTTCCTCCGTCCTCAAGTGCTTTCAGGCATTGTCAATTCAGTAAAGCCCTAGAAATTCATCTGTAGACATTTAAAGCCGGCTGCTTGCATTAGTATCATTTAATTCCTGAGTACTCGTTTTGGAACTGCCGGTCTATGCTTGTTATCCTTTATAGATCAGAAGCACCAGTTAAACCATCAATTGTCGTCTATCCTGCGGAGGTACTCAAATTGGATCAGTGATCGATTTCTAGGTTTCGTCGTAAACCTAATTTGTTATTTCAAATTACGTAAATCAATAGTTCAAACCGCACTCAAAGGTAGGGCATTTCCCATTTTTATAGGAACTTCTGTACGAGAAAGAATGGTATCTCCAATTATAGTAAATACATGACGATATTGCAGCCAAATACAGAAATAAAAACTTCCATAATTTGAACAAAAAATAATTGAGAAGGTAATCTTCAAGGAACGTCTGGATATGATAAAGCTGATATTGCAACCATATACATTTTTTAAGAAATATCTAGAATGTGGTCAGTAAGCATTAAACTAAATTGAAGAACACAAATGAAAATAAAAAGATGCATAAAAATTAAGAACATAAAACAATGGAAATATGTTTTGACATACCTCAGACTTGGTCGTGTGTTCTCTAGAAAGAATCTTGAAATTAGAGAAACTTTAAGAGTCAGAAAAAGGTAGTATTAGATAATGCTTTCCACTGTTTGTTAGTACTTAGGCTCTCACACATAGCACTTATATAGTGTACTTCATTCATCTCATGCTATGCAAATTAATTCATTGTTTTGAGGTCACCTCAATTTTCATGTCATAAAAATGGTAGAAAAGCTATCTGTGGGCTTTCATAGCTTCAACAAAGAATGTGTATTCTGGTAAGTTGTTAAACTTTACCGACATAATAACAGGAGATATTGTTAATGTTGAGACACTAACTTCGCCTGAAACTCTATTCTTACCTTAAGGACCGATTTGGCCATTTTTCACTTTTTTCCGGAAAATTTCACATTATTTAAAAATCAGTATTTGGCCATAAAAATTTCAAATAGAACTTCAAGTTGTATTTGGAATAGTATACACCTAAATCCCTTTTTCACTTTTTAATTTTGTTTTCTTCAAATTTACCCTAAATTTTTTATTTTTATAAAGTAACCTCATTTAAATTATGTTTCGTGTTTTTCTAAAAATACATTTAAATTCTAAATATTTATTGCAAAAAAAATATGGCTAAACACAACTTCAACTCCAACTTTGAAAATTCCAAGAAAAAAGTGTAATTTTTTTTTGATTTTTGTGGCCAAAAATGCCCACTAAATTGTTCCAGCGTTTGTTCACAACTTGGTGTGCAATAGCATCTCCAGTGGTATCTGAGAAACTCTATTGGAAAGCTCTACAAAAGGCATTAGTGACAAATTCTCTTTGGGAGCAAAGAAAAATGTTTATTGTGGTTTTTAATTTGTAGGGAAGCAGATGTCTATTGGAAAGATGTTTATATATATATATATATATATATATATAAATTCTAGCGCCCTAGGAAAACAGAAATCAAATTTATCTGTTTTCACAAATTTTTGAATTTATTTTAAAATTTACTCTAACTTTTCACTATCCAAAACAAAACTCTTCGCGCCAAAATAACACCGCTTCGAAATAGGCATAATTTATCGCCGTCTCTCAAAAAACAAAATATACATCTTTACTTGCACACTACATCAACGAAAACCTTTCTTCAGATAAAGAATCTCCGATCGGAAATAGATATTGCACGAAACCTTCCACATGAACATATCCTGAATCGGCGTGCACTTACTCTGAATTTGATTTCGACATTCCATTGTTCATATCCGAAGGGTCTCTCCTATATTCTTGCTTGCAGGTTGTATTGCCATTGTTCTTAAAGGATCCCTTTTCGGTTTGCTGGATACTCACCAAGAGTGTTCACTGCGCGAATATATTCCTTAATTTCAAACACAACCCTGTTGTGAATGTCGAAACCAAATTGGCTCTTGCAGCAATTGTTCATCATTCGGATCTTGACTGTGCTGAGAATGTTATCCAACAACCAGATCCCGATTCCTCTTTGGTACGATTCAATAATTAAAAGTACTTCAAAGATTTATTACTAGTTTTTCTTACATAAGAACAATGTTATTCAATATAAGAATGGCATAGGTTTTTAAACTCTGTCATTAGTTGATAATTTCTGTTTGAATGTGCGGTTATAATTAGGCATTTTGTTTTATTGTTTACTTGATAGATGGTAGATCATGTTTATAAATCATAAAATCTGGTAAGCTATTTTATAGACTTTCAGATACTTTGCCGCCTACTTTCCCTTAGATTGTTGACAGACCTCCTTTCAAAGCATTGATTGTTGTTATTTAGATACTTTTTTGTTGACATCGTTTGATTTGATGTAGTATTTGCCTCTTCACGCTTTACTTTCTCGCAAGTAAATATCGTTTGGATAATCGATAAGAGTCTTGGACTATGAATCTCAATCAGAGAAATCAACGATTTCAAAATTCTCTGAAAATGATTTTTATTTTGGCGCCTTCAATTCTGATGGCACCCAAGACACAAAAGAGTAGAAGAATTCAACCCAAAACCTTGAACTTTCGATTTCTACTTAACCTGGGGAGAGGAGGTTTATTAGGTGAGAAAGGTCCAAAGATACAAATATTGATATAGCATCTTTTGATTCCATTACTTTTCGAGCTCTTTACTTTTTGGCAATATGCAACTAACAGTGACAATATTAGGATAATTCCTACTGCTGCTTATAGTAACTTCATCAATTTGTTTTAGTTTGTCATGAAGAAATGTTATTCTGGTCATAGCTTCTCACTCATGAGATGCTAACCTGTTATTTTAAGATTTCTTTGAAGTTGTAGCCATTGGTTGGGTTGCAATATGCTCTTTGGATGTTGATGGTGTACTTGACAAATGTATGAAAGCTCAATCTCATATATACGGCTGTAATTGCTAGTGTCTTCGTTGGTTTGCTAACAATTCCACGGTTAGTTATGTTGCCGTTTCATGTTTTTTGTTTATTCGGCAACTATCCAATGTTAATGGGTTTTGTTTTCACCTATTGTCTGGTACTCTGTTATAGTTAAATTATTTAATTCTTGCATTCTCTTTCTATACTTTGGAACATGTACTCATTTCATAATCATCCAGAGCTTTTCATCCCGTTATCTTGTGCTAACCACTATCTTTTCTAATAATTCATTTGCATGGAAATCATTTCAAGGAAGTATGAGTGAAGTTGCTCATCTGTAATGATTGACGACGTCCATAGATCTTACAACAAACTAATTTAGAAAGATGTCCCTTAAGTGCTGCAATAATATATACTTGCAAACCTACAACAAACTAATATATATGTTGCAACAAACTAATTTAGAAAGATAGTTACCAAAAATATTACCTTTTTTTTTTTTTAAATAAAAATTAAAAAATTGGGTTTTGGGTGGGGGGTGGAGGGGGGAGGATAACCAAAGTACAAAAGTATGTTAATATAAGTAGTAGTATTGATTAGATTAAACGGGTCAAATTGGGCGGGTCATGGCCCAACTCAATTTTTAGCCCAATTTAACCTAACTCAATTCAACCCAAAGTAAATTTGGGCGGGTCATGACTCAACCCAATTATAATTCAACTCATTTAAATCATTCTAATTTCAGCCCAACCCGCCCATTTGACACCCCTACCATAACACAATAGCATTTACAATGTAGTCGTTAAAGAGACTTGTTTAAGGGGAGATTTTCTCTCAATAATTTTATGCTTTCTTTTATATAGTTTTTCATATGTAAGACAATTGGCCAAACCATATCAATAATATATTTTCTTTGTCATCTAATTTATTGCCATGATGGTTTGCAACTAATAGCTTCCTCATGACGCCCTCTCGATCTTGAACCCAACAATACTTCTCATATCTAGTGCACTACAATTAGGACTGGGCATATTTTGGTTCAAACCAAAAAAATCGATCGAACCGAATTTTTCTTAATTTTGGTTTTGATTTTTTGATTTGTTCGGTCGATTTCAATTTTAATTTTCAAGATTTTGATTATTCGGTTGGATTTTTGATTTTCTTGAAAAAAAAGGTTCGGTTAACCGGAAAATCAAATTTATATTGTGCGTGTACATAATACATACATTAATTATACTCAGTCATCAGCCCACCACCACCAGCCCACTAGGCCCAACCCATATACTCAATTTACCCCAAATCCCTAATACATTATAACTCAAGTCAATCACAACTTTTTTTTTTTTATACTCCCTAGTCCCTCCTTTCTCACATTCTGCACCCGACAACAATCACTCGTCACCCTCTCTCCGTTTCTCAGACAACTCTCACAATTCGGCAATCGCCGACCGGCGACGTCCGAAGATGACGGCCCACAATACCACCATGAACCATAGACCATCGTCGATCGCGAGTAGTGTTGTAGCAGCAGACTATAAGTTTTTGTTTTATTTTGCTTTTCGTATGAATTTGTTAAATCGAAAAGATTTGACTTTTGAGAAATGAGATTACATAGATATGAAATTCAAAGTCAGATTTGATTTATTTCTGACGTGTTTTGTTTTCACTTTTCATATATGGCAGAAATTAAAAGTAGGATAAGTGAAGGTGGGGCTTCAAACCGAAATAAGCTGAACCAAAAATTTGAAAACCAAATCGAACTATGTATTTTTACCAAACTGAAAACTGAAAAATCGAACCGAATTTTATAAGACCGAACCTAACCGATCGAATACCCAGCCCTAACTACAACAAACAAACATAGCACTTTAAGATTTTCGAAAAGCGTTTTGTCTTTGAATAAAATGTTTTTGACAGTTATTGAATGATCATAGGTAAGGTTAATGAGGCAGTTCACCACCACACGGGTAATTTACCTAGTTCATTGGATAAATCGGATGACTGAATGTTTAAAAAAATACTAGAAGACTAAACATTCTCATTATCTTCTTCTTCAATGCAATAGTGTCAACTATTAATAATTGGGGACTAGAACAGGTAGAAAATAACTTCAGGGGCTTGGCTGCTTTAAGTTTCCAATTAATAGTTGGACGGCTAAGTATTACTCCTTCTATTTTAATTTGCTTGATCTACTTTTTATTTTAGTTCGTTTAAAAAAGAATGATCCTTTCCCTTTTTAGCAACTCTTTAATTTCAACTTTCCACATGGCATGTTTTAGACCACAAGATTAAAGGACATTTTGGTACATTCCACATATCTTTAATTTAAGACCACAAGATTCAAAAGTCTTTTTTATTTTCTTAAAACTCCGTGTCAAGTCAAAATAGGTCAATCAATTTGAAACGGAGAGAGTAGTATTTAGTAGTATACCACTTTTCTAACTGAAAATACTCTTCCTCAAGATAGCTGTTATTTCTGTTAATTATCACCTGCACGTATCCCATTCAATGAAATATCCCCTTGTCAAAAAGAGGAAAATCTTTCTTCGTAGCATAGGCATTTATGTGATAATTCTCATATGGCCAATTGAATTTTACACATTGTACTAATAAAGTTACAAAATTATTTTTTTATATTATTAAAATCGAGTGTTAATTTTTTAAAATAAATACTCTACCATTACTCCAATATACAGTAACGGACGATCTTATATATGGCAGGGTAAGTTATAGAATATAGACATCAAAAAACACAAATTCTCTTTGCAATTGAGCTCAATTCTCAATGAATTTCTACGTCCTAACCTGTTAAGATTCGTATTCCTGGGTTGGGGTAAAGTTTTCCTATTTTTGCCAATACCAACAACCTTAAAGGATAATTATGCCTATGAAGCCAGTGTATACTAATATAGTTCATTGTTTAATGGATTAATGTTATTGTAATTGGGAACTATGTAAATGTAATTAGGGATGGGATCCATCTTAATTGGCACCACCACCAAATGTTACTAATAGTTGGCTATGAAAAAAAAACATATTCAAGAAGGCAAAACGAAATCGATGTATCTTGCTCTCCATGAAAGCAACTATGTATTCACCATTAAAATAAAAATATAACAAGCTTTGTGGTAATTTATCTTGAGACGTTGGGAGTTTGAATTTGTATACCTAATCAACACCAACAATTCTATTTTAATACTAATCTAATATTTGCTATGTCAAAGGTAAATCTCACGAACAACTGATATATCAAACCTCTCAATTATCATATTGGTTTCAAATCCCCTATCGACTATTTTTGTTTTATTTTATTGCACCTTTAGAGAAACTTGTTTGGTCCTAGTCTTTAATCAAAATATTATATTAATTAGCTATTTGTCTGGACAAGGAACATATACAATTGTTGCCTTATTCTCCAAGATTAGTTTATCCTTTGTCAACATTTTATCTTTGCCAACAAGTACGTTTGACTAAATTTGAAAAGCCAAATCTTGGGAATGGATATATATAGTGAACAACCTCCTCTGTTAGTTATCTCAGAATTCAAGCCTTAGAGAAGTACTCCACTTTATCATTACTGATGGCAAATCTAGTACTATATATTTCTCTATTACTGGTTCCCTTGATTATATTAAGCTATTTTCTTCTGAAAATTTCCTACTCTATCTTCATAAAACCAAAATTGCTAGAAAAGCGCTTGAAACAGCAAGAATTAATCAAAGGCACTCATTATAAGCGGTTGCTTGGAGACCTCAAAGATGTTGGCCATCAAATGGAAGAGGCATGGTCCAAACCAATTAGCTTAACCCACGATATTGTGCCACGTGTTGATCCCTTCACTCATTATATGGTACAAAAATACGGTAAGTTGACCACTATTGTCTAACATAGGTAGCATAGGATAACAAAGCTCAAGTATTAGTAAAGAAGAAATAACAATTACTTGTCATTTTTCGGCCCGTCTTTGAAAAATACACAATCATGGAGTTTCAAATTTTGTTGGAGAAACTCCACGACAACCTGTGTAATTTAAAACTCTATCACAATGTTTATGTAATTTGAAACTTCATGACAAAATAGCTATTCTTCAATTACAACAACTAAAAAGTAACTACTTATGAATTTTCTCATACTAAAAGGGTTTTGAATTTAATTTATATACCGGAGGAGGCACGGATCAGGGAATGAAAAAGTAATTACCCTTCAAGTATTGTAAATAGTACAAATATATCCTCCTTCCACTTTTGGACTCTAAAATGCTCTTTTTATCCACCTTTGGGCTCTAAAATACCCTTTTCATCCACCTTTGGGCCCTATTTACCCCTTCCCTTACCAAAACCCTTTAGGAAAAATGATTAGGATTTTCATTTAATACGTAACAACATTTTATTTGTTGAAATTTTAATTAATCAAAACCTATTAACTTACAAACCCAATTTGGATCTCAGATTTAACTCCCCTTCATTTTCCATCTCTTCATTTTTTTCAAGTTCTTATTTAGATTAGAGAAATATGTCATAGATTTAAGTTAATGACTAAGATTTAGTAAAATAAAAATAAGTCTTAATAATAATTAAGATAATTAATTACTTTCATTTATTTACTCCAAAATATAAGGCAATTCCACAATTCTAGCCATTAAATTTACTTTTAATTATATTATTATTTATTTTGTCAAATATTCAAATATCTGATTGCTATATTATTTATAATACAGGAATAAAGTTATACTAAATTTTAGTTGTAATTTTTTTTAAAGCGGGAGGACTTCTCTTTCAATATTGAAATTCCTTTCCAACATTCAAAATTAGGCTAAAAATAATTTGAGTGAAAAAAATAGTAGCAAAAAAATTAAAGTAAAAATGATGCAGGACAAAATTTACTCAAGCTTCAAGGCAAATGAGAATGTTTTTTTTATATTTAGGAAAGATATCTTGTACAACTAAAATTGTGAGATTAAAATAATATTTTGAACGTAAATATATGAAAGTAATTAATTATTTTAATCATAATTAAGACTTATTTTTAATTTACTAAATCTCGGGCATTAAATTAAATTTATGACATATGTCTCTAATCTAAATAAGAACTTGAAAAAAATGGAGATAAGAAATGAAGAGGAGTTAAATCTGGATCTGAATTGTGAGATTAAAATAATATTTTGAAAGTAAATATATGAGAATAATTAATTATTTTAATCATAATTAAGACTTATTTTTAATTTACTAAATCATTAAATTAAATTTATGACATATGTCTCTAATCTAAACAAGAACTTGAAAAAAAATAGAGAGATAAAAAATAAAGAGGAGCTAAATCTGGGATCCGAATTGGGTTTATGAGTTAATATGTTTTGATTAATTAAAATTTCAACAAATAAAATATTGTTACATATTAAATGAAAATCCTAATCATTTTTCCAAAAGAGTTTGTTAAGGGAAAGGGCAAACAAGTCAAGCCTAACTAATCAGTTAGCCAAGGACTGAATGTCCAAGGCCAACGGTCACTAAGAAACTGAAAGTGAAGCTAGGCTGCCCATACTCACCGCCTTCCGACTCAAGGCATTCGCTACCACGTTTGTCTTGCCCGGATAGTATAGAATAGTGAAATCATAGTCCTTCAGTATCTTAATCCATCTTCTCTGCCTCGAGTTCAGCTCTCGCTAACTCGTAATGTACTGAAGACTATGGTGATCGGTAAATATCTCATAGTGAACTCCATATAAGTAGTGCCTCTAGATCTTGAGCGCGAAGACTACCGCCGCCAACTCTAAGTCATGAGTAGGGTAGTTGCGCTCGTAAACCTTTAATTGTCTCGACGCATATGCTATCACTCGACCATGCTGCATCAACACCCAACCAAGACCAACCCCTGAAGCATCACAATACATGGTGAAACTCTGACCCTCGATCAGCAAGGTCAAAACTGGAGCAGAAGTCAATAAGGCCTTAAGCCTCTGAAAGCTATCCTCGCACTGATTCGACCACTGGAATGGAACATCCTTCCTAGTCAGCATAGTCAAGGGTGCTGCTATGGAAGAAAATACCGGAATGAACCTCCTATAGTACCTGGCTAAACCAACAAAGCTGCGAACCTTGGTAGGAGTAGTAGGTCTAGGCCAATCACGAACCACAGAAATCTTACCCGGATCAACTCTAATCCCATCTTTAGACACCACGTGTCCTAGGAATACAACTGACTCAAGCCAAAACTCACACTTTGAGAACTTGGCATAAAGTCGATAGTCTCTCAAAGTCTGAAGTACAGTCCTCAAGTGCTGCTCATGCTCGTCCCTGCTCTGGGAGTATATCAGAATGTCATCTATGAAGACTATCACGAACATATCCAAGTACGGGCTAAGCACCCTATGCATCAAGTCCATGAAAGCTGCGGGGGCATTAGTCAACCCAAAAGACATCACCAGGAACTCATAATGGCCATAACGTGTCCTGAATACTGTCTTAGGGATGTCCTCCGCCCTAATCCACAACTGATGATAGCCAGACCTCAAATCAATCTTCGAAAACACGAGTGAACCCTGAAGCTGATCAAATAAGTCATCAATCCTCGACATCGGAAACCTATTCTTCACTGTCACCTTATTCAGCTACCGGTAATCAATACACATCCACATCGACCCATCCTTCTTCTTCACGAAGAGAACAGGAGCACCCCAAGAAGACACACTCGGTCTAACTAACCCCTTAGCTAACAAATCATGGAGCTGCTCTTTAAGCTCTCTCAACTCAGCAGGAGCCATATGGTAGGGAGGAATAGAAATAGGCTTGGTGCCCGGCTCTAACTCAATGGAAAAATCAACATCTCTCTCAGGTGGAAGGCCTGGTAGATCGGTAGGAAATACATCTAGGAATCTCTAACCACAGGAACGGACTCAGGAGACGAAGGTTCAGCACTAGCATCTAGGACATATGCTAGATAAGCTAAACACCCACGGGAAATCAACTTTCTAGCTCGAAGATAAGAGATGATCCCAGACGGTGCATGGCTAACAGAACCTTACCACACCACCGGGGATACAACGGGCACAACTATGGTAACGGTTTTGGCATAACAATCCAAAACCGCATGGTGAGGGGATAACCAGTCCATGCCCAGTATCACATCAAAATCTAACATGTCAAGGATCATCAAATCACCCCAAGTCTCCAAATCACCAATAGATATCACACAAGATCTCACAATCCGATCCACTACTAAAGAATCTCCTACTGGGGTCGAAACAGGAACAGATAATGGCTCACTAGCCAACCCCAAACAAGGCAGAAAGTAGGCAGATACATATGAACAAGTGGATCCAGGATCAAATAAAGCTATAGCAGACTGATGGCACACAGAATTCATACTTGTAATCACATCATCTGAGGCCTCTGCCTCCGAAGTCACCGGTGGCATAAGATCCTTCTCTGCTTGTCTAACTCAAGCCAGATAGCAGCAATCACTCGAAATAGTCATGGAACACATGCAAGTCCAGATTGAAAGATAAGGAAGGCAAGTCAAAGCGGAAAGAAAGCCTTAGCCGGAGCAGTAGCTAGAGAAGCAAGAGTAGCAAGGCTAAAAGTGGTCTCAGGCATTCCAACTGCATGAACTCCAATCTTATCTATGTCACAGGTTTGATGATCGCTAACACACACAAAACCAATCTCATAACTTTTTTTGCAGGCAGAAGGAAAGAGAAAACGAGCGAAACGAAGTGGAGCGAGGGGGAGGAGGGATCTACTTGGAATTGGCTGTCAGTGAATCCCAAGTATGACATAGATAGAGGAAAGAAAATCTCATACATGCTGAAATCTGAGACCTTCCTTCCTAGCAACTATGACATAGATAGACAGATGCGAGTGTACTTCAGGAAACTAGCAAGCCTTGCCATTCAGATGAAAGGAATATCATCCTAATGAAAGCCTGATTCTTCTCTTATCAATGTTTGAGATGCCTGGTTCAATTTCCCTAGTTGACAATATGACTTTTATGCCTGGCGGCAACTCGGATCTTATGTTCTTTAGATGCCCAGCTTATCTGCCAGTTGTCTGGCTGTAAAAGGAAGAGGTTAGTTCACAACTCTGAAAGCCGAAGACGAAGCGAGGAAGGCAGCTACAGAGCAGCAGATAAGGAAGAGATTTAGGCGATCTCCCAGGGACCGCATAGAACTGATAACGAACTCCACCTACCCGACTGCCATCCCTACCACCTGCTCTCCCACGCGGAGCACCACCTCTACCCTGACCACCACCTCCTCGAGCCGGTGGCTAAACTGAGCGAATATGCTGAGCCGAAGTAGGTGCTACCTCAGAAGGTCTCTCCCCAATCATACCCAGAAGCTGAACAAGTAAACCCCTAATATCCGAAGCCTGAGCTGGGGCTAAAACTGGCACAGAAACTGGTGTTGGAACTGGTACTGGAGCTGGTGGTACCTGGGTTGTCCCTTGGCCCACATACTGCTGCTCTGGAGCGAACTCTGGCTCGTAGTCAATCTCGGGCTCTATCTCAACTCTAGCAGCTCTACTCTTGTGACCACCCCAACCCCTAGCTGGAGTCAGAGGTGCGGGGGCAAGAGGCTCTCCTGCGCCAAAAATTGAAGATCTCGTACGAACCATCTGCAGAAGAGTGAGCCAGAATAAGTGAGATTTCCAAAACTTTCAAAGATACTACGCACGAGGGAGAAACAAAAAAAGTCCATTTTCCTAAGATGTCACTATAGCCTTCCGGAGATTAAGTACGGACGTCTCCACCCTAATCCGCAAGACTCTTCCAGACATTGGCTCCTATACCGATGACACCGGCGAACCTAAAGCTTTGATACCAAGCTGTCATGACCCGATTTCTCGATCATGATGGCACCTAAATAAACCCAGTAGGCAAACCAATCCCCGTAGCCCGGAATGGTCAGCAATGAGCTACTATCTAGCAGACGAAGCAGAAGAACAGTTTAATAAGCGGAAGCAAGGGAACAAGATGAAGAAAATAGATAACAGGAGTAATATCTACAATGCGGAAGCTAAACCAAACCCAAAACCTGGTATCATAGCGTATAAGAGCCGGAACTACACAAGGAGTACGAAGGGTCCAAAATAATATATACATAGATGTCTCTGAAGCTAAGAGAGTACAAAATATACAAAAAACAACCAAAGTCAAGCTCTGGTTGGCAAGAGCTCACCCTCAGTCCGGGATGGTCCAAAATTTTAAAGCACGAGTCTCCCACGAGCTATCGGCGATGGCTCACACTAGGATATGCACCAGAAGATGCAGAGTATAGTATGAGCACCAATTGTGAAGCATAAGGTACCCAGTAGGTATTATAGGCCGATTGGGCACATAAAAGATAAAAGTGTAGTTTTCACAGAAATCAACAAAAAAGTACACAGGAACTAGCCCAGAGGGAAGACAACAGAAACAACATACAAGGCTAGCAAGTAGAATATATACACAATTGGCACAGGTCATAGTAAGAGACGACGCACCTGGGATCCTCGCAAAAACAATATATATATTCAAGTTTTAAAAGTGGACGGTATACCGGTAACCTCAAGTATAAGGAAGGGAGAGAAGAGTACGGATAGACATGCTCGGAAAACAGGAATCAATAACCAAACTAATCATATCAATCTCACCAGAACTAACAATGTTGCAGTATATAATCTCAAAAGCATAACCATGACAGGGGATAGTATCATGATAAAGTAACAAGAGTCTACCTACAGTCTCTCGGCCGCCCATACAATCGAGGAACGCAAACAAGTGAAAACAAACCCTCCGGCCACCCATACAACCGGAGCGTACACTCAACAAACATCAAACAAGGGTGGAATCTCAAACAATGCATGAAGATCTCAGGGTGAAATGGTAACTCTGTATGTTCCCCCTCCGGTGCCGATCGGGCCCAACAGGTAGGTTCCATGGAAAGACAATGCCCGTATATCTCTACTCCGTCGTATACCCTTCCTCCGGCACACGCAGCCCAAAGCCTCATGCCCAGAACGGCAAGGTCCATGGAGGTCCCGGACCCCATACTAAAACTAATTATCAAAACATGTCATCCGAAAGCAAGTCCGAGTTCAAGATAGAGACCCAGTCTCGAATATGCATGCTCAGACCCTGTCCAGGACTAAAGTAGTGGGGAAAATGTCTCAACACCCCCTCCAAGGGTGCCCGGGCGTAACCGAGTCTAAACAATAGAAAGTCATCTCAGGTACTCGATCCGACCGAAGCTAAAGTCATTCAAATCAGTAAAATAACTCAACTAGCACCCTAGCCCTGCCGAGTCTAGCGTTAATAGTAAAACTGGTGATAAAAATCATAATTTAACCTTCTTTTACCCCAAGAGATCCACATGTTAAGTCAAACTATTTCCAATCCATTTCTGTTGAAAACGGGCCCCCAGGGCCATGCAAAGTTTAGAAAATCAGTTCCAGTAGGCCCAAAGCCAAAATTGTAGTAAAGCGTGGATAAAACCTCTTTATATGCATGAAAATAATATGATCAAACACAAATAGCTACCCAGCAGCTCACAATCAACCTATCGGCCCTGCACAGGCTTCAATAGCTCTACAGCACAGATAACCAGCATAACATCATGATAACAATACCTGGGACTCACGGGCACCCCCGAATGACCCACTGTCTATATTCCAAAGTCAAAACAAGGCCACACAGGACTATAAGGGTGATAACATCAACTACTAAGAATACTACATACAACGGAGAAAACAAAATGGGGCAAATCATGAAAAAGCGGTCAAGGTCTGTGGTTTCAACCTATTAACTTAACCCAAGGGTGCCAGCTAGTACAATTTTATCTGATATATGCTAAGTCTATGGAGTTTAGATCGTAACCTACCTGTCGTCCGACGACAAGCTGTTGGGACAATGAAATCCAATCCTGAATCACTCTGAGAGATCCTGAACAATGATCAAACTATCAAGAACATAAATATAACATTAAGACGAGTCTAACGATACCCATATCGTTACAATTATAACCGGATCAAAATCCAGGTCAAAAGTGGGCCCGCGGCACCCATAACCCAAAACCAAAACGAAAAAGAGCACGATGACCACCAGGATACCAAGACGACGTGCTTTAAAATTGAGCACAATAGGCCAAGAGAAGGGCGTCAAAACAGCCCGTTCAAGGTGAAGATAAAAGCTAGAATTTAAGAATGAGAATTGTGAATTAGGCAAGGATTACTTACCAAAATGATGGAATTTAAGCCAAGACGGAGAATCCTTCACACCCATTATCATGCAAGAGCTAGGAGGCAGCCACTACAACAATTTTCCAAACTTTTGGAATGAGCAACAATGGTGAATTTTGATAATTGGAGAAGACAACAAAGGAGAAGAGCGAAAACTTACCAAAACACCAATGGAACACGAATTTATCGAGGGTATAGGAGTTCTTCAAGTGAGTACTGGTTTTGAGCAGATTAGAGAGGGTTTGGGCGAGTTAGAGTTGGAAAAATAGAGAGAGAATGGCTGGAAATACGAAATGAAAAAGTTTTATACTGCCAGGGGTCGTTCATCGCGATCGCGATGGGACCCCTTGCGGTCGCGAGGACCACGCTGGCTAGACCATCGCGATCACGAAGGCTAGCCACGCGGTCGCGATGAGCAAAGGGGAAGGGACTTCATCGCGATCGCGATAGGCGATCACGCGATCGAAAAGAACAGGGCACCAGGTGCTTTATCGCGGTCGCGAGGGACGAGGCTCGCGATCGTAATTAAGGCCTGAGGCCTGCACCTGCAAC
Organism: Jaltomata sinuosa; assembly: GCA_003996215.1. Lineage (NCBI taxonomy): Eukaryota > Viridiplantae > Streptophyta > Magnoliopsida > Solanales > Solanaceae > Jaltomata > Jaltomata sinuosa. The sequence continues at coordinate 225,528 of QJPP01002873.1, read as the reverse complement.
GGCAAAAGTCTGCAACTTCCCAAGACTCGATGGGGTATTCCAGGCACAATCGAAAATTGATATTCAAAAACCAATAACGCAAACAAAGTGGAAACGACGTTCTGGACCCAAAATAGACGAAACTTCCATACGAGGTCGTTTTGGAGAAATATTGACCCAAGTCAACACTAACAAATAAGAACCCAAAGTCTAAAAATGAGCCTGGCTCACCCGGGACTCGAACCAACCACATTTCTAACCCAAACTTATTATTCCGTAGCTGATGGAATCGTCGGATTTCAAATCCGACACTCCGATCATCGAAAGCCACCCAAAGTTACACTTTTAACTCCAAATGGCCTGAAAACAGAGAAAACAACACAAAACTCACACCGAAAATTCTCAGGCCTCAACTGAAGGTCCAACTAGACCAAACTCAATGCTCCGGAGGTAACGGAACAGTCAGAATTCAATTCCGAGCATGTTAGCTAAGAATGTTGACTAAAGTCAACGTTATTCTAAGTTAAAGCTCTAAAACAGGCAAACGGCCAAAACGACCAAACAAACGACCAGGGCACCGAACTACCGGTCTCAGCAAGCCATAAATGACTTGGATCCACTACAGAAAAGCTTTAACAGTACAATAAATGCGTAAACGCGAAGATGACCAAAAGGGTCATCACACTAAAATTACAATCTCAAACTTTATTTCAAAGGTAAAATGTACTAAGTATAAATAATTAATTTTAAATCCAATAAATATGATCAGTTATAATAAAAAAAATTAAATTGAACCTCATAAAATTCAAATAATGAACCCTTTTTCTGATCTATTTAGGAGCTGAACCTCTGTAGTCACGTGGGACTGCTCTAACTCCAAACAAGTTTAATCTTTGCTTTAGGCGTAGAAATTTTGAGATCCCAACTTTGGGCAATTGGTCATTATAGTCACTCAACTTTGTTTTGTCTTTCAAAAGTCATTCAACTTTGAGTTACTGGCATCCATAGTCACTCAACTTTGTTTTATCTTCCAAAAGTCACTCAACTTTACCAAGTTAGCTTCCATGGTCATTATTTCCCAAAATGTAATATTTGTATCTATTTAATAATTTAAACGCTCTAAATTTTTAGAAAAAATATATTTTAAAATTTTAAAATTAATATTTAATTATTAAGTTCTCAGTTAAATTTTTTTTTTTAATTTATTTTTATTTTTCTTGTTATTCTTCATTAATTGGATTTAATATGGTGATATCTTGAGTATAAATATTTTAAATATGTTACGAGATATATTGAATTAGTCAAATTCGTATTTTCTTTCACTGATTATATAATCTTATCTTAGTAGCTCCTTAAGTTTATTTTATTTTTTTCTCGTGCTATTCTTCTTTAGATTAAATTAATAAGGTATTAAATATAATTGGTTATAGAAAATACGAATTTGACTATTTGAGTACATCTCGTAATATATCTAAAATATTTATATTTAAGACAATTTGTCATATTAAATTCGACTAATGAAGAATAATAAGAAAAACAAAAATAAAAGCAAATTAAAAACAAGAAAATAAGAATAACAAATTTAACTGAGAAATTAATAATTAAATATTAATAAATTTTTAAAATATTTTTTCCCTTAAATTTACAACATCCACATTATTAAATAGGTACTAAAAATTATATATTAGGGAATAATGACCATGAAAACTAACTTGGCAAAGTTGCCTGACTTTTGAAAGACAAAACAAAGTTGAGTGACTTTGAAGGCTAATTACCCAAAGTTGAGTGACTTTTCAAAGACAACAAAGTTAAGTGACTATAATGACCAATAACTCAAAGTTGAGTGATTATCCAAGCTTTTAACTCTCAACTAGGTACATACGTATTTAATTTGTATATCTTTTATTTTTTGCTTAGAAAAAGTTCGAACTATAACGGTCATGTGTTTGGTAGAAAGAAAAATATTTTATGAAAAATAAATAATTTGCATATTTATTTTTTGGTGTTTGGTAAATAAGCAAAAAATATTATTTAAAATCTTTTATACATAATATAAGACATACACTATGGGGATGCGTGTGGGGTGGTAGCAATGTGGACTATGGGGAGTGGGGTAAGGATGGAAAAATGACAATTAATATGAAATGTCACTTATGATATTTATTTTTCTTATTTCTATCAAAAAAAATATTTTTCTCAATTTTAATGAACTTATTTTCTTAAAAATAATATCTACCAAAAATTTGACCAACCAAAATGTGAAAATATTGGAAAATATCTTCCTCCATGTATATCAAATGCATGCACCCTTAAACTTCAAATGTGAGCATATAGTATATTGTGAGGAGAAGGGCCTAAATTACCTTTCAAGTATTGAAAATGGTACAAATATATCATCCTTCCACCTTTGGGCTCTATAATACCCTTCTCATCCACCTTTGGACTCTAAAATACTCTTTTCATCCACCTTTGGGCCCTATTTTTCCCTTTCCCTTAACAAAACCCTTTAGAAAAATGATTAGCATTTTCATTTAATATGTAACAATATTTTATTTGTTGAAAGTTTAATTAATCAAAACCTATTAACTTACCAACTCAATTTGAATCCTAGATTTAGCTCCCTTTTATTTCTCATCTCTCCATTTTTAATCAAAATCTATTAACTCACAAACTCAATTCGGATCCCAGATTTAGCTCCTCTTCATTTCTTATCTCTCCATTTTTTTCAAGTTCTTATTTAGATTAGAGACATATGTCATAGATTTAATTTAATGACTGGGAATTAGTAAATTAAAAATAAGTCTTAATTATAATTAAAATAATTAATTACTTTCATATATTTACTTTCAAAATATTATTTTAATCTCACAATTTTAGTTGTACAAGATATCTTTCCTAAATATAAAAAAATATTCTCACTTGCCTTGAAACTTGAGTAAATTTTGTCCTGCATCATTTTTACTTTAATTTTTTTACTACTATTTTTTTCACTCAAATTATTTTTAGCCTAATTTTGGATGTTGAAAAGGAATTTCAATGTTGGAAGAGAAGTCCTCCCGCTTTAAAAAAAAATTACAACTAAAATTTACTATAACTTTTTTTTTGTATTATAAATAATATAGCAATCAAATATTTGAATATTTGATAAAATAAATAATTTTATAACTAAAAATAAATTTAATGGCTAGAATTATGGAATTGCCTTATATTTTGAAGTAAATAAATGAAAGTAATTAATTATTTTAATCATCATTAAGACTTATTTTTAATTTACTAATTTCCAGTCATTAAATTAAATCTATGACATATGTCTCTAATCTAACTAAGAACTTGAAAAAAAATGGAGAGATAAGAAATGACAAGGAGCTAAATCTGGGATCCGAATTGGGTTTGTGAGTTAATAGGTTTTGATTAATTAAAATTTCAACAAATAAAATGTTGTTACATATTAAATGAAAATTCTAATCATTTTTCCTAAAGAGTTTGTTAAGGCAAAGGACAAAATAGGGCCCAAAGGTGGATGAGAAGGGTATTTTAGAGCCCAAAGGTGGATGAAAAGGGCATTTTAGAGCCCAAAGATAGAAGAAGGGTATATTTTGTATCACTTTCAATACTTGAAGGGTAATTTAGACCCTTCTCCATATATTGTATTAAATAAGCAAAATTCCTCTTATAAAATTGTCTTTAGAAGAACAATTTTGTTGAACCAATATTTCTATAGTCACACTTAACAAACTAACAATACCGAACAATTCTAGCTCTAGCAAATGAGACTACTTATATGAAAAAACTATCTAAATAGACATACCTCATTATCATATCTACTAAATCTCTCATTACTTTATTTTAATTACTTTATATACCATATGTTAACAAAAACCCTCCCTTTCTTCATCTCAGATACATAGCATCACATTCATATTGCATATCCCACTTCTTGCGCCAAATATCACGACAACTTCCAAATTTTAAACCCAAAATTCCATTATTAATTGGTCCCCCCCCCATTGTTTCTCTTTCATCTTCTTCAATAAACCAACTTCTTCCAACATTAACAAGGATTTGACAGTTGTGAGACCCATTACTTAAATTTGGTGGGGTTTGAAGCTTTGAATTCTAAGTTTTCAATTTTAATCCACATATTTCAAACCCATTTAAAAAATCTGGTGATTTTGACTTACTACAAACCTTTTTAAACTCCATTAATGGCGAACGAAGGATCTTCATATAGTTTGAATTTTACTCAGTTAAAGCCAAGCAGGCTTATGAAGAAGTATTTCCTAGGTTCTCTTCTCTTTTTCGGTAAAAATGGGCACATGAGAAATAGAGTTTTTGTAACGACCAGATCCGTCGTTATTTTAGGAATCACGAAGTCAAAAATTTTGGGAATTAATTAAATTTTGGTTGTATTAAGTGGGGTGACATGACGGAAAATTTCAGATTTTTGGAAATTGTCCGGGCTGACGTCACTTCGCTATAGCGGTATTTATTCCGATATAGCGGAACCGCTACCATGGATAACCGTTCGCCATAGCGAAATGACGGGAGGCAATAGTCTGTTATGCGGGTTTTAATAAAATAACTCTCCTCCTCAATTAGAAAATATACGAGGGTTTCTCCATAAATCCTCCTATGCTGCTCCAAGGCTTGGGAGCTATGGGGAGGAGGGATTCCAGCTGAAGGGACGCGAAACTATGGATTTGGGCCTGCAGAATCGCCAAAGAACGCCTTCACGAAGCCAGAAAGGGCATGGAGCAGCTGCTCGGCATCCAGGTAGGCTAGGTTTTCTTCATAGAGTAGATTTGACCGCTTTCATTTTCTATTTATTGTGTAGAATGAAAAGGGAGAATTCACGCTTAGGCCTTCGAGCACGGAGTCTGGAGGGAGATTGTTGGGTTGTTTGGTTGAACTAGAAATAGTAGATTGTAATATTGCGTGGTGATATTCTAGGTGTATGCTTATGTTAATATGGTTTTGCTAATGAAATACATGGACTAGAATGTGATGTGACCAGATTTGACGGCACTTTCGATGCTTAAAACGAAGGATTTTTGGGAGTTCTTAAGTACATTTTGGTGGATTTAAGGTCGTTTGTTACATGTACAGGGAAAAATATGAAATAGGCGAAAAGATTAAAGTTTTGCAGTATTCTGGGCAAAAAGACAAGCCACCACGGGCGTCACATCTACGACGGCCCGTGGGGCAGATCGTGGGAATGTAGCAGCTCAAGGGGCTAAGGCATTGAAGCCTGACGAGCTACCGCGACGCCCGTGAAAGACACAATGGGACATCACAGTGCCCGTCGTATTGATCCAGGGAATTAAGCAAGAGCCAATACCGGGCGACGGGTGTCCACGATGCCCGTGACAGTCACGATGCCCCGTCGGGTTGCCCGTGGAAACTAGGCAGGAGAGCTGGAGAGCAGCCAAGTGCAGGGGACGTGAGGGCCACGATGGGCCTCGCAGCCTCGACATCCCGTCACCTCCGCCCGTGAGATCTTGGCAGGGGCCTGTACATGAAGATGGACGACGGGCACCCACGACGCCCGTCGCACCCACAACGGCCCGTGAGGCATCCCATCGACGATGCCGCGTCCAGTTTCTTCTAGATTTGTTAGGATTTGGTTTCTTTGGCTATAAATACTTCCCCTTAGCTGGGTTGAATTATCAGTTTTTGGAGCGGTTCTTTCCTCCATCAAGAATGTTGCAGTTGAAGCAAGAGATCTACAATTTCAAGCAACTACCTGCAGAGGAATTATATGAGGCTTGGTTGAGGTTCAAGAAGAAGTTGAAGCAAGTTCCAAGACACGGAATTCCTTCAAGGCATCTGATGGAGATCTTCTACAAAACATTGAATGCCAACACAAAAGCAGTAGCTGACACTGTAACTGGAAGAGCATTCATGGAGAATTCTATTTTGAAGCATCTGAGATGCTGGACAGGGTCGCCAAAACCAACAGAGCATGGCATACTAGAGAGGCAGAGACCCCAGCAGGTACATATGCAGTTGGTAAGTCCGTGGATTTCAATGAATTTCAAGACCTCAAACAGGAAGTTGTTGGGATGAACACAAGTGTTGAGCTGATTGCAAAGAAAATCCTAGGTGAAGGAGTAGAGAAGGTGAAAGCCATCGGCTCACAAAGGAAAGCACCAAGACTAGACGAGTACTCATCCGATGAGGAGGTTAGTTATCTGAATGATCAAGGGGCGGGTTTCCGGGCCTCTGGCCAAGGAAATTAAGGTCGGAATAGAGATAGAGATGACTACTACAATCGGTCCAGTCTAGGTTTTCTTCACATAGTAGATTTGACTGCTTTCATTTCCTATTTATTGTGTAGAATGAAAGGGAGAATCTATACTTAGGCTTTCGGGCACAGAGTCTGAAGGGAGATTGTTGGGTTGTTTGGTTGAATTGGAAATAATAGATTGTGATACTGCATGGTGATATTCTGGGTGTATGCTTATGTTGATATGGTTTTGCTAATGAAATACAGGGACCAGAATGTCGGGAAGGTTTGGAGAACCGTAAGGGGTTAGTAATTTACTAATGTGCAAGGAACGTAAGTTCTGGGAAATGAATGGGTATAATTATAATACTGTAATGGCTGTGTTTCCAAGGCTAGGGGAGGTTTTCTCATGTTGTATCTCGGTCCTAGGAGGAGGGTCAGGAATAAAGGTATATAATGGCCTGTTTAAAGGGTGATTCGAGGTTAGTCTTCGGATGGGGGTTAACGGTTCATTGTGTACCCAGAATAGGGTAGGTGATGGTTATTGATTCCTGTATGCATTGTATGTTTGTGTACTTTTGTTTAAGTATTTGTACGAGTTGCATTGCTTAGAGAATGATTTAGGAATGTCTAAGGGTCCTGTTATCAGTCTTGTGAAATGAACTAGGTGTTATTGGTTTATAAGTGTTGATTGTTTATTGTTTGTGACTGTGAATTTACGTGACATTCGATTGGCTCGGGTACCATGCCTGGTACTGGTATACTAACGATTGTCTCGGGTATCACTCCTTGTACAAAATACTAACGGTTGGCTCGAGTACCACGCCTGGTACAGGTACTAACTGGTTGGCTCAGGTACCACGCCTGATACGGGTTTACTTTATTTTATTGATGTATTTTTAGTTATAGTTCCCTGAGTGGACCGAGCTGTGTTTATGAATTCTGATTGTGCATATGGTCCATGAGAGGTCGGGATATTGTACTAATTTATATTTGGTCTTGGTGTAGATCGATTTTGTCATGCTGACACTTAGATGTTGTTAGGGGGATCCCGGGGTGAGTCCGGACTATGTAAAAAGGGAGGTTAATTATTCATATATTATCGTCATTTAGCGTGTCAATGACGGTCAGGAATTACTTGTGGTTAAGAAGCTAAGAGTCGGCATTGGTGTAGATCGAGGTAGCCTGTCGAACACTTAGGTGTGGTTAGGGGATCCTTGGAGGGTCAGGGTTATGTGATTAAAAAGGGATTTAGATGTAACCCTATGGTTGTCATGAAGTGTGTCAATGGTGGCTAGGTGGATCCCGGTATAGTTAATAAATTGGGAAGAAGACTGAGAGTCTGGAGTTGTAGTTGCTGGTGGTTATAAACAGGTTAGAAAGTTGTCCTAGAGGTCGGTAAAGAGTCCGGACACTGGTAAGTAATACTACGGGAGTAAGTGATTTGGTCGGGCAATTAGCCGAGTTAAGTCTGAATGTCTAGTCAAGGCCGTTGACTTGGGTAAGGGAAGGGTAGTCCAGACATGGACACGAATATTGATAAAGGTGAGTGGGACTCGGGAAGTCTAGTGGTAAATGAGACTTGGGAAGTCCTAGATGTCAGGGATAAGACTAGGGTGGTGGAGTTGACAGCAAAAGGTTAGGAAGGTTAGTTTCGAAGGAAGGGGATTGATAAAGACGATTGTGAAAAAGGGGTGAAGTATTTAACTGATGTATTTTATCTTGATTTCTATATGATAGTAGGAGTGAATTTGGGTCAACCGATGATGCCTATCAGTATGTGTGTTTTGTACTGATTCTACTCTTGCTATACCTTTTTGGGTATAGTCTGGATGCAGGGTTGGTGATGTTTCACAGGTTCAGGATGGCGGTGATTTTTCAGCAGCTCCTACTTCTTTTCTATAGTGGGAGTTGTGTCCTCTTCAGTTATGTATCATCTTGTAGTAGCTCTTGTATCGGCTTAGACTAGGTTTTAGGGAGAGCTGTCTTATATTGTAAATGATTTTCCGCAAGTTCTATAAGTCATTTATTGCCTGAAATTATTGCAAAGGAAGTTCCATGTATTCAAAAGAGTTTTATTTCATGATTTATGTTCTTTTCCGCTTTGCCTGTTGGTTCGGGTGGTGAGGATTCTCCTATCTAGGTGGATTAGAGTAGGTGCCCGCACGGCCCGGTAGTTGAATCGTGACAGTTTTCTCGACCAAATTTGTGTTTCTTCTTATGCTTCATCATCTTCTTCTTTTTTCCTCTTCTTTTAAGCATGTATCTATGCACAGATACATGTATCAAAAGTTTTGATGAGGCAACATGATACTAGATACATGTATTTTGGATTCGCGGTATGAAATTTATATTGGATACATCAAATTAATACTGAATTTACTGTATTTTGGATATAATGTATGAAATTGGTACTCGATACATCAAATACTAGATATATATATATATATATATATATATATATATATATATATATATATATATATATATAAACATACATGAAATTATTATTAGATATATATAAATAAATAAATGAAATTAATACTAGATACATATAAACAGATACATGGAATTAATACTTAATACATATTAAAATATACATAAAATTAATGTAAGATACATATAAACAAATACATGAAATTAATATTTGATACATATTGACATATACATGAAATTAATACTAGATACACTAGATGAAATTTGGTGAATGTACACTACAAAACTGATAATAAATACATCAAATTAATGAATTTATTATTTTAAAGAGTAATAAAATGAAATTAATCAAATTACATAACCAAGATATACATGTTTCTATTTTATATTAATGAAATTAATAAATTTATCATTTTTAAAAAGTAATAAAATAGAATTAATTAAACACATATAATATTCCTTGATTTCTGCCTTATATTAAGAGATTTGATTAATTAAATTTTTATAATCAGTTGTCCATGTATCTGAGATACATACCATCAGCATGAAATATGCATGTATCTGGAGCATAAAAAGTGATAAAAAATGTAATTAAATAAACTAGTGTCTAAGGGTGGCAATTTCAGCCCATATTAATAAAATGAGTCCATTTAATCCATATTTAATGGCTTGGATCACTCATATTTTAATTAGGTAAATATGGGCTTCAAGCTATTTTAAGAGTCCCTACAAATATGATCAAAATGGGTAAAATATGAATATCCATATAGACTCATAATAGATCACTCACTTGTCAATTCTATTCAAAATTCTTAATTGTGCTAAAAAATAAAAAAATTAATATTAATTTTTAATTTTAAAAAATTTTAATTTATTTTTCAAAAAAAATGAATGGTGGGTGGGGCTAAGATGTGGGGGGGTGGGTGGGTGGGGAGGTAGGAATTTTTTTTTTTTTTAAAAAAGCATGAAAAAATTTAATTTCTTTTTGGAAAAACATACAAAAATTTGAGGATGGATAGGTGAAGACGGAGGTAGGGTAGGGGTAGGGGGTGGGTGGGGTTGGTGGTGGGGGTGGGGGGTAGAATTATTATTTTTTTTGAAAAAAAATAAATTAGAGGTGGGTGGGGGGGTGCTCGAGGGGGGGATGTCGGGGGTAATTATTTTTTTTTTTGAAAAACATAAAATGAAACTATTTTTTTTAAAAAAAACATACAAAATTTTGGGGGTGGATGGGTGGAAGCGAAGATAGGGTAGTGGTGGGGTGGGGTGGGAGGGGGGAGGGGTAGAATTTTTTTTTTTTGAAAAAAATAAAAAAAAATATTTTCTTGGGAAAACAAAAAAAAAATAGGAGTGAGTGGGTGGAAGGGTGGGGGGTTGGAAGGTGGGGGGAGGGGGTAAATTTTTTATTTTTCAAAAAATAAAAATAAAAAGAAACTATTTATTTTGAAAAAACAAAAAAAAATTCAAAAAAAATTGGGGGTGGGTGGGTGGAAGGTGAGGTGGGGCAGGGAGGGGGTGGGGGTGGGGGTAGATTTTTTTTTTTTTGAAAAATATAATAAAATATTTTTATTGAAAACACAAAAAATAAAATTGTGTGTGGGTGGAAGTTTGGAGGGGTGGTGGTGGTGGTTAGGAGTGGGTGTGGGGTGGGTAGAACTTTTTATTTTTTCCGAAAAACATAAGAAAAAAATTAGAAAACATAAAAAAAAATTAGAAAACATAAAAAAAATTGGGGAGGGGGTGGGGGTTGGGGTTGGGGTAGAATTTTTTTAAAAAAAACATGAACTTTTTTTAAAAAAAACATGAATTTTTTTTCTTTTGAAAAACATAAAAAAATTGGGGGTGGATGGGTGGAGATGGGGTTGGAGATGGGGTGGGGGTGGAGGGGGATGAAGGCGGGGTGAGGGTGAGGGTGGGGGGGTTAGAAAAAATAAAATAAAATAAAATTAGGAGGTGGGTGGGTTGGAGGTAGGAGTAGGAGTGGGTAGAATAAAAAATTACATTAGAAACTTAAAATATATAAATTCATTTTTTAATTCTTCAATCGATGTGGATGAAATATAGGTAAATCCATATCCAATCCGTCCATTAATTACCCAAATCATATTTATTCATATAGAATATGGGCGGATTGGGTAATTACTCATTTTTGCTCAAACTATTTTTAACCCATCAAAATCCAACTAAATCCACCCATTTGCCACCCCTACTAGTGTCTTAAAAAGTAATTGAGTTCTAAAAATGTGAATTTTATGTAAGTTGACCTAATTATATTCCACCCAAACAACCATGTTTTCATTAAGAAGTAGTGTGGTTGAAGTGATGAGATATTCTGTTCCTAAATGAGTATTTTGCTAATCATGATTGAAACCATTTCATTAGTTAACTCTAACATACCAAAAGAAAAAGAGAAGTGGTGTTGTAATATTGGATTTATCCTTCTTTCTTTAATATTTCATCTATTTTAATTTATGTGTTTTACTCTCTTTTTAAATTTATTAGTTAAATCACTTTTTTTTATTTAGTAACTCTTTTAGTTCACTACTAGAAAATGATCAATTCCCGACCGCTGTTTTAGTCGGTATGTAGTCGGCAAATAAGGATTTCCGACAGAATCCTGACTGAAAAAGTGAAGTCGGCAAAAGGCCCGTCAGAAAAAGTTTCCCGACTACAGTACTGGAAATTTCCGACTATCGTAATCGCATAACGTAAACAGGTTGTCAAAGAAATTTTTCTCAAGATGCATGACATCCAGATTATGCCGTAGAAGATTATGCTTCCAATAAGGTAACTCCCAGAATATGCTTTGTTTAGTCCAATTATGCGTAACACCATAACCAGTTATCCTAGATGGTGGAGACTCTGTTGCCTTTGGCAGATTCCTCACTCTAGCCCAAATTTCTTTTGGCGACAAGGTTGGTGGTGGGTCCTCAAAATCAGTTTGGTTCTTCATAAATGCACTAGTATTTCTCCTAAACTCATGTTGCCTTGGTAAGAATCGGCGGTGACAATTGAACCATGAGTTCTTACCTCCATGTTTTAAAGTGAATGCTTTTATGTCTTCCATACAACAAGGGCAAGCTAACTTGCCAGTAGTCGACCACCCGGACAACATTCCATAAGCAGGAAAATTATTTATAGTCCACATCAATGCAGCACACAATCTAAAATTTTGTTTGGTTGATACATCATATGCTTCCACACCTTCATCCCATAATAACTTTAACTCATCAATCAACGGTTGCATATACACATCAATCAAACTTTTCGGATTGCGAGGACCTGGAATAATGCAAGTTAGAAACAAATATGGACTTGTCATACACAACTCAGGAGGGAGATTATAAGGCGTAACAAACACTGGCCAACATGAATATGGTGTAGCAGAGATAGCAAACGGAGTGGATCCATCAGCAGATAATCCCAACCTAATGTTTCTTGGTTCACTAGCAAAGTCTGAAAACACCCTATCAAAATGTTTCCATGCTTCTCCATCTGATGGATGACACAGAACACCAGGTGGTCTTCTATGTTCATGGTGCCATCTCATATGAGGGGCGGAGCTCATTGATGCATACAACCTCTTTAATCGTGGAATAAGGGGTAAGTAATGCATCGCCTTTACTGGAATCTTTTTACCTTTGACATTTGTGTCTTCCTTATAACGAGGTTGGTTACAAAATTTGCAATATTCTAAAGTTGCATCATCCTTATAGAATAACATGCTACATTTCTCGCAACAGTCAATCCTCTCTAATGAAAGTCCTAACTTGGAAACCAACTTCTTTGTTGTGTAGTAATCTTTGGGTAAGTCGAGCTTATTTGGATTTTCATTCATTCATAAGCTCAATGATAGAATCCATGCCCACTTGAGAAATAGAGTAATTTGATTTAATGCTTAGTAATCTAACTGCAACAGATAGCTTGGAATGCATTGACCCTTCATATAGTGGATGATTAGCTTCCTTTAATTGTTCATAGAAGCACTTAGCCTCATCATTTGGTTCGTTTTGAGCCCCTGAATACGTCCCAAAAGCATCCCTAATCATCTCACTATATCGAAAATTTTCAGCATTATTCTCGCTATGGGATTACCCTCACCACCAAACGAATTTTGAAAACCAAAACCACCAACACTAGCAACATTATCTCCATTCTCTCCATGAGTAGTCCACACATAATAATATCTCATAAATCCATTCTTAAGAAGATGCAAGTCAACAACTTGTGGTCCCAATAACATGGCACACTCGCATTTCTCACAAGGACACCTAATTTTCCCTTCAGTAAGAAAATCATCAAGTGTCATTGCCTTAGCAATAAATTTTGCAACCCCTTTTTTAAATTCTTCCCTCAACCCCGCACGATTAGGATGAGTCACATTATACATCCAACTATGATCTGCATGTTCCATCTACACACAACGGAAAACATCTAAATTGAGATACTTCAACTAATAAGTTAAATTCTTATAAAAAGTCCTATTTTTAAATTTTAATTAGTATTATTATTACAAATAATTGTGCATAGATATAAACTAAACTCCAATAACTAAACTAGAGAAAATCAAATCAAAGAAAATAAATCATCAATTACGTCGAGAAAGCATACCTGATATGAGGATAATTAACCTGCAATCAAGCACTGATGTATAACATTAACCTACAATCAAGCATCAGAAGCTCTAATTCAACTTAACTAGCAGCCTCTACAAGGCACAAAACAGTATCTCCAATTATGAATCACTCACACAATCTAGCTCCTCTCCAGAGACTCCAGTTATATGTTTCTTCACTTATGTTCCTTGCTTGAGGAAATCTTTCACTACATTGAAGAGAATATTATTGGACTCAAAGCAAAGCACGAGTTTTATCTTCTTACCTTTATTTTTATATACTAATACATTATAACAACATACAGTAGAGACTCAAACTTGAGGATATTAACTTCAACTACGACCTCAAAATAAATTAACCTAAAAAAAGCTCTTTTTTTCCAGCTAATAAATTAAGAGAAAGATAAAGAAAAAGAAAGAGAGAGATTACCTGTGCCGAGGAAGAAAGTGCGGAGAATGCTGAGGAAGAGAGTCTGGAGAGTGCCGAGGGAGAAAACAAAAAGCCCTAAAAATAAAATGTCAAAGAAGACAATTTGCTTGTTACATGAATTTAAACCAAATCTGCAAATGTAACAGCACACTACAAATGTACAATAGTGGCACACATTTGACGTTCCTCATTCTCCGACAGTACTCTTTGCTACAACCCTACTCTTTCATGTTTCCTACTGTATTGTGTACTGTGTTCTTGGGATATTTCAATTTCTACTATACGTTGTACAGTGCATCAATCATGGGTGATTTAATTACTAACACTAGCAAAAGCAAGATGTAAGACATAAATTAGACGCATATATTCGAATAAGCAATTGTATGTTTTCCAGTAAAGCACTACAACATCTTTTTATATTAACTTATCTTAGTTGATATGATCCTCAGTAACATCTTCACACCTTGAAGAGAAAAATTCTGATATGATCCCTGTTAGATTGATGTTCTAGCTCATTGTTCTATACCTAAGAGTGTGGCTGACATATGGTGATAGATGAAATAAATGAAACTAATGAAGAACAAAATTCAGAAGCAAGTGAAACATATACTGAATTATTAAAAAATATAGAAAATGATGAAAATATAGAAAATGATGAAAACATAGAAATAAATATGAGTAAAGTAGAAGAAAAACCTAGCACATCAGAAGAAAAAAGAGACTTAAAACCAAAATACTATACAAAAAGTTATGAAAACTCAGATAAACAAGAAACAACATGGAAAAACAATATAATGAAAAATGGACACCAACTCCATCAACAGAACAATATAATTTCTTAGATCTAGATTGTGTAACAGACACAAATAAAGTTATCCAATTATGGATGGGATATATAGCAAAACAATTAATAGACAACAAAATACAAATAGCAGAAACACCAGGATACATAGAAAGAACATTAATAGGAACAGTAAAACTATGGTTATTAAATATAACAGAAGAAAGTATAAAAACTTTAAGAAATAATAAAAACATGAGTGGCGAAGCTGCAACAACATCGATAGAAATACTACAAAAATATGAAACGGCAATAAGAAACGAATTTACCAGTACGACGACAGAAGATGAAGAAAAAAATAAAGAAAAAATAATAAATAGAAATTTATTGACAAAATTAGAAATATGTAATATGTGTTATATAGATGAGTATACATGTGCATTTAAAGAATATTATTACAAAGGATCATATAATACGGAAGAAAGCAAGGAGATCAGACAGCTATATTTCACAAAATTACCTGAACCATTTAGTTCAAAAATAATAAAAAATTGGGAAGAAGCAGGACTAATAGATACGTTAGGATCTAGAATAAAATATTTACAACACTGGTATTCTAATATTTGTGAAGAATATGGAGAAAAACTACAAATAGAAAAAACCTTGATAAAAAATCTAGTATGTTGTAACAAAAAAGTGGCACCTAAATTCGGGTGTAAAGATGAAATTAATTATTATAAGGAATCATACTCAAGAAAAAAGAGATATAAAAAATATAAATCCAAGTATAAAAATAAAAACCCAAAGAGAGAATATTATGTAAAGAACTATAAAACAAAAAGGCCATATAGACCAAAGAGAAAGTTAACAGAGTGTACATGCTACAACTGTGGAAAATTAGGACATATAGCTAAAAATTGTAGATTACCAAGAGACCCACAAAGAAAACAAATATCAGAGATAATATTCGAAGAAGACGAAAAATATACGCAAATAAAATACATAGACTATGAGCTAAATAGCGATGATAGTATATATGAAATATCAGAAGAAGAAAATGAAATAGGTAATGACTGAAAAAGAGTTTAAAAAATGAAAATATATATACTAGCAAAAATAATAGTAGAAGGATATAATAATAGATATTATACACCAATGATAGATACAGGAGCAGAAGCTAATATATTTAAATATAACTGCTTACCAGAAGAAAAATGGGAAAAGTTAAAAACACCAATAGTAGTAACAGGATTTAATAATGAAGGAAGTATGATTACACATAAAGCAAAAAATATAAAAATACAAATATGGGATAAAATACTAACAATAGAAGAAGTATATAATTACGAATTAACAACAAAAGATATGTTATTAGGAATGCCCTTTTTAGAAAAACTATATCCACACACTATAACGAAAACACATTGGTGGTTCACAACACCATGTAACAATAAAGTAGGAGCAAAAAGAGTTAGTAACAAAAATAGAAAAACAACAGAATGGATAAAAGGAAGTGAAAAAATAAACCAAAAATTAGAAAACATAAATCAGTTAGATCATAAAATAGAATTAATCATATTTTCAATAAACAAAATAAAAACAATACAAGATAAACTAGAAACACTGTATAGTGAAGAACCATTAAAAGGATGGAAAAACCATAAAACAAAAGTTAAAATAGAACTAATGGAGGAAAATAGTATTATAACTCAAAAACCTTTAAGATATAATTTCAATGATTTAGAAGAATTTAAGATGCATATTAATGAATTACTAGAAAAGAACTATATACAAGAAAGTAATAGTAAACATTCTAGCCCAGCTTTCATAGTAAATAAACATAGTGAACAAAAAAGAAGAAAAACTAGGATGGTCATAGACTATAGAAATTTAAATGCAAAAACCAAAACATATAACTACCCAATACCAAATAAAATATTAAAAATAAGACAAATACAAGGATATAATTATTTTAGTAAATTTGACTGTAAATCAGGATTTTACCACCTAAAACTAGAAGATGAATCTAAAAAATTAACAGCTTTTACAGTACCACAAGGATTCTATGAATGGAACGTATTACCATTTGGATATAAAAATGCACCAGGTAGATATCAACACTTTATGGATAACTATTTTAACCAGCTAGAAAATTGTATAGTCTATATAGATGATATATTACTATACTCTAGAACACAAGAAGAACATATAAGATTATTAGAGAAATTCATACATATTATAGAAATCTCAGGAATAAGTCTAAGCAAAGCAAAGGCGGAAATAATGAAAAACCAAATAGAATTTCTAGGAATACAAATAGATAAAAATGGGATAAAAATGCAAACACATATAGTACAAAAAATAATTGGATTGAACGAAATGCTTGACACAAAGAAGAAACTACAATCCTTTCTAGGATTAGTTAACCAAGTACGAGAATATATACCTAAGCTAGCAGAAAATTTAAAACCATTACAGAAAAAATTGAAAAAGGACATAGAATACCATTTTGATGATACAGATAAAACCCATATAAGAAAAATTAAAAACATGTGTAAGCAGCTACCAAAACTATATTTTCCAGATGAAAATAAAAAATTTACATACATAGTAGAAACAGACTCTAGCGATCATAGCTATGGCGGAGTATTAAAATATAAATATGAAAATGAAAAGATAGAACACCATTGTAGATATTACTCAGGATCATATACAGAACCACAAATAAAATGGAAAATAAATAGGAAAGAACTATTTGCATTATATAAATGTTTGTTAAATTTCGAACCATATATAGTTTATAATAAATTTATTGTAAGAACAGACAATACACAGGTAAAATGGTGGATAACCAAAAAGGTACAAGATTCAGTTACAACAAAAGAAATAAGGAGACTAGTATTGAATATATTAAACTTTACATTTACAATTGTAGTAATTTCAACTGACAAGAATCAAATTGCAGACCACCTATCAAGACAAAAGTACTCAGACTGAGGAAACTACTCCAGATATACTCTCAATCCTTACTACGCTTTCCATGAAAGTGGACAGTCTAGGAACGAGATTACAAAAGATAGAGCTAAGTCAGCAGCATGACTCTAAATATGCGGAGCTAGAAGGTGACGTTGGGAAACACCTTAAAACCCATAACAGTTTGCTAAATACAGCTGCAGGTACAAGCAAGGCTGCAGGAAACAAACCAGTTAGTACTAAACCATTTACAAATAACAATTTGAACAAGATATTTGAAAAGCCATTTATCCAGAAAAGACAACCCATTGAAATACCAAATGTCATACCCCAAACGACTACTTATGCAAATAGCCTCCACAAAGATAAGAAAATATACAATCATATCACCCAATCCTACATCAACAATATATACCAAATACAAACTTTCCTAAACCTTAAGCCAAGATCTACCATTAACCCCGAAAAACCAGAGCAAGACTACTTAACCCAAAAATTACAAGGATACAACCGGCTGATAGCACAGCCAAAAACAAATCCAAATCTAGTTAGAACCTGTTATAACTACGGATTACTTAGCACCGTATATACATACGACGGCGAAGAGATAAGTGGAATTCCAGAACTCCACAAAGCATTTATTACATATAAACGAATTACAAAAGGAACTTTATTTTTTATAAAATTCTACACAGCACCAGCGGAAATACTATATGATGAAATAAAACCACTAATCCAGGTTGTTAAAATAGGCCTGACTAAAGAAATGATCATACCAGAAGAGATATCGCAACAAGCGGAGATACCAAAAGTTGAGATACCAAGTTTTTATGCAAATAAAAGAATAATTGGTATATCAACAATTATCCAGGAATTAGCTACGAATTATCTACAAGGCAAAGCTATATGGAGTTATTATTCCAGAGACCATTTAATGATCTATGCAAATTCAAGAGAATTACGACAAGCAGATATGGATGAAGTCCAGAAATGGATTTTATCGTTATTAAAACCAGAGTTAGAACCAACAACTAGAGCCTTGAAGACAGGGTTCATTTCAGAAGAACTATTAACCAGATACTGCAAGTTAGTCGGTCAAAAATATCCAGATCATATATGCTCCAAATGCAAAGGAGAAGATAATGTTATTCCAGAAGTTCAGCTTGAATAGATGGACTAACGAAAGAAGGACAGCTTGCACAAAGAAGATATTGACAAAAGCAGTTATGTAATTATTGTAATAAGTTTAGTCGTGTAGTGTCGGCCAAAATAAACGGCCAATATATTAGACAGCTGTAAAATGTAAAAGTAAAGTAGTTTGTTTTTATATGTAAAAGTCGTAAAGTAGAGTCTTAGTCATGAATAGTAATACTGTTCATGAATAGTAAAAGAGTCACTGTTCATGAATAGTAAAAGTCATCACTGTTCATGAATAGTAAAGGTCGTCACTGTTCATGAATAGTAAAAGTCGTCACTATTCATGAATAGTAAAGGTCATCCGACTTCTATATATAGAGGTCCTTGAACATAAATAAAAGGCATCCGATACTTATCCAATACTTTCATCCCTTTTCTCTCTATATCTCTCTCTCTCTAATAAGTTTTCTCATTCCGCACAAGATTGGTATTTTCACAAATTGAACCTTATGAAGGGTACCGGGATGCTAATTACACAAATTGAACCTTATGAAGGGTACGAGGATAAACCAAGTTCAATTCTTCTACACTACTTCAACAAAATCATACCATTAGAAGTTTCAAACCACAGCCTCTTAACATTTTGCACCCTAATATTTATTATGTTATTCAATTCACAGCCTAGACTCTGCCACGACCTGATATGTATTATCTCTGCTGAACCTATAAGATATCTATCTTCATCAGCGTACACTAATTTAGCAATGGCAAACTTGAAAAATAAAAAAAATTCTGCTTCCCTACCACTAATCACCGTGGTAGACTTCCCACCACAATTATGGCATATCAAACCTTTATAACCATAGTAATTTCCAGCCCAGTGATGCTCATTGTTATTAACTTACACTATATGTTTTATGTTGTCAGAACACTTCCAAAAATACTAAGGCAAATTTGTTCCTTGTATTTGCTAAACATTTACATCATGATAGGTAAGATAGATGAAAATACAATAAAAAAGACGGATAAAGTTATTCAGCACACTACAATTGTTAGTAAGCTTACAACAATTTTCACAAACATGAAAAACAAAAAAAAAATCATCATTACCATTAGCAACCTACAAAATTTGAGCTTCTAAAGAGGAAAGAGAGCAAAACTAACTAGAAAAAGCAAGACCCAGATGAGATTTTTTATTTGATACCTAAAAATTGAAAACCCAAAAATGATACCTAAAAATTGAAAACCACTTTTCAGTTATAGCTTTTTTGAAGAAAGTCTTAGTTTATTTCGATTTTCTTCTTACTTTGTAAGGGTAGAGTCTCCCTTATTTATTGCTTTCCTAGATACTTTGTATTGAGAGGAGTCCTCTCGTAGGTGCATAGTTTCTAGGTTTCCTTTCTAGTATCGGGGATGAGTTGGCCGGCCCTAGTAGACTAGCCGACTTATGAACCACCGTAGAATTGGAGGTAAGGTTTATGTCCCCTCTTTGTATTTTCTTCTTTGTTTTATTTATGTTAAAACCTGAGAGTGTTGCTCAGCCCTGACCCACCCAAGGGGGTCATTAAAAAAAAAATTGAAAACACAAAAATGATACCTAAAAATTGAAAACCCAAAAATGATACCTAAAAATTGATTCAGAAAAACTATCGCCTAGACATATTTGAAATTCTGGTAGTGTCAAACATCACATATGACATATTTGTTAAGATTATGAAATTTAAATAACGTTTAGTAGATTATACTTATTTTTAATTTAATGTTGCAAGATACAAAAGTTTTATGTCCAAACAAATAATAAAAGATAAAGTATTTGTTTAAAAAGTCATTTGGTAATTGAATGTTGTAATTACAACTTAGTAATTATGGATAGTGAATTCTAAGGAGGGTGGGGTAATAAGAGAAGGAAGGCAAGGATTAGCATAATGGCGAAAGTGACTCCATATTATATGTGCACTTGATACTTAATTATTGTGTGAGTTTGACATAAACATCTGTCACTTTATATCCTCAGTAAAATAATTACAATGATTGTACATATCTTGGTCCATATAGTTACCAGAATCATTCATATTTTACCTTGTTTTACAATTTTCCCGGCCAGTTTGGAATTTTTACTTGCTGTAAATCAGCAACATGCACAAAGTCAAGAATGTATGTCCAAGATTGTACCTTCACAAGGGGTAGCCTATATTTACTACAATAGAATACACACTTTTAAAATTCTGATAATTTAACTCAATCCCCTTAAATTTGTAAGCTGAAAAATGATACCCCTATGGACCCTTTGATTTATAAGATATCCCCAAAATGTGTTTCGATCTATATCTTTTGATTGACAAAAAAAGGAGAGAGTTGAGACAAAAAAATAATTTTATGTTTGGGGAAGGTGTTCTGATTGGTGGAGTTTTGGACTCTTTAATTAGTCTGGAGTTGTTTGAGTTAAACGACGTTGTTGGGCTATTGTATCTTGGAGGGGACAAGTCAAAAATTCTACGCAGTGAGCTTGAAACTCTTTAAAGATAACGAGATACAGCGCCTCATCATGAATATTTATTTATTCATTTTATTTTTCAACCGTAAGTTATGATATATTCACAAACAATATCCTTTTATGTTTGAAAAGTTCATTTAAAAATAATTAATCGTTCCTTTTAAAAAAAAATCTAAGATTTCTGTTATCCTATTATTCTCTAAATATGCTCCCCATTTTCATCCTCTTTCAAATAATGTGCATTGCAAATTAAAAGGAGGCTGTTTTACGGGCTGGCATAAAATGCTTTCATTATTTTGGACTATTTCCTCAACAAATATTTCATAATTTGGACATCTCAACAGAATGACTATAGTTTTTAGGTTAATTATATGCAGGTGACGGTGCTAGGTTGGTGTAGAACATGATCCACAAGTTTTGATTATTTAAGATAGCTAATTCCCAATGTTTATTTAAACACTTGGTGTTGTGTCATGTGGTCCTGATGAAAACTTCTAAAACATATTCACATTCATACGCTGTTGGGATAGATCATTGTCTCTTAACACACTATAAAAAAATTTATATGAATTAGCTACGAAATTTGTTGTCTAATTATCGCAAAATAACTCATAATTAACGAATTTATTCCTATTTTTTTAGTGAAAGTATATTGGAAGAAAGACTAGAGATGCCAGTACGTAGTATGCTCTCCTACACAGTAATTGAAATCGATGAACTATTAAGAAAATGGCTACAAATAAAAAACCTTTTTTAAGAGAAAAGATGAGGAACAAGTGAAGAAGCAAAAAGTAAAATGTAATAATTATCAGTTCATTCGAAATCAATTCAATGTCCTATTCTATTAATTACGCCAATTTCTACTGATATTTATAAACACATGCATATTGTTATTATTCATCAATTTGTTTCCCCTCACATCTTGAAAACCATTGTACATACTATCACATATTGAGAAGGGGAGAGTTGAAATTAATTAACAATTCCTTATATAATCAGTGACGGTGCCAGGATTTTGATTAAGGGATATCAAAATATAAAGAATTAAATTTACGAAAAAGTCAAGAAGTGTCAATATATGTAATAAATTTTTACCTAGCTACTGTGTAATTTTTTTAGAGTGAAGAGTCAAAAACACACCTAAAGTATTCCTTTTTTTTGAGTGTCACACCTGAACTATCAAGTGTGTGAATTTCCTACCTGAACTATTACAAAATGTTTAGAGAAACACACCTGAACTATCAGTTGTTTGAGTTTCATATCTAAAATTTCAGGTAGGAAACTCAAACAACTGATAGTTCATGTGTGTTTCTCTAAACATTTTGTAATAGTTCAGGTAGGAAATTCACACACTTGATAGTTCAGGTGTGAAACTCAAAAAAAGGAAATACTTTAGGTGGGTTTTTAGCCTTTAACTCAATTTTTTTATGTAGGGTATCGGTTGACACCTCTCAAGTACATGTGGCTCCGCCACCGCTTATAATGACTGAACACCACAGATTACCAAAGCTATATTCTACAACGCAAAAAACTATAGACTTTAGCAAAAAACACAAGAATTATTTGCAAAATATATAACTATATATTATTCTCAAGTAACCTTGTCTCCAAACTTCCTAAAGAGATTGTCGTAGTAGTTGGTGCGTTGTAAATATGGATGGATCTAGTGTTGTAGCCATTATTTTTGCGCGCTTGTAAATCATTTTTCTGCTATCGAGTGGTTTTTGACTTTGTAAATATATCTATGTTTTTACTTTTTCACTATCAATGAATGACGCGATATATTAATTCAAATTCATGTTGTATTAGTAGATAACATGATAAAATTAATTATATGATATACTACGATGTGAATCCATATCTACTCATAAGAGTAACAAGTGAGAAAACAGTGACATGCCACCCATCTTATTTTCAAAAAGGTCAACCACCCAAATACTTGGAAAAAAAGGATATTGAGAAAAAGCAAAAGCTTGGAGATCTACTTTTTAACTTTGCTTGCAAAAGTTCCAGTTTTGCATGTGCGCCATAATGCCTGCTCCTGCTCTGTTTTGACTTCTCAGATTCCCTTTTCATAACCACTATCTATTTCAAAACCATAATTAATTTAGTGGGTTCAATTTTAAAGTTTTAACATTGAATTTATTGTATTTAAAATTCTTCATTCAAGATTTAATATTTATGCTAAAAAATACAAACCCGTATTTATATTATTTAATTTAATTTTCTCCCACAATTTCTTTCTTCTTCTTTCTCTTGTTGTTGGGCATAAACAAGACAAACCTTAACAGCTACGAATATCACCTACCTGCTCTACATTTTTGTGAACATAATCTATTTATTGTTGGTCTTATTTACACTATTTTTGTTGGCAATTATTGATTGACAACTTTCTCTTGGATCAGTTCAATGTAACAAAGTCTGTTGAACCTAATCGCTTAACTTAAATCCTTATCTATTTAATATCATCAATATATGCTTGCTTATAAATTAAAATTTACCCTTGTTGGTGGCTATATATGATTTCATGTCAAACAAACACATGGCTGCAGTAACAAAATATCTTCATGGAAAAAGTTTTCTTAAAAAATGTTTTTGTTGGAAAATAACAAGTTTTTCTTAGTTATTTTTAAGGTTTAATAATAAATATAAAATATTATCCTATAAACATTTATATATTAATTTAGACAAACACAGTGGATGGTGTGTGAAGGGGTTGGGGTCTGGGCGAGGTGCGGGGTGCAAGAAGGGTAGGGGCCGGAGACAATCAACATGAAATGTCACTTATCGAATTTATAGTATGTTTGTTCAAACTTTCAAAATTTACTTTATTTTGAAAAGAAATTTTTATTAGAAGTGTTTCTCAAAAAAATACTTTTGGATAGAAGCAATTTATGTTTGACTGATCAATTTGAAAAAAAAAAAAACACTTCATTTGAGCAACAATTGTACCTGATCAAGATTCAAAAAGTGCTGATGGGAAAAAGCTATATTTTTCAATTTTTATTACTACTCAAAAATATTTTTTTGCCAAGATCTTGGCCAAACACCTCATTTCTCTACAATAAGTAAATTTCTTATTTAAAAGAACACTTTTGGTTTTCCATAAGCTTGGGCAAACAAGCTAGTATTATTTTCACTATTTCCGCCAAGGAAATCATTTTCTTGGTTTTTAAGAAACCTGTTTTCCTAAAAAAAAAAAATTAAAATATTTTGGCCGACCAAACATGAAAAAAATGAACATCATTTTTCTATTTTTTAAAAAAGTTTCCATACCAAACACATCCTTGTTCTCTTTAATATTTTTTATTTTTGGAGGGAGGGGAGGGGAGGGGATTGAAAAGAAAAAAAAGGTTTACTTGAATGAAGTACTCTTGTTAGTTAGTAGTATGTTATTCCTTCAAAGTTCTATTTGATCATACTTGGTGTGCTCCTTTAAGGACTCAATTTTCCACACCTACTCATCCCCTATAAATTCTAAAGACGACAACATCATAAAATATGGTCTACTTTGTTATCAAAGATCTTTACTGCCTCTCCTCTTTCTTTCTTTGAAAGATGTCTCTTATGGACTTCTCTTCTTTCTTGATGGAACCAAAAAGTTGTGAAAATGTGACATTTTGGCATTCAAACTTTATAAATCATTTCGAAACAGTGACATATGAACAAGGTTATGACATTAAATTTAATTAATTATAATAGCCTAGTACAGTAATGCCCAAATGTAACATCTCAAAAAGTGAAGAAAAGATATCATTTTTCTTCAATCTAAAGATACATATCCTTATCACCATCATTACATCTCGTGAGGAAGCACTTTATTTGTAAGGAACTTATAATCATCTTCAAACGAGCTTAATTAGGACATGTTCTCTTAATCATTTGATTTAAGAGTTAATTTCCATATCAAGGTTTATTTCCTCTGAAAGTAAGCTAACCTCATCGATAATAATGCTCAAAATCTAATGATAGGGCTAAGACTTGATTTGGAACTACTCTTTAGAACCAAAGAGTTTCATAGACTAGTCTGCTAGACTATATTGTCGGCGGAGTTTGATCTGGGGCGAGTTCTACAAGTTCAAGATCTCATCACTACTTTCAGCTCGAAATATGTAAACATATACAAAAGAAATAAAATTTGCACATATAGTAAGATTATACTTACTTTGAACCCATTGACTCTAGATTCTGAGTCTTCCTCTTATTATCAATTCTTGTGCCCTTCATTGTCATTCAAATTAGCATTTCATGTTTTTTTTTTTAATTTCCCAACCGGTTTCCAGCATTCACTTTGGAGCCCACCTAATTTGGATTCGTGTCGAAAAATTCCATTTTGAGATAAAACGCTTTCGATCAATGAGGACTTCATACCCACAACTTGAACTTGAGACATCTGGTCAATGCAGAAAAGAAGGGAGCACCTACCAAGAGGCAATAAGATTAATTTTTTTGCTTACCACGCTCAACTCTCTAACAATAGGAAGTTTGAGTTTCTTATTTGATGTCCCTTGGTAGTGTATATTCGTAGAAGGTTTTTGCAAAGAATAAGAATAATTAGTGGTCTATGCTAATTGCTTTTGTTCTTCAGTTTAGCTTTTAACTCAGGATAGATTATCTGGAGAAATGGTGTAGCCCTACTCCTATGTAAATTTTTGGATGCTTAACGAGGTCAGGGTCAATGTCAATCCCCCCATGACCACATGTGAGTATGACCTATGGACTTGGCTTAATTTTTAAAAGAAAAAAGACATCTGGTCAAGAATGGGTGAATACTTACTACTCCACCATAACCTTGGTGATAATTAGCCTTTATGTTAGTAAAGCGATAGTTCTGATCCATTGTTGAAGAAGTAAGGAAATAAGACAGAGTAGCCCCAAAATATGATACAAAGATGGAGAAAAACCTAGTACAAGAAGACAAATTACTCAATTTTTAAGTGTTTTACATTGATGAACTAGTGAAATGTTACATGATCACATAACTAAACCCCTAGCAATGGCTTGATTCATTTTAAAACTAGTGGTTCCATACACAGGCAACCCATCTCTAGTTGCATGAACATGACCAATCATGCCTATGTTCTCAAGTTCAAACAGATCAGAACTTGCACAACTCCTACCATCATCTTCTTCCTCTTCATCTTCACTTTGGTAAAATCCTCTGTATTGATGCTTGTTGATATGCTTCCCCTCAAATTTTCTGAAGCTCCCTGCTTTTGGCACTTGCCAGGTTCTTGGTTCTTCATTCTTGTATATGCTCTTGTGGCCACATGGTTGACAATCTTCATCAACAATTACACTTACAGGGCAAAATCTGACTGACCTTTTCGATTTATTACCTCTTGATGAAGGGGTTTTGTTCAAGCAAGAAGATCTTGTAGTCAATGAACATGTCACAGTACCTGAGTCATTCACTGATCTTGATTTCCTCACTGAACTCCAATCTTCCATACCTTGATGGTGATTTTTCTTCATGTTTCTCGAATTGAATATCGAATTCAAGAAGTTTGCGATTTTCCCACCTGGTGAAATAGGTTGTTTGACCTTCTTCAAGTCACCATAAATCTTCAAGGCTCTTGATTTTGTTCTCATGATGAACCTTCCTCCTTCACATTTTGGAGTTGACTCTGCCGAGAATGTAACAACCTTTTGTGACCTACCTGGAACAGGCGTTTCATGAGCTCGTCGTGTTGGTTTTGGCAATGTTGGAAAAACTGATGATTTAGGGGTGGATCTTGAAGCTGACTCAGTTTCTGAGGAAGAAAACATGCTTGAGTCTGTTGATGAGGTTGAATCTGAGCTGAAGTGTCCTGAGCTTTGAGTATACTTGTAACTTTCCATCCATTTCTCAATCAAGATTGCACGTCGAAGGCTGACAATATCTTCTTCAGCTTCTACAGTGTTATTCCTTTTATCGGGAACATGGTTCTCTTCTTGACGTTTTTCTTCTTCTTTGGATTCATCAATGGAATGGTAAATGGCTTCCAGCAGAGAGGAAGAAAACGATGGTGTCTTCCGCCTTTGCTGAGGTCGTATTATCAGCTTTTCCCATGAAGACATTTTTCTTTTCTCTGGGTTAGCTAACACAACAGATAATACGAGCTATGAAGAGTAACAAAACAGAGTTTAACCTCTAGAACCAACTGAGAAAGATGAATGAAAAATAAAGAGAGACAAGAATGTGAAAGGGGAAGTAGGGGTTTGTTGTTGATGTTACTGACCAGGAAGTAGGATGCATTTATATAAAAAGAGGGGAAGCTTAGCGCGCGTGCGTGTGATTCTGCCAGAATGGCCAAGTAAGTGCTGTTCAGTTTCCTTTACTGTCACTGCCTATTATTAATTTTATTATAACCACAAAAAGAGTTGATTACTCAATATTCAATTACTTCTTTGTCCAGAGGCTGTTTCAGAAGCACTTCCATCTCCAAGGTGCAGGGGTGGAATATAAATGAGCATACTTCATATTCTACCAGCAGTATCATGACACAGCACACGTTTTGTTTCTACGAATTATTTTGATATAAAGGAGATATAAGGCCAATGAGAAAAAGGAAATTTGCTGAAATAAGTACTAATATATATAATGACAGAAATACCCTTGGTAGAAGTCATGTTTGACATTTGCAGTAGTACACTTGACGGGAAGAAAAGCCAAAAAGGGGGAGAGAGAGAGATTGTTAATCAAAACTTCAACTGAACCAACCAAAAAGAAACTTAAAAAGAGTGGTATCTTCGTGGGACGAGGGGTAGAGGGGTGGGCCGATGCTCACCCCAGTTGCTAACCAAAGCATCAACTAGAGTTGGACCAGCTAACGCACAGGGAATTTCTCAATTATCAAAAGAAAGAAACTAGAAAAGAAATCAAAAACAAAATGAGCCTTTATTGCAGTTTCTCACACATCAAATGGTGCATCAGTCCAGGCAAAATCTAAGGGATAGTGTGATTTGGAGGCCGGTAACGACTCCAGAAGAGATGCCATATAATTGAGCAGAGATAATTGTAAGCAAAAATATGCAATTGTGCCGTTTTAGCAATTCAATGGATCACTCTCTTATCACTGATCAATTCTAGATTATTTCATTCCCGTGCAATATGGAATGCACCTCAGTTGCCCCCTGTGGAGTTCAATCTGTCAACATCAACTAACTGGTACAAATCTCCTCGCCTTTGTTTTTGAAACGGATGGTATGTTCTGCAGATTGCAGATATAAATGGACAAAAGGTCGTGACTGTGAGAACTGGAGATATTACAAATTAACCATCAAAAAATCAATTTGAGTCCTCCACCCTAGAGAAGATAAACCATAACTTCTAGATAAGCTCTAAATATGAACAAAAGATCGTGACTGTGAGAACTGGAGATATTGAGCCCTCCATCCAAGAGAACGGAAGGACAAGTTAACCATCCAAAAATCATTTTGGATGACAAATATTGATATAAAATGCAGCAAAGCAGTGCACAAACAACTGAACATATATAATGTGAATACATATTCGATCTGAACCTAATCTGGATATACAGGAGGAACTCACCTTCTCTGCTCAATTACTGAATAATCAATCTCAGCTATTAGTGTAGTCTCCTCATGTTCTGTTGTCACAAGCACTTCTCCAAACTGCCAGATTGAGTTTTTCTTTAGTTTTCTTTTTTTTCTTTTTTCTTTTTAGGGGGCGGGGGGGGTTGAGAAATTTGGGTATGAGGGTTGATCAGCATAAGATATTTAGTGACAATTGAAGCCACTTTCACAAAACACGATTAGTTTCCAATATAAAATTCTTTTTTCCACCATTAATCTGCTCGTTTTTTATTCGATGAACTAAAGGCATCAAGATGATGCTAACAGATCCATAAGGATTACAAAAAGGTGCAATATTAATCTGGTTGTTAGTAAATGGTTTGAGATCCTTGTTTTTTCTTCTCTAAAATGACCTGAGGAAAATGTTAAAAGATCTTTGAAACAAGCCATGTCAGACGTCAAATACTCACCGGTCCAACAAGAGTAGAGTGTCCCCAAGCTACATAACTAGAACCACTGTCTCTGGCAGGTGAACAAGTTGCTACATACAACTGATAGGAATATGTGCACAACAAATAAGATCAGATCTTTGGAATAGCAAATACAATCAGCTAGCCATGAGATTCAGAAGAAAATTGTGCTCAACTCAGAAATTTAAGTTTTGTAGGGACATAAATAAAAGTGCTACATTTGAATTGATGCTAATAAGAAGCAGAGTAATACTGATACTATACATGATTCCTACTGTCAACTATACATGAAAAGAAAGAGGAAAAAGATAGAGCAATTTGACATCAAAGCACCGTTTCTAACAGGGTAAGTACCATATCTTCTATTTTGGAATAATAATAATTATTGAAATCATCCATGCAGTCCATAATGGATCACATGGACAAGAATCTACAGGTTCCAATCATGGACAAAAAACAACATAATCTTTAACACCAAAAAAGTAGTACATAATAAACAAATTTGGAGATGTTTCAAGAAACATTGCAACTAACACTGTGAAAGGCCAATCCCACAAAAGTGATAAGGTCTATATATTGGAGCATGTAGGTATCAGTATTTTACCTGGCAATCTGCAGCCCTGCAGGACAAGTAACATAGATGTTACTAGTTATTCTCTATGTGCATGTAAAGTCAAATTATTATACAGACTTCATTAAAAGTTGACTGCATATGTAAGCGAATGAAAAGGCAAGCAAAGAAGTCTTCCTAGGATTTGAAAGATCAGAGTGTCTCCAAATTTCAATGCATCTAGAAGGAGCCAAAGCTTTTTAATGGATCTAGTCCCGTTATCATGCTCTTATAGGTTGAGTAATTTCCAACTTGAAACCTAAGTAGCTAAGTTAATATTTTAAAAGTAAAAGTTAAGGAGTACAAACTATACAAGAAAAATACAACAGTTCTTTGGCATCTAAAATTTAAAAAGTATCAAAGAAACAAAAAAGAGAATTGGAAGAAAAATAAAAATGAAACTAGTAAATCCTAACATAAACTCATATGGACTTGCAAATCAATATACATCTCAATTTCCACAACTTAGCTAATGCAAGAATCACTATAGCATGTGCCGTAAATGTTTTCCATTATAAAAGTCAATATGATAAAGTAGAGCACATGGTCAACAATAACCATCAGTAACAATCTGTTGAAAGGTGCAAAGTACACTCTTTAAGTCAGAAGACACCGTTGTTTTCTCCACTGTCGGGGGGATCAAGAATAAGTGGTTTATCGGCATGGCGCTGTGATTTGATTCAATATCTCTGCACTAAGACATAAACAAACAAACTATGCAGCACGTGAAATGATAAGTATCTCACTCTGATTTCATTTGTCCAGAATATCAGCTGGTATTTACACATTTGATTCCTAAGCAGAATCCCAGAAACTAAGATGAGCCTCGATATTTGACAGTTTCTTTTAGGCTTAAGTCATCGACGGCTCTCTAAACTTGTCCGTATTATTCACTTAACACCTCAACCCACACTTGTACCTATTGAACACTATAATTTAAACAAATTTGTACCTATTTGACACAACTGAAAATCTGTTGAAAATTGAAAGTGAGTGTAACTCACACCCCAAATTTATAACAGATGGACCAATGAAGTAATGCCACGTGGCAATTGGATTCAACGAATTTTTTTAAGAAAATAACTTTATTTAAATAATTAAAAAAGAAAAGAAAAATATTGCACCCCCACCCCCACCCCCACCTTCTTCTTCTTCTTCATCGAACCCGTTTCCTTTTCCGCCGGTACTGGTGCTGACAGAACACCATCCAGCCCCATACCCATGCTAACCCCTCATTTTTCTTTTCGTTTTGATAGCATTACAAACTTTTGTCTGCTACCTTCACCTTCTTCTCAATTAGTAATCATTACCACAGTTACAAAAACCAACAATAAACTTTCATCAAAAAAAATTAATGCTTATCTCTTACCCGGAAAAATGGAACTTTGCCGGAATTCTTTTTAAGCCTTACATCTACTTTTTCCGATAAACAAATGCAAAGAAATTAAAAAAAAGAGCGGCAGAAGAAGAATAGAACAGAAAGGAGGAGAGAGGGGTGGGTGGGGTGGGGAAGATGAGGGAATGGGGATGGGAAAAGTTGCAGGGAGGGATAGATTTGGAGGAGGAGGACGATGGTCCTCCTTTTTTTTTTTAATTAGTTAATCTTTTTTTAAAATTAATTTAGGTGTAAAATTTGATTTAAAAAAAAGAAAAAATATTATTTAAATTTGTTTTACGCGTTTAAAGAGCGTGACACAAACGTTTTTTGCCATGTCAGTTTTTTGTGTCTAATAGAAACGGTTATTGAATAGATAAAGTGTTCAATAGGTACAAGTGTGAGTTGAGGTGTCCAAGTGAATAATCCGGACAAGTTTAGGGGGCCGTCGATGACTTAAGCCTTTCTTTTATAACCTAAGAAGGCTTCACCATCAAAAGAGAAGATCACAAGGATAACCCCCGATGGTATTTTGTAACAAATGATATAAAGGAACCAGAGCACCCCTAGTAACACACTAGCACAGCTTCTAAGAAATCAGCCTTTATCACATAATAGAATACACCAACACTTAGTTACATGTGTAGTACTAAATTCATCACTACCTCGCCCGTTGCAACAACTCCCAGTCTCCCAATGCAGTGGACCAGTGGTCATGTTAAAGGCACCAGGATAACAAAGCAGATGAGCACCTAACATGCAGGAAAACACAGTAGTTAATAGAAATTAGCTCATAACGGCATGTTAAACCAGACAGAAAATAGCATATTTACTTCCATTTGCAAAATCTAGATGAGACAGGAATACAATTCCTCCATGTCACAAATAAATTGTTCGCAGAGTAAAGTCCATTTTGTGATGAGCCACATAATCTGCTTAATATTTCAACTGTCTTTAACTTGTCAAAGCTTCCATTTCTGATTAAAAAACTTACAATCTTCCAATGTCTCAGAAGTGAAAAATTTAACTCGGAGGTCTACAAAAGTTCAGAAGAAAAGGAGAAGGCAGAAAGCGTAGGTATTCTGGATGAACATTACATAACAAAAAGAATAACTGCCTTGCACAGAGAGAAGATGGGATAGTAAAATATTTCAAGTAGACAAATAGAGAAGTAGATAACTAATACCTCTTGCAGCGTAGATTGCCGCCAGTTCTTGGAAGCGAATGTCATAGCATATACCAATACCAATACGTCCAACCTCTGCATATGAAATTCACTAGTTACTTATGGTAGCTCTACTGAATGGTTGCAAGTACTTTGGTATAAGATCAAAGAAATATTAACACATCTGCATCAACCAATTTCAGGGAAAAACAAAAACGTTGGCAATATGCTGTGCTTCTTTCCAAGTGAAGAGCTGCAGCTAACAAGATATCTTCAAAAGGCGGACGCCAGTATAATATAATAAAACAGCAGGTACTGGTTACTTTTTTTTTCTTTTTTATCGAGTACAACATGTGCTGATTACTAGATTGAGATTCACCATCAGACTTGGAAAAAAGTTGCACGTTTCCTCCTATGTCAGAATGCCTCAAACTTTTTATTTGAACTAGTCAAACAAGGACATAACCAACTTGCCTGCCCAAATTTATTAAATTGGTAGAAAGCTTGTCTAACCTGTGTCTACAATAGTAGGTCTCGCTCCAGCTGTTAGGGTCCTTGATTCTTTGAAAGTCATCTTTCCTGGAATGTCAATGTGAAACAGATGTATCTGCAAAACATTGCTTTCTGATTGAATTAGTTAAACCACTAAGGTTCAAGAGTTCCATACATGCAATCAAATAAATTTATGAGAAATAGTAGACATAATGAACATAATTGGATCGCAAACCCGTGTCCTAAATCATTTTTCTTCTTAGAGTGTTTTTCTTATAACTCTTTCCAAATGACAAAGAAAATAGGCAGACCTTCCTATGCTTGGCCAAAAGCTTTCCATCTGTGCCAAAGACACAACAACTGTTGTATAATTTATCACCGCTGCGTTCAGGTATTGAGCCACCAATAATTGTGATCTTTAGACTCCGAGAAACTTCAGATAACATCCTAGTTGAAGGAGACGCATCTCCACCAGAATCAATGTCCTCTGCATATACTGGAAAACTGTCGTTAGAATATGGACTATTCCATATTTCCTGTCATAGCAGGAAGCAATTGTGTTAATATTAAACTCACTTTGAAACAAGAAGAGAAGAGTAAAACGAGATACTGATGGACGCAAACTATTGAATGTAAACAATAGTAAGACAGAATGAGGGCATTGGGATCATAAGTTAAAACAATGTCAAAGAAACATCATAGAACTCTCTCAGTGCACTCAAATACAAAGAGATGCATCCAAATTGCTTTAATATAACGACCAAACAAACGAAAGAACAGAAGAAAATGAAGAATGCATAGGCATTCACCAAGAAAATTAATAATTTAGTTCGGACATGAATTGTAGGCCCATTATCTACTAAGAAGGACAAGCAACAGGGGAATAGTTAAATTGAAAATTTTAATGATGGAAGCAGATTCTATTTCTTATGCTTTCATATTTTGAAACACTTAATACCATATTTTAGTTCTGACATGAATTATAGGCCAATTATTCATGGCATTCTGATACCAATTAAATATAAGTCTCTAATAAACCATGTGCGCCACAGTGATGAATCTTGTTGGTAAAGAACAGATAAAATGTATATACCCTATTGTAACAAAATTTGTCTCCACCTTTCTGGAGTCTAGGGAGACAACTGCATTGAGCTAATTTAGCCACCATTTTAAGAAAATAAAAGAAACTTACAGGGAGAAGAATAAGCTGAGCACCCTTGTCCGCAGCATGTTCTATTGCCTGCTGAGCATGAGCAATATCTCTCTCTTTGTCAGTAGTTACAGATAACTGGCAAAGAGCAATCTTGAACTGATGCACAAAAAAGCAAACTATGATATCATAATGAAGCTCTAAAGCACCAAAAAATAAACACGAAACCAAAAGCTCCTCCTAATAGGAAGTTAAGCAAATTTTTTAAGATCAATATAACCTATCGTACAGGAAAGACAACTAATTAAAGGAACCATAGTGTCATTAGAAAAGGAAAAGTAAAGTGAAAAAGTTAAGCAATCTCAACTTGTTCACAAGCTTCTAAAAGGAAAACGATAGGAAGCAACTGAGAGTAATACACAACAACAACCATACCAAGGGGGAAACTGAGAGTAATACTCAAAAGTGAAAAAGTACGTTTACACATTACTCTTTATCATAAAGTATGATTAGAGGGAATAATTGATAAAAAGCATCATAAAATGACCAGTTTACATAATGAAATGATAAATAATTATAAAACATTAGTTTTATATGCACTAAAAGACATAAGGATAATAGAATTAAAAAGAATTATATGGGAAAAAATATTTAATAAAATAGACGATTTATTAGAACAACAATGGTATGAGATAGATCTAGACAATTTAAATATAGATGACGATTGGGAAATATATTCAGATCTAGAAATAGTATATTCAGACTAATGATTAATTACGAATATTTAAGTTACTGGAAAGAAACTGTAGAAAATATAAATTTATTAAATAACTTAATAAAGGATAATATAAAGGAATACCAAAAAACCCAAGATATAGAATATCTTGAATATATTATGGAAAGTGTAAAAGAAATACAAAGACTGATTCCTTTAAAAAAGGAATATTATAATAAGACATTTAATGAATAAGTACGAGGAAGAACTAACAGAAATAATTGAACAAAAAAGACAAGAAATTCCACATAGAGAACAAAGATTTAGTGAAAATATATTTGCAGGACTATGCCATAAATCGATATTAGCACAAAGAAAGGAAATATTCTATCTATACATAGAACTACAAAAATTAACATATAAATTACAACACAAATTATAAATGAATAAGGAAGAATATGTGATAGAAGAAAAAACCTTCGAAAATCTAGAAGGAATAAAAATAAAAATAGTACTTTCTAATCTAGGAAGAAGATATAAGAAAATAGGAGAAACTCTAAACCTAATACTAGAAAGAGAATCAGCTAAATTAGAAGATAGCCTAACGGCTATGGTAAGAATAATGAAAGAAAACGAAGAATTAGACAGGAAGAATGAAATAATTAAAATAAAACAAGAAGCAAAAATAGAAGTACAGAAAATAGAAAATATTAAAAATACAAAAATATTAGAATTAGAAAAGGAACTAGCAATGTTAAAAGAAATATATGAAAAAAGACAAAAAGAAAAAGAAGAAAAAGAACAACAAGAAAAATTACAAAATGAAATAAGATCATTTAAAGAAAAATTACAACTAAAAGAAAATAACGAAGAACCTAATTTACCAGAATTAAGAATAGATGAAATAAATGAAGCTAATGAAGAACAAAATTCGGAAGCAAGTGAAACATATACTGAATTATTAAAAGATATGGAAAATGATGAAAATATAGAAATAAACATGAGTAAAGTAGAAGAAAAACCTAGTACATCAGGAAAAAGAGACCATAAACCAGACCCAAAATACTATACAAAAAGTTATGAAAACTCAGATAGACAGGAAAATATATGGAAAAAACGATATAATGAAAAATGGACACCAACTCCATCAATAGAACAATATAGCTTCTTAGATCTAGATTGTGTGACAGACACAAATAAAGTTATCCAATTATGGATGGGATATATAGCAAAACAATTAATAGACAACAAAATACAAATGACAAAAGCACCAGGATACATAGAAAGAACATTAATAGGAATAGTAAAATTATGGTTATTAAATTTAACAGAAGAAAGTATAAAAACATTAAGAAATAATAAAAACATAAACGGCGAAGCTGCAACAACATCAATAGAGATACTACAAAAATATGAAACAACAATAAGAAATGAATTTAGTAGTATGATGACAGAATATGAAGAACAAAATAAAGAAAAAGTCATAAATAGAAATTTAATGATAAAATTAGAAATATGCAACATGTGTTATATAGACGAGTATACATGTGCATTTAAAGAATATTATTATAAAGGATCATATAATACAGAAGAAAGTAGGGAAATCAGACAGTTATATTTTACAAAATTACCTGAACCATTTAGTTCAAGAATAATAAAAAATTGGAAAGAAGCAGGACGGACAGATACATTAGGAGCTAGAATAAAATATTTACATCACTGGTATTCTAATACTTGTGAAGAATATAGAGAAAAACTACAAATAGAGAAAACTCTAATAAAAAATCTAGTATGTTGTAACAATAAAGTAGCACCTAAATTCGGGTGTAAAGATGAAATTAATTATTATAAAAATCCATACTCTAGAAATAAGAGATATAAAAAATATAAATCTAAATATAGATATATAAACCCAAAGAGAAAATATTATGTAAAAAAACTATAAAACAAAAAGACCATATAGACCAAAACAAAAGCTAACAGAATGTACATGCTATAACTGCGGAAAACTAGGACATATAGCTAAAAATTGTAGATTACCAAGAAACCCACAAAGAAAACAAATATCAGAAATAATATTAGAAGAAAACGAAAAATATACGCAAATAGAATACATAGACTATGAACTAGATAGCAATGATAGTATATATGAAATATCAGAAGAAGAAGAAGAAAATGAATTAGGTACTAAATCAGAACAGGTAAATGACTGAAAAAGAGATACAAATAATAAACAAAGAAGAATATCTAGATGAAGAATCTACGGATCAAAAGATAATATTTGATTTTAACATATTTGATCAAATAAAAGGGAAAGAATTAGACTTAAGTGTAGATAAAATATTTAGTATACCAATTATCAGAAATTTATTCAAAAGACAGAAAGAAGAATACTACGTAGTAAGCCAAAAGGAACATGTAATAGATTGCAAATATATACAAGGAAAAGCTAAAATCCCCTTGATAAGCAGGAGGATCATAAATAAAGAAATACAAGATCTAAAAGTAAGAGATCCAATAAAATACGTACATCTAGGTGGAACAGAAATATTGATAAAAGCCTGTTTTAGAGAAGGAATAGATACACCAATAGAAATATATTTAGCAGACGATAGGATAATAGAACCTATAGAAAAAAGCATAATAAGCGCAGTTAAAGGAAATTTAATATACCAAAAGTTTAAATTTATAATAAGTGCTAATTATTCAGTAGCAGTATCAGATAAAAATATAGATAAATCTTTAGTATTATATTGGAAAATGTCAGGAATACAACTAGCCCCAGGCAGTAAAATATTTACAGCAAGATGTAAAAACTTGTATGTACTAACTACTAAACATAAAATAACAGCAAAAAACAAAATTAATAGGATAAAGATAGAAAACCCCTTTGAAAAGATAGTTACCTTGATAGACAAAAATGAATATAGTTACAAAGAAATAGATTTTGACGAAGATTTAGAAATAGTAAAAGAAAGATTAAGTACATCTAAAAGAATAAACTATGAACCAAGATTAAGCATATCAGGTAGCAGGAGATATGAAAGCACAAGTATAAACTACGAACCAGAAATACAAGAATCATCTACAAGACTGATAAAACATCAAAAAGAAGAACTAAAACAATACTATATAGCAGGAATAATAAATCAACAGAAATGTTTAATATTAATAGATATAGGACAAGAGGAGAATAACATAACAAGAGAATTAGTTATGGAAGATAAGATAAAAGTAAAAAACCAATCATGTCCAGATCTACCAAAAACATTAGTAAATGCTAAAGAAATAGTAAAAAAGGAAATAATTATAGGAGGAATACCAATAAAAATAAAATTTGAAATACACCAAGAAAAAAATATAATATTAGGAATAAAATGGTTAGAAAAAATGAAGCCATATAGTATAGAAAATAAACAATTAATAATAACACATGATAATAACAAAATAATAATAAAAAGAGTTTAAAAGAAAGAAACTATGAAATGAAGATATATATACTAGCAAAAATAATAGTAGAAGGATATAATAATAGATATTATACACCAATGATAGATACAGGAGCAGAAGCTAATATATTTAAATATGATTGCTTACCAGAAGAAAAATGGGAAAAGTTAAAAACACCGATAGTAGTAACAGGATTTAATAATGAAGGAAGTATGATTACACATAAAGCAAAAAATATAAAAATACAAATATGGGATAAAATACTAACAATAGAAGAAGTATATAATTACGAACTAACAACAAAAGATATGTTATTAGGAATGCCTTTTTTAGAGAATCTATATCCACATACAATAACAAAAACACATTGGTGGTTCACAACACCATGTAACAACAAAGTAGGAGCAAAAAGAGTTAGTAACAAAAATAGGAAGACAACAGAATGGATAAAAGGAAGTGAAAAAATAAACCAAAAATTAGAAAACATAAATCAGTTAGATCATAAAATAGAATTAATAATATTCTCAA
Organism: Jaltomata sinuosa; assembly: GCA_003996215.1. NCBI lineage: Eukaryota > Viridiplantae > Streptophyta > Magnoliopsida > Solanales > Solanaceae > Jaltomata > Jaltomata sinuosa. Next base: position 186,984 of record QJPP01002873.1, on the reverse strand, counting down.
TAGACAAAATAAAAACAATACAAGATAAATTAGAAACACTGTATAGCGAAGAACCATTGAAAGGATGGGAAAACCACAAAACAAAAGTTAAAATAGAACTAATGGAGGAAAATAGTATTATAACCCAAAAACCTTTAAGATATAATTTCAATGATTTAGAAGAATTTAAAATGCATATTAATGAACTACTAGAAAAAACCTATATACAAGAAAGTAATAGCAAACATTCTAGCCCAGCATTCATAGTAAATAAGCATAGTGAACAAAAAAGAGAAAAAACTAGGATGGTAATAGATTATAGAAATTTAAATGCAAAAACCAAAACGTATAACTACCCAATACCAAATAAAATATTAAAAATAAGACAAATACAAGGATATAATTATTTTAGTAAATTCGACTGTAAATCAGGATTTTACCACCTAAAACTAGAAGATGAATCTAAAAAATTAACAGCTTTTACAGTACCACAAGGATTCTACGAATGGAACGTATTACCGTTTGGATATAAAAATACACCAGGTAGATACCAACACTTTATGGATAACTACTTTAACCAGCTAGAAAATTGTATAGTCTATATAGACGATATATTACTATACTCTAGAACACAAGAAGAACATATAAGGTTATTAGAAAAATTTATACACATTATAGAAATTTCAGGAATTAGTCTAAGCAAAGAGAAAGCAAAAATAATGAAAAATCAAATAGAATTTCTAGGAATACAAATAGATAAAAACGGGATAAAAATGCAAACACATATAGTACAAAAAATAATTGAATTAGATGAAATGCTCGACACAAAAAAGAAACTACAATCCTTTTTAGGATTAGTTAACCAAGTACGAGAATATATACCTAAGCTAGCAGAGAATCTAAAACCATTACAGAAAAAATTAAAAAAGGATGTAGAATACCATTTTGATGACACAGATAAAACCCATATAAGAAAAATTAAAAATATGTGTAAACAATTACCAAAACTATATTTTCCAGATGAAAATAAACAATTTACATACATAGTAGAAACAGACTCTAGCGATCATAGCTACGGCGGAGTATTAAAATACAAATATAAAAATGAAAAAATAGAACACCATTGTAGATATTACTCAGGATCATATACAGAACCACAAATAAAATGAGAAATAAATAGGAAAGAACTATTTGCATTATATAAATGTTTGTTAAACTTCGAACCATACATAGTTTATAATAAGTTTCTTGTAAGGACAGATAATACACAAGTTAAATGGTGGCTTACCAAGAAAATACAAGATTCAGTCACTACAAAAGAAATAAGGAGACTTGTACTCAATCTACAAAACTTTACATTTACAATTGAAGTAATTTCAACTAACAAGAATGCAATTGCAGATTACTTATCAAGACAAATGTAATGACCCTTCCGGTCATTTTCACGTGTAAGTGTTGAAGTTAAGCAAATCGACAAAAGATATCGTAAGACCTTTAACAAATTTCCTGAACTTTGAGTCAAATGTCTCGGGGCTTTTCTCCCAATATATAAAGAGTTAGGAGTCCCCCGAAATACCAAATCGAAGGTCTACGAGTCTAGTTTCCAACGCACAAAACCGCACGTCCAACGGATCTCGGAGTAAAGAGTTATGACTGTTTTACCGCGGACTGTCTGGCAGAAAACGGGGTTGCAAACCGGGTCGCGAACCGGGTCGGGTTAAACGCGATTTAAGCCTCGACGTCACGTTTTAAAATGCCATTTCAGTTCTAAAACAGTGATAAAATATAAGGAAGGATCCCGAGAGAATTTTTGAATATCGAAATCGTGCGTAGGCGAATTACGAGCCTAAACTTAAGAACTTTATTAGTATCGTGCGTGTATTTGAAATATTTATTTAAAAGTTGAAATTGGTAAAAATTATATTATTATTTCCTTTCCAAAATATTTTAAAGGTTTATGAAAAATATATTTGATACGATATAAGTGTATACGTAATTATTTTATAAGGTTTTTATACTCCATAATATTTTAACGGAGATAGTAAAATTAGTTATGTTGAAATTTATTATTATAATATAGTAGGTTTTATTGGAAATAATTTTCTATCAATTATGGTATATTTAAAATATTATATTTATTTTACCACGAATTTATGCAATACCCGGATATATAAATAACGGGATAGAAATAATGCATTGTTGGCTTGTAAGTGCCACCTCCACTCCACGTGTAGGTGGAGGGGGTGGCCAGCAATCACTAAACAGTTGTGGTGGCAGCATATCAACATTGAACATGATGTGCATACTTATTATATATAGCTGCCAAACTTTTAAAAGTTTGGCAGCATTTAATTCTTTGTTCTTTCTTTTATAATTAGGAAGAGGTGTTGCAGCAGTAAAGGTCACCTGCTACATACGTATACGGAGAGAATTAGGTGGAACTAGATATATTTTGACGTTGTGTTTAATTTCGGGAAGGAAATCAATTATCTACGTCAAGTTATTCCATCCCAAATCCGAATCCGATTCCGATTTAGTTTTGGATTTTCTCGGAGTGGTTCGAGCTTGGACATCGTTGTTCCAGCAGCTTGTCGTCGGACGACAGGTAGGTTACGGTTTATTTTCCCTAGACTCCGTATATATAGAATACAATTGTATTAACGGGCATCCTTGGGTTGGTTTATTAGGTTGGTACCACAGACCTTGACCGCTTTATTCATGTCCGCCTATTTTTATTCCTCCGTTGTTTGTAGTATTTGCGGATATATTTTATTTACCCTTTGGTCCCCTGCGAGGCCTTGTTGACTCTGAACATAGAAGGTGGGATTTTGGGAATGTCCGCGAGTCCCGGGCATAGAATTATCCTTCTAGGCTGGTTATGCTTGCTGAGTAGCTGTGGGCCTGTGCAGGGTCGGTAGGTTGATTGTAAGCTGTTGAGCAGCTATTGTTGTGTGTGAGCATATCATTTCCATGCATATAAAGAGGTTTTATCGACGTTTTACAGTGGTTTTGGCTTTGGGCCTACTGACACTGTTTTCTAAACCTTGCATGGCCCGGGGGCCGTTTTTGATGGAAATGATTTGGAAATGGTTGATTATGAGTTAAATCATCTCCTATAGCCGCAGGGCCCGAGTGCTGTTGAGTTTCTTACTACTTTGAGATTGATTTTTAGCCTCGGTTAGACCGAGCACCTGAGATGACTTTTTACTGTTTAGACCCGGCGACGTCCGGGCACCCTTGGAGGGGTTTTTGAGATATTTTCCTACTATTTTTAGTCCTGGACAGGGTCTGGGCATGCATATTCGAGACTGGGTCTATATCTTGATATCGAGACTGGTTCTCTATCTTGATACATGTTCTGATACTGAGTTTTGGTATGGGGTCGGGGACCTCCATGGACCTTGCTATCCGGGCCAGGGGCTACGGGCTGCGTGTGCCGGAAGAGGGGTATACGGGGGAGTAGAGGTATACGGGCAGAGTCCTTCCATGGAACCTACCTGCTGGGCTGGATCGGCGCCGGAGGAGGTACATTAAACAGAGAACTATGGCAAAATCGATGATCTTCATGCATCATATCATTCATGGTTCGAGGTTCTACCCTTGTTTGCTGTTTGCTGAATTATACGCTCCGGTAGTATGGGATGCCGGAGGGTTTGTTTTCACTTGTTTGTGTTCCTCGGTTGTATGGGCGGCCGAGGACTGTAGGTAGACTTTTGCTTTTTACTTATAGAAATTGTTCTCTATATGGATAAGTATGAGATGTGGTGTGATTAGTTGAGTTTGATTCATGTCTCTGAGCATGCCTATTGTCACTCCTTCTCTCTTCCTTCTTACACTTGAGGTTACCGGTATACCGTCCATTTCGTAAACTTATTTTGTATACACTGTTATTGCAAGGACCCCAGGTGCGTTATTTCTTACTTTCACCTGTGCCTTTGGTGTGTATATTCTGCTTACTAGCCTCATATGTGGTTCTGTTGTTTCCCTCTGGGCTAGTTCCTGTGTACCTTTCGTTGATTTCTGTGACTGATTGCTTCTATTCTGTCTATTACTGCTCTTTTATCTTATATGTGCCCAGTCGGCCTATGATACCTACTGGGTACCTTATGCTTCGCATTTGTTGCTCACCCCTACCCCCTGCATCTTTGGGTGCAGATCCTAGCGTGGGCCATCGCCGTTAGATCGCTGCGATTCGTGCTTGGAGATCTGTTGAGGACTACTTCAGGCTGAGGGTGAGCTCTTGGCGATCGGAGCTTTGCTTTAGTTTATCTTTTGCTTCATGTACTCTATTACCATTCAGAGACATTTGTATATATAGTTTTGGTTTATTTTGCACTTCATGTATGTAGTTTGGCTCTGTACTATGACACCAGGTCTTGGGGTTTGGTTTAGTTTCCGCATATGTATATATTTATATACCTATTATCTATTTTATTCGTCTTGTTCTCTTATTTGTTGGATAGTAGCCCATTACTAACTGTTCTGGGCTACAGGGATTGGTTCACCTACCGGGGGTTGTAGGTGCCATCATGACCGAGAAATCGGGTCGTGACAACAAAAGTACCCAAACGGAGGATAATACTCCAGATATACTCTCGATCCTTACTACGCTTTTCCTGAAAGTGGACAGTATAGGTACGAGACTACAAAAGATAGAAAAGAATGAGCTAAGTCAGCAGCATGACTCTAAACATGCGGAGCTAAGTCGATCGGAAGACTCAAAAATTCCAGAGCTAAAAGGAGACGTTGGGAAACTCCCTAAAACCCATAACGATTTGCTAAATACAACTGCAGGTACAAGCAAGGCTGCAGAAAACAAAATAGCTAGCACAAAATCATTTACAAATACCAATCTGAACAAGGTATTTGAAAAGCCATTTACCCAAAAAAGACAACCCATTGAGATATCAAGTGTTACACCTCAGATATCCACATATGCAAATAGCCTCCATAAAGAAAAGAAGATATACAACCACATCACCCAAACTTACATTGAAAATATCCACAAAATACAAACTTTCCTAAACCTCAAACCAAGATCTACCACTACTACCGAAAAAACACAAGACTATTTAACACAAAAGCTACAAGGATACAACCGGCTGATAGCACAGCCAAAAACAAATCCAAACTTAGTAAAAACTTGTTATAACTAAACCAGCGGAAGCTCCGGGTAGATTTATTCCACCAGCTGCAGCAGCTGTCGATTGATAGGCATGGATTACTTAGCACCGTATACACCTACGATGGCGAAGAGATAAGTGGAATTCCAGAACTCCACAAAGCTTTCATTACATACAAAAGAATTACAAAAGGAAATTTATTTTTTATAAAATTTTATACGGCACCAGCAGAGATATTATATGATGAAATAAAACCCCTAATTCAGGTAGTAAAAATAGGCCTGACTAAGGAAATGATTATACCAGAAGATATATCGCAACAAGCAGAGATATTAAAAGTTGAGATACCAAACTTTTATGCAAACAAGAGAATAATTGGTATATCAACTATTATCCAAGAATTAGCTACGAATTATTTACAAGGCAATGCCATATGGAGCTATTATTCCAGAGACCATCTAATGATCTATGCTAATTCAAGGGAATTACGGCAAGCAGATATGGATGAAGTCCAGAAATGGATTTTATCTTTATTAAGACCAGAACTACAACCAACAACTAGAGCCTTGAAAAAGGGTTCATTTCAGAAGAATTATTAATCAGATATTGCAAGCTAATTGGTCATAAATACCCAGACCATATATGTTTCAAATGCAAAGGAGAAGATAACGTTATTCCAGATGTTCAGCTTGAATAAATGGATTAACAAAAGAAGGACAGCTTGCAGATACCGAAGATAGCTACAAAGAAGATATAAACAAACAGCTATGTCAACATCTACTTTAAAATTTTGTTTTATTGTAATAGGTGTAAAGTTATGTAGATAAAGTTTAGTTGTGTCGGCCAAAATAAAATAAAAGGCCAATATATTAGACAGATGTAAAGTAATAAAGTAAAGTCTTTTGTTTTTATATGATAAGAGTCATATTCATGAACAGTAAAGGTCGTTCATGAATAGTAAAGGCCATTAAGTCATATTCATGAACAGTAAAGCTCGTCCATGAATAGCAAAGGCCAATTACTATGTAAGATCCGACTTCTATATATAGAAGTCATATAAACATAAATAAAATCATCCCTTTCTCTCTACTTCTCTCTCTCAGCAACAATTTCTCAATTCCGCACCTTTGGTATCAGAGCTAGATAGAAAAATATAATCATCATGGAAAAAGCTAACTCCGACCAGAAAACTACCGTCCAGGTATACCGATATACTTATGTTACTATATACTGTCATATGAATATGCATAGCCAAAATTCATATATTCCTGATAATCATGATTATGGTAGGATAAATTTTATATATATATAAGGGTCTGTTCACAAATGTGATTTATAACCATGAGAAGATTACAATCATTTTGTAATGCTAAACAAATTGAAACACATAGGAAACACGTTTGTCTCTAAATCCCTTGCCTTGGTGACAGGAGGAGTAGGCAAGGAAAGAGCAGCAGGAACCCTAGCTTCGTCAGGCTTGAAGGAAGCTGCACAAATGACGGAACGCAAAGACTTGGCGAAGTTTTTCTTATTATTATTGTTGTTGAAGGAGGTGTGATGAATAACAGAATTAGAGCAAAATCTGAAAGAGAGAGAGGGGTTGGTAGTGGGAAGGTGGCACAATCTTGAGATCCCTGCGCTCTTCATTTTCAAACCTCGCTCTCTCTAGAAAATTTTTACTATGTCAACTCATACTTGTGTGAGACATTTTTTATTGACAAATAGACTCTTAACAAAATTGAATGGAAGGTCACTTTTAAATCTCAAAATTAATTTTGATGATATTGATCAAGTTTAATGGTCAAAAACATTTAAAAAATTGGTTAAATTAATTGGGGACTTAATTAATATTTTTAAAATTTCTTAATCTTTTTAAAAATACAAAAAGACTCAACTCAACTCCCCCAGTTTTCTTTTTTTCCCTCTCCCTTGACCAATCAAATCGGTTTCAAGGTTTAAAAAACAAAACTTCTCTCCCATCTCCCCAAAAGCTCTCAACTGTTAAGGACGATTTTGCTTTGTTCTTCTTCTTCTTCTTCTATGTTCCTTTCCCGACGAAACAGGGGAATCGACCTTTGCTCTTTCTCTCTCTTTTCAGGTAAAGTCTTCTCTTTTATTTGGTTCAAAAAATTGGAAAGTTAAGGTTTTGATTAAAGAAGAAGAAGAAGAACTGAAACTGTGGGTTGATGATTTTGTTGTTTAATGCTTAAAAATGAAAGAAATCCTAATTTTTGGTATTTGTTTACACTTGATATGATTGTATATTTGTAAGTAGTGTGTGTATCTTCAGTGAAATATGAATTTTTATTGTTGTTGTTATTCTTGTTCTTGAACATTGCTGTGAAAGTAGTGAAATTTTGATTTTTGCAAGTAATCTGTTGCAACAGATTAGTTGATCTGTTTGAGCAAATAGCTGTTAAGATTTGAATTTTTGTTGTGTCTTGTGTTGTTCTTGTTGTGTCTTGTTGTTGTTCTTGTCTTGTGTTATTGTTTTTGATGGAAGTGAATTTTTTGTTATTGTTGTTGAAATCTATTGCTACAGTTGTAGAAGGGTCTTACATCTCAAAAAGTTAGGCTTTTTGAAAATAATATTTTTGGTTAATGAAAAAGAAGAAGACTTGAACTGAGTATTCTCCTCAAAGTTAGGGTTAATATTGTTGTTGTTCTTGTTCTTGAATATTTTGTTGGTGTTATTGGTGTTGTTGTATTGGTAAATATTGGTGTTGTTTTTGTTCTTGTATGGTGTTGCTCTTGAAAATTGTTATTCAAGTAGTTTATGTTGGTGTTGTTTTTGTTCTTGTATGGTGTTGCTTCTGAAAATTGTTATTCAAGTGGTAAATGTTGGTTTATGTTGGTGTTCTTGGTGATATATGTATATATGTGGTAAAAATATTGTTAATATCCGAACAGATGTATAATATGTTGTAACATAATAAGAATCTGTTGAAACATATTACACATCTGTTGGAAACAACTATACCATCTGTTGGTTTACTCTGATTATGTTTCCAACAGATAACTCATCTGTTGCAACAGATGAGTCATCTATTGCAACAGATAAGGCATCTGTTAGATGAAATCAAAACAGTATACCTACTGTTTTGATTTCATCGAACAGATGACCCATCTGTTGGATGAAATCAAAATAGTCTTGAAATTAATTTTATTTCTTCCAACAGATGACACATCTGTTACAACAGATGACACATCTGTTACAACAGATGACACATCTGTTACAACAGATGACCCATGTATTGAAAGAAATAAAAATAGTATTGAAACTGTTTTTATTTCTTCTAACAGATGGGTCATCTGTTGAAACTATTATTTAACTGTGTTGTACATGTTAATTTCACTATTACCGTTTTTAATGATACACAAATAAATTATACTCTTTTTTATTTTCCTCTTATTTATAGATAAAATGACTCCCACTAAAAGAAAAGAAAGTGAATCAACTCCAAAGAAAGGAAGAAGAAAAGTAGCTAGGGTACATTCACCACTAAATGAGCTTGCTATACAAGCAGTATCTCAATTAGAAGAAGAAGTCTCTTCTCAATCAGCTTTAAGTATAGAAAAAGGGAAGGAGAAAGAGAATGAGAATGATATAGAAAAAAGTGAAGAATCTGGAGATTTAAATAAAGATGAACAAGGCAAATAAGGGAAATGGGGGAGATGAGGAAAGTGAGGGAGATGAGAAAGATGAAGAAGAAAGTGATGAAGATAAAAACTCAGTAGAGGAAGAAGGTGTAGATAAAGAGGGGGATGGAGAAGATAATGAAGTAGAAGAAGATGATAAAAATGATGAAGGAGAAGAAGGAGAATCAGAGGAAGGAGAAAAAGGAGGAGATAATGAAAGTGAACATGAGGAAAAGGAACATATTGATCCTAACAGTTCTTCCACTAAAGAGTTTGTCAAAACCTTATGCATTGATAATTTTTCTGTGAGAATGCAGTGTGATGGTGTCACAAATTTAACTGGTGATTGTGTGGTAAAGTCAGCCATGGGAAAATCTTTTGACACCTTTAGAAAAATACTTCGAGAACAAAAATTGAATGTTTATTTCAGGAACAACTGCTTTGGGTAATATCTTGATTTGCCAGAGGACAATAATGCTCGTTTTCAAATGACCATGGTGTATGGTCTTCTCAAACGTAAGTTTATGTATGAGAACAATGATAAGATGGATGAAGTCTAGATAAATTATTGTGGCATGCCACTTTATTTTGGGTCGAAGGAGTTTGCCATAGTTACTGCACTAAAATTTCATTCTCCTTCTCAACCTATTCCTATTATTACACAAAAGAAAGTACCCCGCACACCAAAAACAACAATAAAAAAAGGATTTAAGTCAGCAGTCAAGACTATCAAGAAAATACAAAAGGGAAAGTCAACTGATGGTGATGACTTGGTGTCCCTTGTTGGTTCAAGCTTCAAGAATGTAAATTTGCTTCAAGAGTTGGAAGGTAAAAGACTTTCAAAGAAGCACAAGCAATCATTGTGCTTGGTTTGGTTTGTACATAATATTCTTTGGGCGAGAGACGTTAACAACAACATACCACTTGGTTTAATAAAGCTCTCGAAAGATCTGGAGGCATTCAACAACTACCCTTGAGGTCGTGAAAGCTTCATAATGACTGTCAAATATTTGTTGACTCTGTTAACGCCTCTTATATGGCTTTCCATGGGATTTCATGGTAAATATTTCATTTTTGTGTTTTAATTTTTTTATTCAATAATATTTTTAATTTTTAGCATAATTTTTACAGACTTGGGCATTTGAAGCCATTCCTTATCTCCGACAACAAGTGAAGGACTATCAAGAAGAGGTTTCTAGTCCTAGAATTCTGAGATGGTTGTCGGCCAAGAACGATAAGAAAGCAAAAGTTCTTGATCTTTTCAAACCACTCGAGGAAGCAGTAAGTCTACTTTTATAGAGATTAACTTGAATTTATTTTTGCAAAATTCACATCTGTTGCAACACATTCTACATCTGTTGCAATAGGATTCAATTATGAATTAAATATTATTTTAATATATTTAATTATTGATTTTAGATTGTGCATCCACGGCTTAGCCCGACTAATCGAGAATTGAAGATACTATTCCTTATTATTTAGGGTCTGTAAAAACTCTATCGGATCCTAAGGTAATTGATAGAATAAAAAATGAATTAGCTGGAGCAACAACCATCAAAAGAAAAATACTCGGAGAGAGTGAGCTTATTCTTGCTAATATTGTTGTTGATGATATTTGTGTTGGTGGTGGTTATGGTGCTGGTGATGGTGTTGGTGTTGGTAATGGTGATGGTGTTGGTGATGGTACTGCTGGTAATGTTGATGCTCCTCTTACAGTTGTTGAAGTAAGGGATGACCATACTACATATGGTGGCGTTGATTTTGATACTGATGGTGGTGGCGGGTATGGTTTCAACACCCCTTTTAGTGGGAATGCTACAGATCTACCACACAATATGAGTAGACAGTCATTTAGTGGTGTTGCCTCTTCTAGCTCCTGTTCCGCATGAAAATGCAAAGAGTGCAAGAAAAAATATATTGGAGTGATTAATGCTCTTAATGCATTAACTAATGCTGTAAAGGAATTGACATCTAAAAGAGGCGTCATCCCATCAAGAAAGATCACAAAGCCATTCACTCCATTGCAAGTTAAGCTTAAGAGGACAAAAAAGTCAATTTCCAAGGCAATATCAAATGTTAAGTCAAGAAAAATTACAACTCCTCTTCCTTGCATTGTTGGGGAAGTTCCAAGGGCCATAGGAGAACAAAGAGAGCTGAAAAAGGTGAATATCTACAAGTTGGTGACTGCCACAAGGAAGGTTGGGCTGAAAAAACTGATGAATTTAAAAAAGGTCCCAGAAACTTACTCTATGCATGATTTTGGTCCACAAGACTTCAAAAACATGACTGATATGAAGTTTTGGTATGTGGACTGGGTAAGTTACTTTTACTAACCTTCTATTTATTTAATAGTTTTATATGTTTATTTAGATGATCCATCTGTTGCAACAGATGGGTAATCTGTTAGCAAATTCAAACATCTGTTCCAACCGATGTCTCATCTGCTGCAATAGATGATCCATCTGTTGTAACAGATGGGTCATCTGTTGGATGAAATCAAAGCAGTAGACCTACTATTTTGATTTCATCCAACAGATGACTCATCTGTTGTAACAGATGATCCATCTGTTCCAACAGATGAGGCATCGGCTGCAACAGATGCCTCATCTGCTGCAACAAATGACTCATCTACTGCAACAGATTAATTGTTATAAGTTACTAACTTACTAACTTATATAAATTGCATTATTATTTTAGTATGTTGATGAAATTTTTCTTCTGATGCGGGTGAGACATCTGAAATTCATTCAATTCTATGATCTTGGAGTTAGAATCGTGGACCTCAATTTTTATGGTAATTTCTTTGGTAGGTACAAGCAACTCAGTGAAGAAGCAACAACTCCTGGTGGCAAAAAAATAGAGGAGTTATTTGCTGAGTTTGAATGAGATGATGACATGATTAACTATGTCAGAGGAAAGAGACCATATCCAGGTGCCATGGATTGGAGAAAGGCCAAGAGAATCATAGCAGTAATGAATTTGGAGAAGAAACATTTTATGACTCTTGAGATCAAAATGAGTGAGGGAGTCATGAATGTCTATGACTGCAACATACCAGTGTTTGAAGAGTTTGAATTTTTGATATTCATGGAGGTTTTGTTGGAGTTGTTCCCAAGATTGTTGAAGCAAAGTAGCATAATGAATCACTTGCCAGAAAATTTATTCAACGAACGATGGTCTTTTGAAGGTCGAAAATAGAACCTTCCGAAAAATGAGACTTTGATCACGTGCGGGTCATACTCACTTGCTTTTATTGAGCATTTGATAACCGACACTTGTATGAAAACTCCCAAGACTCTAATGAATGATAATTCAGTTGCAAGAATGCAAGAAGTTTGGGCTGCTGGGTGATTTTTAATAGTTTGGAGCCCTGATATGGGTTGTAATTTGCAGACAATATTTTTTATTTTTAGTATATTATTTAATTATATTATATATTTGGTGATGTCAATATTGTATGTTTAATAGATGTCCAATTATTATGTCATGAATTTTATTTTATCCTTAGATTTGAAAAATGTTAGATTATTACTAAAAAAAAAATTACACATCTGTTGGAACTAATCAAATAGATATAGTCATCTGTTGGAAATAATGAAACAGATATAGTCATCTGTTGTAACAGATCAATAATCTGTTGTAACAGATGACTCATCTGCTGGAAATAATTAAACAGATATAAACATATGTTGCAGCAGATGATGCATCTGTTAGAAATAATCAAGCAAATATAGTAATATGTTGCGACAGATCAATAACCTGTTGCAACAGATGACTCATCTGTTGGTAATAATCCAACAGATATAAACATCTGTTGCAGCAGATGATTCATTTGTTGCAACAGATGACTATATGTTTGATTATTTTCAACATACTCTACCTATGTTTGTTGTGAATTGCTTAATTAACTTATGATTAGTAATAAATAAAGTTATTTAACCATAATTAGCTTTCAATTAACAACTTTAATTACAATCTCAATGAACTACATAATAATTATATGATCAACTAAGTGTAGTGATCCTAAATAGATGAATCAATTGACTTATTTGATGTGAATTGCTTAATTAACTCACGATTAGTAATAAACAAAATTATTTAACCACAATTAGCTTTCAATTACAATCTCAATGAATTACATAATAATTACATGATCAACTAAGTGTAGTGATCCTAAATAGATGGATCCATTGACTTATTTGATGTGAATTGCTTAATTAACTCATGATTAGTAATAAACAAAGTTATTTAACCATAATTAGCTTTCAATTAACAATTTTAATTACAATCTCAATGAATTATATAATAATTACATGATCAACTAAGTGTAGTGATCCTAAATAGATGGAGCAATTGACTTATTTGATGTGAATTGCTTAATTAACCCCTAATTAGTAATAAATAAAGTTATTGAACTATAATTAACTTTCAATTAACAACTCCAATTATAATCTCAATGAATTACATAATAATTACATGATCAACTAAGTGTAGTGATCCTAAATAGATGGATCAATTGACTTATTTGATGTGAATTACTTAATTAACTCATGATTAGTAATAAACAAAGTTATTTAACCATAATTAGCTTTCAATTAACAACTTTAATTACAATCTCAATAAATTACATAATAATTACATGATCAACTAAGTGTAGTGATCCTAAATAGATGGATCAATTGACTTATTTGATGTGAATTGCTTAATTAACCCATAATTAGTAATAAATAAAGTTATGTAACTATAATTAACTTTCAATTAACAACTTCAATTATAATCTCAATGAATTACATAATAATTACATGATCAACTAAGTGTAGTGATCCTAAATAGATGGATCAATTGACTTATTTGATGTGAATTGCTTAATTAACCCATAATTAGTAATAAATAAAGTTATTTAACTATAATTAGCTTTCAATTAACAACTTCATTACAGTCTCAATGAATTACATAATAATTACATGATCAACTAAGTGTAGTAATCCTAAATGAGATTGTAATTGAAGTTATTAATTAAAAGCTAATTATAGTTAAATAATTTTATTTATTACTAATTATGAGTTAATTAAGCAATTCACATCAAACATATGTAGAGTATGTTGAAAATAATCAAACATATTAGATATCTGCTGCAACATATCATTCATCTGTTGCAACAGATGTCTATATCTGTTGGATGATTTCCAATAGATGAGTCATCTGTTGCAACAGGTTAGTTATCTGTTGCAACAGATGTCTACATTTGTTGGATGATTTGCAACAGATATCTATATCTATTGGATGATTATCAACAGATGAGTCATATGTTGCAACAGATGATTCATCTGCTGCAACAGATGTCTATTTCTGTTTGATCATTTCCAACAAATGAGTCATTTGTTGTAATAGATGATTCATCTGCTATAACAGATGTTTATATCTGTTTGATTATTTTCAACAGATAAGTCATCTGTTGATCTGTTGCAACAGATGAATCATCTGTTGATCTGTTGCAACAGATGAATCATCTGTTACAACATGTGTAGAATCTGTTTGATTATTTTTAATAGATGAGTCATCTGTTACAATAGATGACTCATCTTTTGCAACAGATGTCTATATCTGTTTGATTATTTCCAGCAGATGAGTCATCTGTTGCAACATATCATTCATCTGTTGCAATAGATCACTATATCTGTTTAATAATTTCAAACATATGACTCATATGTTACAACATATGTATAATCAGAAGCAACATGTGCTGAATTTGTTTGATTATTCTCAACATCTGTAGAAACCTATTTAATTATTCTCAACAGATTTCACCATCAGTTGCAATATATAAATGAGTTAAGTTCACAAACATCACCAACTGAAATATCATAGAAAAGTACTAACAAGTTCAGAATAACAATACTATTACTATTACAACAATGGAGAAAATGAGTGCAACATTAATAATTATGGAGCATTTTCATCTAGGCATGTAGTTCTTTTGTGGCCAACCGTCTTACATATAGAGCACTTATTTTTTTCTCGTTGAAAATGATTCTCCGACTCCACGCCTCCTCTTTTTTCGCCTTCTTTCCAGTTTACTTGGGTCAATATGTGGAGAAAATATTTCTCTCTCTAAAATCTCCAAAGGAACATTCCAAGATTCTTCAGAAGGCACATGATGAATTTTCTCACAGTATGCAATGATGTATCTCTCCACCGTATAATATGAGGATGAGTACTCATAAATCTGCCTACCAAAGTCTTCACCATATTGGACTCGAAGCACTGTCATAGCATGTGGACAAGGTATTTTATCCAGGTCAAATACTCTACATATACAAGATCTTGCTTGCAAATCGACCATAGCAACTTCACCATGACCGGTGACACTGAACCTGTAGTTGGCAGTTTGATGAGTCAATAACTTGTTCCCCAAGTTGACGTACTCTATTATTTTCTTTTCCATTTCAGGGACAAAGATGGTTGGTGAGTTGATGAACTCCGTACGCCTCTCGTGAAATTTTTGTGCAAATCTCCTATTTATTTCATTAAATAGAGCGACAATGGGAAATTCTCTTTTAACGTCGAACATTGCATTCACTGACTCAGTAATGTGTGTCGTCATAATTTTATACCTATACAAATAAATAATCACTCAATAAGATATAATTGACAATAAACTCAAATAATCACTCAATTTATAATATTATACTTATTTCCTGAACAGAATACCCCCCTCCACCTGTGGAATCTAACACGTTCAAAATGTTCGGCTGCTTCGGGTACCAGGTTTCTTATTTGATTAAAATGGTCATTGAACTCATCAATCTTGTACACTTTTGCTGCTTTATAAAAATGAGATACAACCTTCGTATTGTGAAAGTTGTTTTGAATATTCTCCCCAAGGTGCCTTATGCAACAACCATAATGAGTTGTAGGGTAGACAATTGAAACCATCTTCTTGATATTTGGATGCCTATCAGACATTATGCACAAATCAACAGTATCATCTAGATAACTTCTCATTTGTTCAAAAAAATATCAGTATGAGGCATCACACTCCTTGTCAACTACACAAAAAGTGAGCGAAAAAATATGATTTTCCGTATCCTGTGCCACAGCTGACAATAAAACTCCTTCATACTTGCTCCTCAAGAATGTCCCGTCAACGGCTATGATTTTTCTCATTTGCTCAAAACCACGTATCCAAGCCCCATAGGAAACAAAAAAGTACTTGAACTTTCCATTTTCATCAACTTTCAATGCTGTCTTACTTCCTGAATTTGTGGACTGAAGCATATAATGGTAAGCATCAAGCACTGCATACCCGTGCTCATGCGTTCCCTTAACCAAAGACTTTGCAATCTCCATGCCCTTCCAAATCTTCCAATAACTCACCTTAACACCCAATTCTGTACGAATTTAATGTTTCATGTCTTGTGTAAATGGGCCTTTACCTTTGGGGAACCTATTTTTAAAAATTTCACCAATCACTTTTGCTATGGCGTACGGATTGTGACTCGTGATATGCTCAGAACCACACGTGTGATACTTTACATAGGTTGTAATACAGAATCTGTCAGAACTTAAAAGTTTCACGGCCCTAATCCACCACTTGCACTCTGAATGTACACATTTAAAACAATACACATTATGCGAATTAATCACCTTCTTGAGTCTAAAATGTTTTTTCAAGCAAGCAATTTTCAACGAAGTTGCTACTTCTTGCTTGTTCTTGAATGTCATTCCCTTATAAAAACCCATTTTATCCTCTTGCACATGGATAGACTGTGTTGATTAAGAATTGCCCACTGTATTGCTTCCAACATCAGGTGTAGGAGTTTGGTCATCCCTACAGCTTGGACCATCCAATTCAGCCCCACTTCCATTATCTGGAATATCCATATGTACCCTATCTTCCAACTCATTATTTAACATATCTTGTGTAACGACTGGGTCCATCGTTACGGGTAGTCCAATCGTGCCAAGTGTTAGAGTTAGAAAACTCCGGCTTTGGGAGTTTGAAATTCTGGGCTAGGCTAGCCTCGACCAATTTGGAGCGAGGTGGAGTCTAAGGAAATACGGGTATGGATTGGACTAGGTGTCTTGGGTTAAGCTAGTTTTCCGCGTAGCCAAGACATAGAGGAGGACGAGGGACTTTTCAAAATCTAATTTGGGTAAGTACAACTCCCGGAATCACATTTGACGTGAAAGGTTGCTTCAGGACATCGGGATAAGCAAGTGTGTTGTGAAATGGCCAAAACTGGCAGATTTCTGGACATTCTGTCCATAACGAGAGTGACCATGCACGATAGCGTCCACCGCTATAGCGGTGGAAATTATCGCTATAGCGGTGGTCAAAGGGTGGTCAACCTGCTTAAGACCGCTATAGCAGAGCGGGGACCGCTATAGCAGGCCGACGGGGTTTTAATGCAGAACCATTCCCCAAAACATCAGTTTTTCACAAGTTTATTTTGGGAAAAGGGCTAGGTGATTCCAGGAGTTTTTCCTCATTCATCTGTCAAAAATCTTCCCTAAGGTAAGGCTTTCGTTCCCCAAACTATGTAATACATTTCCCATTTGGTAGAATTGCTAGGAGGGAAATTAGGGAAGGGTTGGAATGACCTAGGGTTGGTGGAATTTGGGGAAAGAAGGGGATTCCAAGCATGTATGTTCTTGGGTATTGTTAATAGTATGTTATTATGATCATAGGTTGTTAAATTCTTTGTTTTATCCGTAAAAATGATAGAACTAGGAGATTTAACGGTGGAAAGCCCGAGAAAAGGGTGGGATGATCATGGGTGGCCTGGGGTTTGGGGATTTGGTATAGTCTGGGTAATGTGCAGGCCTTGTGTGTTAATTGTATGTACTGTGTGTTATTTTTAGACCAAGAACGAGAAAGGAATTCTGGTAAAAAGGATGCAAAACCACGGATCTGGGCCTGCAGGACCGCCTGGAATGCCTCTACGGAGCCAAAATTGCACGGTTACAGCTGCTTGGCATCCAGGTAGGCTAGGTTTTCATGAGTAGTTAGACCTGTTTACTTTCCGTACTTGTTGTATAGTAGAAATGGAGAAACCATGTTTTAGGCCTCCGAGCACGGAGTCTGGCGGATTCGGGATTGGTTGTGTTATTTCTAGGATGTACGGAATGACTGGTCTTATGAATGGTATTATGTGGTCAACTTATTCATATTGTCGTGATAAAATGATGAGTTGAGGTACTAGCGTGTCGGGAAGGTTTCGGGGAATCGGGGAAGTGCTCCCGAACTGGGGAAGTTCTTGGGAGCACGCGAAACGGGAATAGGAAGCTCCTAAGTGGGGTTTCAGGAATGTTATTGCTTGAGGCTTAGCGGCGGTCTGGATAAGGTTAGAAAATATAAGCGTGTCGCATGCTTGGGTGTTTATCTAAAAAGGGAAATCGCTAGTTACATGTTATAATAAAAAGGGTGAACCGGGGAATAGTCTTCAGACGGGATTTAATGGTTCACCGGTTACCTGGAAATGGGGTAGGTGATGGCTTATGATTTTCTGTGAATGTGTATATTCATGTACTCAGGTCTAAGTGATTGTATGCATTACATTGCTTAGGGAAATTGTGTGGAATGTCTAGGTTCCTGTTTACAGTCTGTGATTGAACGGTTTTACTTGTTGGTTTTACAAGTTGTGTGTGTTTATATATTGACTGTGGTTTGTTAACATTCGGTTGGCTCGGGTACCACGCCTGGTATGGGTATAACACATGGTTGGCATGGGTACCATACCTGGTATGGCTATAACACATGGTTGGCATGGGTACCACGCCTGGTACGGGTATAACATTTTGTTGGCACGGGTAACACGCCTGGTACGAGTTTACTTTATTGCATCTTGCATTGTTTCATTGACTATTGTATTACATTGGTTGATATTGATTCTGTGAGTGGACCGAGTTGTTTTATAAAATGTGATACTTGATATTGGTTCCGTGAGTGGATCAGGCTATTTTTATTGAATCGTGATGTCCAATGGTGGTCCTTGAGTGACCGAGAATTCTGTTATATCATATTATTAGCTTGGTCTTAGTTTAGGCCGGGTTGTTATATCATGTTATGAGTTTGGTCTTGGTGTAGGCCGGGTTGTTGTATCATGTTATTAGTTTGGTCTTGGTTTAGGCCGGGTTGTTATATCATGTTATGAGTTTGGTCTTGGTGTAGGCCGGGTTGTTATATCATGTTATTAGTTCGGTCTTGGTGTAGGCCGGGTTATTATATCATGTTATTAGTTTGGTTTTGGTGTAGGCCAAATTGTTATATCATGTTATTAGTTTGGTCTTGGTGTAGGCCGGGTTGTTGTATGATTCTATTAGTTAGTCTTGGTGTAGATTGGGTTGTTGCATCATATTATTAGTTGGTCTTGGTGTAGGCCGGGTTGTTGCATCATGTTATGAGTTGGTCTTGGTGTAGACCGGGTTGTCATGTTTAACACCTAGATGTGTTAGGAGGATCCAGGTGGGTCCGGACTATGTAAAAGAGGTTATGAGTTCATGTTTTATTGTCATTAAGTGTACTAATGATGGTCAAGGATTAATTGCGTTAATAAGCATAAGGATGGGTCTTGGGGTAGAGCAGGTAGCTTGTTGAACACTTAGGTGTGGTTAGAGAATCCTTGGAGGGTCCGGGTTTTGGGATAAGAAAGGGATTTAGATATAACTCTGTTGTTGTCACTAAAGGTGTCAATGGTTGCTAAGTTAGTTGCATGTGATTGGTAAATATAGAGGAAGACGGAGAGTCTGGGCGTGGTTATTGGTTAAAATAGCCAGGTGGTACAACTGTCCTAGAGGTCCGGGAAAGTGCTGGAAAATAGTAGGTAATACCTGGGTATAATAGCGGTTTTGGTTGGGCAGCTAACCGGGAAGTTGACTGGGGTAAAGGTTAAATGTGACTTGGGAAGTCTATGTGTCAAGGTAACTTGGGAAGTTCTAGATGTCAGGGTCAAGGTTAAAGGTGAAGGAGGGAGCTATAATGTTTATTTCATGTCTTTTCCTATTTTTCTTATATAATGGTAGGAATGGATTCGGGTCGACTGATGATGCCTACCAGTACGTGTGTTTGTACTGACTCTACTCTTGCTATACCTTTTGGTATAGTCTGGTTGCAGGTTGGTGATGTTTCATAGGTTCACGGCGATGAGAGTCTCCAGCAACTTCTGTCTTCGATTCCATGGCAGAAGTTGGGTATTTTATCTCTTTGTGTCACCTTGTAGAAGCTCTTGTACCTATTTATACTAGATCCTAGGGAGGGATTTAAATATTGTAAAGGTTTTTTCGCAATTTCTTATGTAGCCTATTTTTGAACAGGATTTGTAAAGGTGTCTTAATTTAAAGGTTTACTTTAATCCCGCAAGTTATCTATTAGAAGGTTGGTAAGGGTTCGTCTATCTAGGTGATTAGAGTAGGCGCCCGTATGACCCGGTAGGTTGGGTCGTGACAAATGGTATCAGAGCCCAGGTTATCGGTCTCCCATTACAAGAGCAAAATATCGAATAGAGTCCCGCGGATTGGTGTGTAGACGTCCACATCTAATCCTAGGGAAGCTATGAAGCATTTTAGGAAACACTTCTCTTCTTTCATTCTTTTTCGTGCGGTTTCATTACTTGCTTGTATGGGTTGAGTTCGATTGGTATCTCTCGATTCCAATTGGTATCTCAACAAGGTGAAGGATGTCATTGGACTCCGGGTACGACAAACAAATAAGGGAAATTGGAACCGGGAAGGTTCCAATTGGTATCTGGCCTGGGAGGCTATGTAAAGGATGGATGAATCGGCTAACGGTCATCCATGAAGCGAATGAAAGGTGATGAAATTGGTTTGATTGAGTGTTAGAGCTTGAGACTCGTGATTGCATGCATTGCATTATTTGAATGACCGCGATTGTGTGGTGTGTAATTACTTGAGTTACTTTGAAATTTATTGTTGGCAAGGAGTCTTAACTTGGTTATGTGTTAATAATTGAAGGAGTTCTTGTTTTGTAATTTAAGTGGAAAACAGTATGCTAAATGCGGGGCAGGGTCTTATCATTGGTAAAAATGATAAGGGAAAATGATATATATATTTGTGGGAACTCAGGTTTCAAGTGGTTGGTATGTGAATAAGTACCAGGGACAAGGGCTATTATTGCTTAATAGCGGGAGTTATGGTAAGACATGGATGATCGGCTAATGGTCATCTATGAGATGAATAGAGAGTAAATTAGGTGACTTGATTTTGTTGTAGTCTAAAACCGAATTGTTTGTGTGTTACAGTGCTTGTATGATTTCTTGATTGGTATGTGATTGGTTGCCTTACTGTGAAATTGTGGGTCTAAAGGTCGTCATCAGTTGAATTGGTATGATTTGGTTGGTGATAAAATACTATGTGTGCAGAGTAAAATTTAATATTACTTTCGAGAAAGGACTCATCATTGGTTAAGATGGTGAGGGAAAAAGGATTTACGACTGTAGGGAAGCTTCGGTCTCAGGACAGTCGGGACTTGGTTGCGAACCGTGGGAACAAATGAGTCATTAGTGTGTAATGGCGGGAAGATATTATTGGGAACAATTGTCTAGTGTTAACTATTTGTGATTGATAATGTTTTATGTTGAATTGTGATGCGTTTGATGCCAGGAATGGTCCTAAGGGTGGTTTAAGACCATGGCGGGATTTACAGGACTAGACAATGGTAACCGAGGAAGGGAAAGGATACATTTGCTGGAAATTTTAAATTTCTGGGCTGTTACCGTCGGGACCGCCATAGCAGGACTGGACCTCTACGGTGATCCCGCTATAGCCGAATTTTTACCGCCACAACAGAAGGGCGCAGGGCGGAGTGCCTGCCCTGCTTTCCCTTGTTTTCATTTCATTCCCGGGGTATCTAAAGGCAATGGTTACATTATGAGTTGCTATGTGAAGCAAGGAAAACATCCAGATAGCTAATATAGTATACATATAAGGTATTTGACGGGAATTTAGCACCCATGTGCGATAAAAAGGAAAGGGTAGATATGGTAGCCCGGGATGTTGATAAAATTATGATTGACCATAGGTGGGAATAGTCACTCATGTAGAATTTGATAAATGACCCGTGATTGACTGAGTAGTGTGGGACACTGCTCATGGGCTTGTATTATGAGGGCGATTATTGACTTGTGTTAGTATTGATGATCATTAGTGGTGAGGGTGTGCTCGCCATAGCATTGGTTGGAGTGTAAGTACCCGAATAGACTTTTCCCCTAGAACGGGAGTCGCCAAAACCTCAAGCTAGGATGAGTTCCAATGGAATCTTTGTTGTTGCATGATTTAGAGACATATGGTGTCTCGGGGCATAGTGTTGATAGGAATAAGGTGATACTATGATATGTGAGGGGAATAGTACCCCATAGGAAGCTTCCGAAATGGAGTTCGGGCTAGAAGAACTCCGGGCATAGTGGAAAGGGGATCGCCAAGGTGGGATCTAGCCTCCTTGGCGGGGAAAAACTATTTTGTTCATTAGGCAAATTTCTTTTGCTCCGGTATATCGATGAGGCCCCAGATTTCTTGGGCACTCGGAAAGGGGTAATCTAGTTGCCTTGTGTAGTTTGAAGGAAGGGATTCCTTGACAGAGTAGAAGTGAATTAAATTTTTGGTTGAATTGGGTATACCAAGGGATTCGAAAGTTTTGGTGGTTTGCGTAAGGTTATATTTATGTTGTCATGGTAGAGCAATAAGATTGAGGGACAGACTTGTTCTCTCCCTCCGCCGTAGAGATTGTTCGAGGATGAACGATGGGTAAATTGGTATCTGTTGTAACGACTGGGTCCGTAATTACGGGTAGTCCAACCATGCCAAGTGTTAGAGTTAGAAAACTCTGGGTTTGGGAGTTTGAAATTCTGGATTAGGCTAGCCTCAGTCAGTTTTGGAGCAAGGTGGAGTCTAGGGAAATTTGGGTATGGATTGGACTAGGTGTCTTAGGTTAAGCTAGTTTTCCGCGTAGCCAAGACATATAGGAGGACGGGGGACTTTTCAAAATCGAATTTCGATAAGTAGAACTCCCAAAATCGTGTTTGACATGAAAGGGTTGCTTCAGGTCATCGGGAGAAGCAAGTGTGTTGTGAAATAGTCAAAACTGGCAGATTTCCGGACATTCTATCCGTGATGAGAGCGACCAAGTGCGATAGCGGCCACCGCTATAACGGTGGAAATTACCGCTCTAGCGATGGTCAAAGGGCGGTCAACCTGCTTAAGACTGCTATAGCGGCAGCCGACCACTATAGCGGGACCGCTATAGCAGAGCAGGGACTGCTATAGCGGGCCGATGGGGTTTTAATGCAGAACCATTCCCCAAAACATTAGTTTTTCACAAGTTCGTTTTGAGAAAAGGGCTAGGCGATTCCAGGCGTTTTTCCTCATTCTTCCGTCAAAAATCTTCCCTAAGGTAAGGCTTTCGTTCCCCAAACTCTGTATTACGTTTCCTATTTGGTAGAATTGCTAGGAGGGAAATTAGGGAAGGGTTGGAATGACCTAGGGATGGTGGAATTTGGGGAAAGAAGGGGATTCCAAGTATGTATGTTCTTGGGTATTGTTAATAGTATGTTATTATGATCATAGGTTGATAAATTCTTTGTTTTATCCGTAAAAATGATAGAACTAGGAGATTTAACAGTGGAAAGCCCGGGAAAAGGGTGGGATGATCATGGGTGGCCTGGGGTTTGGGGATTTGGTATAGTCTGGGTAATGTGCAGGCCTTTTGTGTTAATTGTATTTACTGTGTGTTATTTTTAGACCAAGAACGAAAAAGGAATTCTGGTAAAAAGGACGCAAAACCACGGATCCGGGCCTGCAGGACCGCCAGGAATGCCTCCACGGAGCCAAAAATGCACGGTTGCAGCTGCTTGGCACCCAGGTAGGCTAGGTTTTCATGAGTGGTTAGACCTGTTTAGTTTTCGTACTTGTTGTGTAGCAAAAACGGAGAAACCATGTTTTAGGCCTCCGGGCACGGAGTCTGGCGGATTCGAAATTGGTTGTGTTATTTCTAGGATGTACAAAATGACTGGTCTTATGAATGGTATTATGTGTTCAACTTATTCATATTGTCGTGATAAAATGATGGGTTGAGGGACTAGCGTGTCGGGAAGGTTCAGGGAACCGGGGAAGTGCTTGGGAGCATGGGAAGCGGGAATAAGAAGCTCCTAGGTGGGGTTTCAGGAATGTTTATTTCTTGAGGCTTAGCGGCGGTCTGGTTAAGGTTAGAAAAGGGAAGCGTGTCGCATGCTTGGGTGTTTATCTAAAAAGGGAAATCGCTAGTTACATGTTATAATAAAAAAGGGTGAATCGAGGAATAGTCTTCGAACGGAAATTAACGGTTCACCGATTACCTGGAAATGGGGTAGGTGACGGTTTATGATTTTCTGTGAATGTGTATATTCATGTCCTCATGTCTAAGTGATTGTATGTGTTACATTGCTTAAGGAAATTGTGTGGAATGTATAGGTTCCTGTTTACAGTCTGTGATTGAACAGTTTTACTTGTTGGTTTTACAAGTTGTGTGTGTTCATATATTGACTGTGGTTTGTTGACATTTGGTTGGCTCGGGTACCATGCCTGGTACGGGTATAACACATGGTTAGCACGGGTACCATACCTGGTATGGGTATAACACATGGTTGGCATGGGTACTACGCCTGGTACGGGTATAACATTCGGTTGGCACGGGTACCACGCCTGGTACGGGTTTACTTTATTGCATCTTGCATTGTTTCATTGACTATTGTATTGCATTGGTTGATATTGGTTCTGTGAGTGGATCGGGTTATTTTACTGAATGTGATACTTGATATTGGTTTCGTGAGTGGACCGGGCTGTTTTTATTGAATTGTGATGTCCAATGGTGGTCCTTGAGTGACCAGGAATTCTGTTATATCATGTTATTAGTTTGTATTTGGTTTAGGCCGGGTTGTTATATCATGTTATGAGTTTGGTCTTGGTGTAGGCCGGATTGTTATATCATGTTATTAGTTTGGTCTTGCTTTAGGCTGGGTTGTTATATCATGTTATGAGTTTGGTCTTGGTGTAGGCCGGATTGTTATATCATGTTATTAGTTCGGTCTTGGTGTAGGCCGGGTTATTATATCATATTATTAGTTCGGTCTTGATATAGGTCGGATTGTTATATCATGTTATTAGTTTGGTCTTTGTATAGGTCGAATTGTTGTATCATGCTATTAGTTGGTCTTGGTGTAGGCCGGGTTGTTGCATCATGTTATGAGTTGGTCTTGGTGTAGACCGGGTTGTCATGTTTAACACCTAGATGTGTTAGGGGGATCCAGGTGGGTTCGGACTATGTGAAAGAGGTTCTGAGTTCATGTTTTATTGTCATTAAGTGTACTAATGACGGTCAAGGATTAATTGCGTTAATAAGCATAAGGATGGGTCTTGGGGTAAACCGGGTAGCCTGTTGAATATTTAGGTGTGGTTAGAGGATCCTTGGAGGGTCCGGGTTTTGGGATGAGAAAAGGATTTAGATATAACTCTATTGTTGTCATTGAAGGTGTCAATGGTTGCTAGATGAGTTGCATGTGATTGGTAAATGTAGAGGAAGACGGAGAGTCCAGGTGTGGTTATTGGTTAATATAACTAGGTGGTAAAGCTGTCCTAGAGGTCCGGGAAAGTGCTGGAAAATGGTAGGTAATACTTGGGTATAATAGCGGTTTTGGTTGGGCAGCAAGCTTAGTCAAGGTAGTTGACTGGAGTAAACTTTAAATGTGACTTGGGAAGTCTACGTGTCAAGGTGACTTGGGAAGTCCTAGATGCCAGGGTCAAGGAGGGAGCTATAATGTTTATTTCATGTCTTTCCCTATTTTTCTTATATGATGGTAGGAATGGATTCGGGTCGATCGATGATGCCTACCAGTACGTGTGTTTGTACTGACTCTACTCTTGCTATACCTTTTGGTATAGTCTGGTTGCAGGTTGGTGATGTTTCATAGGTTCACGGCGATGAGGGTCTCCAGCAACTTCTGTCTTCGATTCCATGGCGGAAGTTGGGTCTTTTATCTCTTTGTGTCACCTTATAGAAGCTCTTGTACCTGTTTAGACTAGATCCTAGGGAGGGATTTAAATATTGTAAAGGTTTTTCTGCAATTTCTTATGTAGCATATTTCTGAACAGGATTTGTAAAGGTAGCTTAATTTAATGGTTTACTTTAATTCCGCATGTTACCTGTTGGACGGGTGGTAAGGGTTCGTCTATCTAAGTGATTAGAGTAGGCGCCCGCACGACCTAGTAGGTTGGGTTGTGACATCTTGTTGGTCTTGAGCTAAATTGGGGTTCTTTATCGGCTTTTCAATTATGTATACTCTTAAAATGGGCCTAGTTGCATCACTCAAATAAGTACGCAAACGAACTTGATCCCTTATCTTAAAAGGCAAGACCCTCTGATTTTCAAAAGAGCTGTGCATGTAACTGATGACAAGATCTTTAGGTTGACAATTTTATTCACAACAACTGATGATTAAGTTCACAAAATCATCATACAAAACATCTTTTTGGACTGTCAGCGCTATCGTCTCTAACATGTCACCATCCTTCCAAAGACAAATAACTCGATTGTTCTTCTCGATCCATTCACCATGACAATTAACCCCTATTGTTATTGATTCCTCTATTAATGATACCTAAAGAAATTTGTTAAAAAAATCAATAATAGTATAGTAAATTTGAGTGGCTATATACAACAATAAAATTATATCGTTGTCCTAACAAGTAACTCATCTGTTGCAACAGATCACTCACATGTTGGATACATGTTCAGAAACAGCAGCTAAATCCAACAGGTAAGTCATCTGTTGCAACAGATAACTCATCTGTTGAAGCAAATGACGCATCTGTTGCAACAGATGACCTACCTATTGGATTCAACTACTGGTTTTGAACATGAATCCAACAAGTAAGTCATCTGTTGCAACAGATAGATCATCTGTTGCAGCAGATAGATCATCTATTGCAGTATATAACTTGTTTGTTGGATTAAGCTTCTGGTTCTGAACCAACTTTGCCAGCTAATGTAAGATGAATCCAACAGGTAAGTCATTTGTTGCAACAGATGAATCAGCTGCTGCAATAGATGAGCTATATGTTGCAATAGATGACTTACCTGTTGGATTCATTTTCAAAATCAGTAGCTGAATCCAACAGGTAGGTCATCTGTTGCAACAGATGACCTACCTGTTGGATCAAGCTGAATCCAATAGGTAGGTCACCTGTTGCAACATATGACTTACATGTTGGATTCATGTTCAGAACCAGCGGCTTGATCCAACAGGTAAGTCATCTGTTGCAACAGATGGGTGATCTGTTGTAACAGATGCCTTATTTGTTGCAACAGATGATCTATCTATTGGATTCATGTTCAGAACCAGTATCTTGATCCAACAGGTAGGTCATATGTTGCAACAGATGAGTCATTTGCTGCAACAGATGACCCATCTATTGCAACAGATGACCTACCTGTTGGATTCAGCTGTTGTAACATGAATCCAACAGATAGGTCATCTGTTGGATACGCTACTGAAAATTACAGAAAAAATAGCAGATATAAGCAGATGAGAAATTGAACTAAAAATCATTATTTTACTTACCAAAATCACCTATGAAGCAATGCCTAGTGATTACGAATAAAATTTGGTCTAAAAATTTGGTCCAGTAGCAGCAGCAGCAGCAGCGACAGCAACAACAACAACAATGTCGACGACAAACAGTAGTAGAATAAGAAGAAGATGATGAACAAGAAGAAGAAGATGATGACGATGAAGAAGAAGAAGACAACAACATCAACAAAAATAGAGAAAATGGTGAAATGGCACGAGGAAGAAGAAGCAAGAAGAAGGAGAAGTGATTTTTCCCCCCTTCCATTTTAGATAATTAGGGTTTTATTTAATTCTCCCAAAAGGGAATGGGTCAAAGTGTAAAAATAAAAATTTGAGGGCAACTCAGAAAATGAGTCAAAACCCGTTAATTTCTAATCTAATTTTTGTCACCTCTACTCAATTAAAATAACTTAAGTCACTACAACTTAAATTTAAAACTATTTTGTCATCCTTAATTAATTCTCCCTACTTAGCTCTATCCTTTATCTTCTTCCTTTTTTCATTATTACTATTTTTTTTACTTCTCTTCCAAAATATTTTTTGTTTCTCTACTTTATTGAATGCTTTTTGAAAGAAATCTACAGAAAGTGTTCATGCATCATTTTTGTGACACAATTGAGAATATTTCGTATTCTAAAGTTTGATTTTGGAGAATGATTTTTAAGAATTTTGGTTATCCTATTAATCTATTTTTTTTTGTAGATATAATATATATATATATATATATATATATATATATATATTTATATATATATATATATATTTATATATATATGAGTTTTGAGTAGAATTATCATAGTTTGATTTGAATCAATTTTTAGTTAAATCGAATCAATGTAGTTAATTTTTAATTATTAAAACAAATATATACACATTTATCAACTTTATTGTTTTGGTTTGATATTTATTTTTTAATAATGATATTTATCTCTTTTTTTCTCTACCATTAAAAAAATCTTTATTTACTAACTTATAATGGTATTATTAGTCGCTATAATTTCTCATATATTTTTTGAATATCTAAATTTAATTTTAAAATATTAAATTAATTTAATCAAATTTAATTTCAAGAATTAGTTATTGACTTTTGATAACCGAAAAAAGAAGATCATTACTCAAATTATTAGTCAACTATATTCATATACGGTGGTTACGAGCTACTACATACTATTACAAATATTTTTTAACTTTATTTTGAAATTCTTGAAGTTGGAGTTGAAGATGCTATTGTGTTTGGTTATTATCTTTGCAAATAATATTGACGATTGTTTGAATGTATTTTTCCCAAAAATATAAAATAAAATTTTAATGGGGGTTATTTTATAAAAAAATAAAATATAAGGATAAGATTTTAAAAAAGGAAAATATAGTGAAAGTGAAAACAAGTTTTTTGGTGATTTTCAAATTTCAAATACAACTTCAAGTTATATTTGAAATTTTTATAGTCAAACATTAATTTTTAAATATAATAAAACAAAAATTATAATCAAATAGGTCTAAATAACGTTAGAATTTTAGAAATAAACGAGTTAGAAAAAAATATTAAATTTTGCACTTAAGTTAAATAAAATATTAAAATAAAAAATATAGTAAAATTTGGAAAAGTAATTGCACGAAAAAGTGATGAAAAAGCAAAGCTAAACCAAAAGATAAACTGAAAAAGAAGAGAGAGAGAGAATGAGGAACTTTGACCTGTTTTTCTGAAAATGGGATTCATTAATTCACTTAGCAAATAATAAAAGGAACCTCATACAAAGTATTGTCTGCCACATAATATTTATGCCTCATGCATAATAAAAATTTCCTCTCTGTTACATCTCTCTGTTAAGAGACACGTAAGTCTTGATTAAGCAGCTAGATGACACGTAAGATTTGAATGAATAATTGAAGGACAAGTTAAAAGATATTATCTGAAAATTATATAAAAAATAGTATAAATTTTAATAATTAATACTTAAAATATTTAAAAATTATATGCAAAACTTAATTAATTATTTAAATTTTATTTGTGTCATATAAATTAAAATAAAAAAGTAATATATATTGAGCCCGTGCACGGGCTCTAATATTACTATTTAATAAGTGTGAATAAGCAAACAGGACTCCGTCAACAAGCTTGCTTATTCACGAGGGCATTTTTGATAATTTTGGGTGCATCACTTCTATTTTCAAGTAATTCTTCGCCGGCTACTTTGTTTATTTTGGGCCCCACTTGAATTTCTCATTTTACTCTATCCTTAGCTTCTTCAAGTATGATTCTTCTGGAAATGTGGGGCCACTAAATTTTTCATTTGTCACACTCTTCATTTGCATTAATGTATGAAAATTTGTGGCTTTTCTGCAGTTCTATATGTAATTGTAGATTTTTCATCTCAATTTATGTGATATCTTACAAATTACAAGAATTAAATAAATTCTATCAGCTGTGATTTCTTTATATCCTTTTAAATAAGTGTGAATCTTTTGGATTAGTGAATTGATCCTGGCCGTCTATGTCCTTCGATCATGCGGATCACATTCGTCAGGTATTTTGATAAATAATAGCAAATATAAGGATAAAATTTATTTTGCCAAAAATAGCTTTTACATCTGTCACTTTCTCCCCATCTCCACCTCCTTGAATGCCCACCAAAAACTGGTCACGTGATCTCGACTGTTGTTGCAAAGCTTTACCAAAATCAGCATTTTCATTTCTAAATCCTCGGTTTCCTGCGGTTGACACGGGACAGAAAGTCATAAATCCTCTTAAAAGGGTCCATTTTATAACACACTCATTTTTCTGACGTTCTGGAACAATCCTTTCACGTCAATCATGATACCGGGAGTTCTACTTACCCGAATTTGATTTCGAAAAGTTCTCCGGACTCCTTTATATCTTAGCTACCCGAAAAACTAGCTCAAATCAAGACAATTTACTCAATCCTTACACAGATTGTCCTAGATCATACCTCGATCCAAAACCAGCCGAGATTAACCTAGCCCAGAAATTTTCAAATCCCAAACTTGAAAATTTTCTGACTCGAAACTTGGCACGAAACATTTACCCGTAACGATGAACCCGGTCGTTACACATACTTGCTACTGAATACAAGTTACTAACCCTAGAGGTATATGACAAAGTTGTTTCTGCTGAAATATCAAATTCTGCCATAAATTATCATTTACATTCCTTAGTTATTAAACATATGATACACGACACTTGTGAAATTTTAAATTCTAAAAGTCCTTGCATGAAAAAGACAGGACAATGTAAATTTAAATACCCTCAATGTTATGCTAATGAAACATCTAAAGGTAAGAATTCTTATCCAATTTATAAAAAATGCAACACTAACAAATATTTTAAGATCAGAATCCAATATCTTGATAATTCATGGATCGTCCTTTACAATCCATATTTTTTAAGTAACTTTTCCTGACACATAAATATTGAAATTTATTCAAATATTAAAGTCGTTAAATATATTTATAAATATATTTGCAAAGAACATGATAAAATTACTTTTAATATACATAATAGTGATTCTGATGCACACGTAGACGAAATAAGAGATTAAAAATTAGCTAGATGGGTTTCTCCACCAGAAGCTACATGGCGTTTGTTCGCCTTTTCTATTAGTGAAATCAATCTTGTTGTCTACCATTTACAACTTCATCTTAAGGGCCAGCAATTCGTCTCATTTAAGAAAACTATAACTCTGGATTCAGTGTTGAATAATCCTACTATTAATAGAACAATGCTAACAAAATTTTTCCCTCTAAATACAACAAATGCAATTGCAATTGAGCTTAATTTACTATATAAAGACTTTTCTCAATACTTTATTTGATCAACAAGTGATAAAATGTGAACTCAAAGAAAATAAGGTAATGTTATTGGCCGTGTTGTCACTTGCCACCCAACAGAAGGAGAAATATATTATTTCCGCCTACTACTAATGAATATAAGAGGTCCAAAAATCTTACAAAGATTTAAAAACTGTTAATGAAAGATGTTGTACTACATTTCGAGAAGCTGCTGAGAAAAAAAGGCTTGCTCATCTGTAACAATAACTTGGTTGAATGCATGTTAGAAGCTGCTAATTATCAAATACCACATAGTCTAAGATATTTATTCGCAACACTCTTAATATATTGTAATTCAGCTAATCTAAAAGAATTATGGCACAAGTATCAACAATCTATGTCCGAAGATTTTACAGCTATACCAAATATACATATAAACAATATCCATTTCTTAGTTCTAAATTACATAAATGATATTTTACATTCAATGGGTCATAACGTAAATGAATTTAAGCTCATACCAAAAAAAAATTCTTCTTCTACGTCTTCTACGATAATGTAGGAAGTTAGAGACATCCATTTTGGAAGAAATATAATTGTGTCTGACGAAGATTTATTGCTATATAAAAAATTAAATGAGGAACAACTAATAACATACAACGTTGTCCTTAACATAATATTTCAGAACAAATCAGGAGTTTTTTATTGACGATTCTGATGGAACGGGAAAAACCTACTTATATCGTGTTTTATTATCTACTGTATGATCTAAAGGATTTATAGCTTTATTTACTTTTATTTTTGGTGTCATAGTTTTCATACTCTTCGTGGGATGAACTGCTCACTCACGTTTCAAACTTCCTATTAACCTAACTGAAAAGCGCAGTTGCAACATTAGTAAACAAAGCTCACTTGTATTTTTAATTCATGATACAAATTAATAGTATGGGATAAAAATATCTATGATAAAAAAAGGACTTGTCGAGACTTTTGACCTCTTTTTAAGAGATATTATGAATATAAATATAATTTTTGATGAAAAAGTTATCATTTTTTGTGACGACTTTAGACAAACTTTTCCCGTTGTGCAAAGCGAAAAAAAGAAAGATTTCATTAACGAATATTTGCTCAACTCAAGCATATGGGACCATCTAGAGAAATTTTACCTGTCAGAATATGTGTGCAAGAACAGACCCCACTTTCTGTGAGTACTTACTAAAGATTGGAGATAGCAAAGAAAACACAAACAAACATGATAAAATTGAAATTTCAAAATCCTTTCTTATTTCATTTACGAATGAGAGAGAATTATTAAATATTTTATTCAAAATTATTTACCCGAATTTAAATACTCTCATTTAAGATACATCCTTTGTAACATCTCGCGTCATCCTAACAATTAAAAATAATTTTGTTGCTGAAATTAATGAAATGTTCATAGATAAATTTTCAAATGCAGCTATGACGTTTGTTGAAATTGACGAAACTATAGAACCAATAGACCAAAGTCAATATGAATTTTTTTTGCATACTTTAAATTTTTCTGCTCTACCTTCGTATAAGCTAATTTTAAAAAAATATTGTCCTATTATTTTACTACATAATTTAAATTCTTCTGAAGATTTATGCAACGGTACATGCCTAATATGTCTAGATTTCAAAACTTATGTAATTAGTGCAAAAATTATAACTGGCGATTTTAGAGGCAAGCATATTTTTATTCCTCGAATATCATTATTATCTTCGAAAGATGAAAAAATGCCTATTCCCTTTAAAAAAAATACAATTTTCAATTCGATTATATTTTGCCATGACTATAAATAAAGCACAATTTTAAAGGTAATTTGGCATTTCTTCACTTTCTTTCTTCTCTAATTTTTAAGGTAATTTGGCATTTGTGAATAATTTTACCTTGAAAGATGATGTCAAGTATTTAAATTCTCTTTGAGGTGAAATTAAACCGACTGCAAAATAAAATATTAGAACGAAATGGAAACTTAGTATGTAAAGTATCTATATATTTACCCAGAAAATCAATGAGTAACTTAATAGCTAGAGTATTTATATATTTGCCCATAAAATCAATAACTGATTATAGCCCAGCATATCAACTCACTGCTTTAATGGTATTCACTTCTTACATTTCTTCCATTCATTATGACTGATTTGAGTTCCATAACTTTTATTTTTTATAAGAATATACCTATAGCTATTAGCTAAGGAACACAAACAGTATAAAGACATTCCGCAATTACTATAAACACATGGGTAACACATTATTCTACTGATTAGATAATCAAATTAGATTTTTTATAATTATTGCTCTGCTTTTCATATTCTTAAGAGTTACAGTAATTGGAACATTTAAGGAATATCAGCAGCTTGGTGTTTCTGAAATTTTATCAACTTTTATTTAGACTATACTTATGTTTTAAAAAACTATAAATTGAGACCTATGAAACGATGACACGTAGTAATAGGAAAGTGTACAGATTCTATAAAGTTTTATCGCTTTCTGATGTAGAGAGACTGATTGGATTAGATTTGCAGAACTGAATATATCTAGCTTCAGCTTCTTTGGACTTTCTTTGCTTTTGTGTCTTCTCATACTAACAACATAAATTCATCTATTTCTTCCGTCTCAATTTATGTGATGTTTGAGTTAGCAGACAATTTTAAAACGAAAATAAGACTTTTTAAAATTTATAATATAAACTAAATTATAGATATTTATCTGACTATAAATCATCTCATAAAAGATAAAATTAGCA
The DNA here is from genome assembly GCA_003996215.1 of Jaltomata sinuosa. Lineage (NCBI taxonomy): Eukaryota > Viridiplantae > Streptophyta > Magnoliopsida > Solanales > Solanaceae > Jaltomata > Jaltomata sinuosa. The sequence goes on along the minus strand of QJPP01002873.1, from coordinate 153,069 downwards.
TTTTAAAGTTAGATTATTAATAGATATAGAAATGTATTTTTTTAACTGTCTAAAAAAAAAGATGATGCGTAAATTGAGACGAAACTTGGAATAGATCAAATTCATTTGGCGATAATTTTTTTTTTCCGATATAAGTTATAACAAAGTTTCCGAAATTTAAAATATTAAGTTGGATTTGAAATTTTTGTGACTAAATGTTTGCTTACTAATTGCCTATAGGAGGATCAAATAAAAGCTATTGTCTATGGCAATGATATTTTCTGTTATCAAGAGTTGATCAAGCTTTACCATACCTACTATATAACAGGAGCGCACATACAACTACCATATCTAAAACATGAAAGACCCTTGCATTCATTTGAGTGGATACTTGATAAAAAGACTATAATTGATCCAATCGAAGAAGATGTTGCTGATACATTGCCACCTCCTACAAATCTTACTGTTGCATCTTTTCAGGATATTAAGCATGAGGCCCTCCAAACTCCCAACGATCTATCTAAGCTAGAATTTAGTAAGTCTACTTCACTCTTTTACTCAAATGTACATATATCAATTCTAACTTTTACTGTGTACAAATGTGCTAGCAATTGTTGTCAACTATTTCTAGCCACGATACGTTCCAAGTCTGGATAAAAATCTGTAGGAACTTATTGTCATTGATACATTGTAAGTGTATTTATCCAACTTTATCCTTCTCACACTTCTTATATCTTTAGAATTTTAACGTAAAAATATATTAACAAATACTGTTCATCTGGCAGTAAATAGACTTTCACTTTTACACTGTGGAAAGCAACAATTATGGAAAACCAAGCCAGAAAACACCTACAACAACTCTCGAAATACCCTATAATTCTTGCCCGACGTATTGGAGCATTCAAATACAATGGTAAATCAAATATTTTGCCTTTTTGTTATTTTTATTTTAATTCTCTAATTGTACCTTCTCATGCTGTGTTTCCCTCTTTCACCTATTTTCATGTTACCTACTTCTGCTTACGGTTGAGAGTACCATCTTTAATGCACGTAAAGTTAAATACATGTGCTTTGTTCTGTAGGTCTTTGACAAAATTTCTCAATGAATCATGATTTTAATTTGTTTGTTCTCTTGATTCTTTGAGTTGTACGATGAATTATTCATTATCCGGAAATAAACTTCACAAAAATTTATACACATTCTTTCTAACTTAATCAAATATACATATTCTCTTCCTCTGAATGCAGCTACATTGTTAAGACTAATGTCACGACCCAACCTACCGGGCCGAGCGGGCGCCTACTCTATACATCTAGATAGACGAACCCTTACCACCCGTCCCAACAGGTAAATGCAAAAAAGTCAGATATAACTATAAAATCTTCCTTTTTGTTACATAAAAAACCTTTACAGTCTTTTATTAAGGAAAACTCCTTTAAGAAGAATACAATGAAGTTGTTTTATGATTTTAAATTATCCTCCCTAGGACCTAGTCTAAAAAAGGTACAAGAGCTACTACAGGAATGATACAAGGAAAGTAAGATGACACAACTCCCACCATGGAACAAGAGTAGAAGCTGCTGAGGATTGCCGTCGTCCTGTACCTATGAAACATCACCAACCCTGCAACCAGATTATACCAAAAAGGTATAGCAAGAGTAGAATCAGTATAAACACACGTACTAGTAGGCATCATCGGTCAATCCGAATTCACTCATACCATCATATAAGAAATAAATCAGAGAGAGCATGAAATTAACCAATGTAGTCCCATCCTCCAACATTCACCTTTATCCAGACCCACAATCAACATCCATCTACTTATGGATTATGCCTTAACCCTTCCTATTCCTTCCGCTGCGAACTCTATCACTCGGGACTCTGCACCTTGGCACCTAGGACTTCGCGAGTCACACCAACCTTAGACTTTCCAAGTCACTTTACACTAGTCCAACCCCTAGCCCAGACCCGGACTACTACCCCGGTGTTCTAGTCAACCCCTATGGCTATACACCCAGAAACAACCCAGTAACTGTCAATCCAAACCCACTACCCTCATAGTACTAATCACAATTATCCGGACCTCTCAAGGATCCCTGGACAACTCTCCATATGATAATACCAACTAGTCACACAACGCTAGACTCTCAGTCATTCCCCTAGCTTATCAACCACATGTAATCCACTTTTTAACCATGATCAACAATCAAAGACAACAATAAACATTTCCGTTCCACATAGCCCAGACCCACCCTGGGATCCCCCTAACAACCCTAAGTGTTAAACATGCAATCTTGGTCTAACCTAAGACCAACCTTACATTTACATAAAATCACCCGGCCTCTGACGGGCCATATGCAGAATTCACAATTCAAGAATACAACCCGGTCCACCCATGGAACCATCGAAAGAAAATAGTAATGCAATCAAAGCAACCTATACCAGAAGTGGTACCCGAGCCAACCATTAGAAATTCTCGTACCAGGTGTGTACCCGAGCTAACCATTAGTAATTTCTGTACCAGGCGTGGTACTCGAGTCAACCGTTAGTATACCCATACTAGGCATGGTACCCGAGCCAACTGAATGTCATAACAAGTCCAAATCAGTCACAACCAATGAACAAACATACTTGTAAAACCAACAAGCAAACAAAAGAAGTTCATTTCACAAGACTGATTAACAGACAACTAGACATTCACAAAACATTCCCTAAACATGCAATCTAGGGTCCCATTCGAAGACCAAACCCCCGTTCACCCCTTTTTAACACACATTTAGTAGATACATTGATTCCCAAACTCCTCTTTAGATACTACAATATGGGGAAATGCCCCTTAGCCTTAGCAATTCAACCACTCTTCGCTAGTATATTCATTTTCTTGAATTCTTATCTAGGATTTCCCCTTTTTATTTAGTCATTTAGTAACCCGAGCATATCTGGTTCCTCGAACCTTTTCGACATCCCAGTCCATGAATTCTATCATTTTACCATACCTAAATAAACATATACAGCCCGAAACATAACAACACGACAATCCTTTCCAACCAAAACCTAGTTCACACATAACCAACACCACGCTCCATCAGACTCCGTGTCCGAAGGCCTAAGCATGGATTCCCCTTTTCAACGACACAATAAGTATAAAAATATAAACAGGTCAATCTATTTGATAAGAAAACCTAGCCTACCTGGATGCCAAACAACTGTGCAGTGCAATTTCTGGCTCTGTGAAGGCGTTCCCAGCTGGATAACGATCCTAAAATCCATTATTCTGCATCCTTTCAGCCCTAATCCCTCCTCCTCACGACTCCGAAGTCTTTGAGCAGCCTAGAAGGGTTTTTGGAGAAACCCTCATATGTTTTCCTACTGAGGAGGAGAAGTCTTTTATTAATTTTGTGTTCTGAGGCTATTACCTCCCATCATTCCACTATGACGGATGACCATCCGCTATAGTGCTACCGCTATAGCAGAATAAATACCACTATAGCGGAGTGACATCAGTCTGGACTAACTTTAAAAAATTACAATTTTTTTTGTCATGCCAACCCCGCTTAATAAAAAAATATTTTTAAATCGTTCCCAAGATTTTGCGATATCATGGTTTCTGAAATAATGATGGTTCCGGTCGTTACAATTAATCTGTACAAATTAAAGGAAAAACAAAGGTCACAAATTAATCACTATTTTTTATGAATCAAATGATCACTTCTTTCTCTTTTGCTTCTTCTTTGGTTTGTTTCTTCTTCCTATTTTTTTTTCCTCTGTCAATTTTACTATGATGTTTACATTTTTCTCCAAAATCTTTTTTTGATCTTCTAAAATAGATTCTCAGCTCTTCTTTCTGATACATCTGTTTGAGGAAAAAAAGAAAAAAGATTGATGGAGAATAATTCAGTGAAGTTTAACTGTAGAATGAAAAAGAAAATAATAAAGTTAGAAAGATTGAAATAGAAAAAGATAAAAAAAAAATTACAGATACCATTACAAAGCTTCATTATTGTGTTGAAACAGAATTTTCTGCAGAAGTGAAATCGAAAGTTGAAACTCCAAAGCATGTGCTATCAAGAGATAACCAAACAGATTGTAATTAAAAATGAAATATCAAAATTGTCCTTCCTAATACCACCTCTGCCTTTTGGTTTGATGATCTGAACTGAAGTGGATTTATTTTTATTTTGTTTAATTTGACATCTTCAGATGTATGTATGCTTCTATTTGATATTTGTGTTGGTTATGTATGATATATGGTCAAACACCAATAAAATTCATAAAGAAAAAAGAGAAAGTAGAAGAGGTAAAACCCAAATGTACAGATTGATGCAGAGAATGGTAGCATCATCTATCATCCTATATTTCTGATTTTCTATATAAATAGAGTTTAAATGTGATAGAATACCTAATGATTAAATAATAAGATGCCTAATTTATGATTATTAAGCTTACTTTTTAGATGTAATTGCTAAATTTGTGGAAAAAAAACTTTAAATCTTTCATATTGTGTCAGTTTGTGGTAAATAATTGAAATTTAGTGAAGTAGGATTACTCAATATCACAACTTTTTTTAGAGTTCAGTCATTTTGTGATGTTTCTTCAACTTAATATTATTTTGCTACATTAAGCAGAGACATATAATGATGATTGTAAGCTTTTGATGGCATGTCATTGCCAGATATGTCTTTATACAAGTCGGGAGTTTAGGATTCCAAAATTGTAAAATTTTGTTATCATTAATCTTGCTAAATAGTACTAAATTTAGAATTTTTGTTACTCTTGATTCTGCATAGAAAATATTACATATGATTTATTCCGTCTTTATTCCTTTAGTTAATTACACATGTACTTGAAGAATTCTACCAGAGAGGTTAGTTTTTTCCATTATCTCCAAATCAATGCCACTTGAAAGTTGTGATCTTTTTTAGGTTTTTGGTTGATTTAATTTGCAATTAATATGTTAATTGAGGTTTAATAACTCCTAGATATTTTTCAATTAATGGTACATTTTAAATTTCTGGTAGCTTTTTGTTTTTTGAGGTGCCAAAAGTGAATCTGTTGCAACTTTGCTTCTTTTGATCTGTTGATATATTGGAACATAACAATTTTCATTCTCTTGAATAGTAATAATGTGTTCAAAAAAGAAGGAAGATAAAAGAGACTGATATCAAGATGATTGCTTTTATATGTGAGTTAGTTATAGCAGATTCATATGAGGTGCCTTATGGTGTCTTTTTTTTCCCTTCATAATTTCTTTTAAATTTATTAATGAGAGAGTTTTGCAGTAATATAGACGACCACTTAAGGATATTAAGTCGGGAGTACAACATTAATTTACTGATGCAATTCCAAAGGATAGATGAAAGGCCTTCATTTTGTGTTTTTATAGGGATGCGAACACTGTTCTTTAAAACACAAATTACTAGGAATTAAACGCACACTTATTTAAAGGTTCATCTGTCTGTTATGGTCGATATGTTCTATAGTTGATGCTATCACTTTATTGGTACTAGGTGGACTGCGTCGCTTGGTTACCTAAAAAATTGAATATCTATTTTCTTTTAGGTTCAATGTCTGAACAGTTTTGAAATGGAAGGAGTGCCATGTTTATGACCACAAATTTAATGGATCCTAATTCACTTACCGAATCTTATATTCCCTTCATTTTATTATTCTCACTACTACTTTTAGACCGCAAGACTCATGACTCTTTTCTACTTTGTTAAACTCCGATGTCAAGTAAAAACTAAACAAATAAACTGAAATGAAATTAGTTATGTATATATAGTAGATGTCAAACTGTGATGGCCCGTCCGGTCATCTTTACATTTTTGCATTTATTGCACTGTTAGAGCCTTTCTGTAGCGGTTTCAAGTCATTTATAGCTTGTTGGGTCCGGCAGTTCGGTGCTCTGGTCGTTCATTTGGTCGTTTTGGCCGTTTGCCTATTTTAGAGCTTAAACTTAGAATATCGTTGACTCTAGTCAACATTCTTAGCTAACATGCTCGGAATTGAATTCTGATAGTTCTGTTAGCTCCGGAGTGATGAGTTTGGTCTAGTTAGACCTTTAGTTGAGGCCTGAGAATATCCGATGTGGGATTTGTGTGGTTTTCTCAGTTTTCAGGCCATTTGGAGTTGAAAGTGTAACTTCGGTTGACTTTTGATGATCGGAGTGTCGGATTCGAAATACGACGATTCCATCAGCTCTGGAATGTTTAGTTTGAGCTAGGAAGATGGTTGGTTCGGGTTCCGGATGATTCAGACTCATTCTGAGCCTTTGAGTTCCTTTTCGTTAGTGTTGACTTGGGTCAATATTTCTCCGAAATGACCTCATATGGAAGTTTCATCGATTCCGTTGAGTCCGTAACGTCAATTCCACTCTATTAGCACTATTGTTATTTATTGCTGTCATTTTGTTTTTTCCAGCCCTTCTCCTTACTTTTCTCACTCTAAAACTCAAAATCCTCTCCACCATTTTGCTCCATTTCAATTCTAAACCTTGGGGAATTATTTGTTCATTGATTATCCGTAGTTCTTCGCTTCTTGGTAAGTCAATGAGCTAGGAAGATGATATCTCATGGGTGTTTAGCTTATCTAGCATATGTCCGAGATGCTAGTGCTGACCCTACATCTCCTGAGTCTGTTCCTGTGGTTAGAAACTTCCTAGATGTGTTTCCTACCGACCTGCCAGGCCTTCCACCTGAGAGGGATATTGATTTCGCCATTGAGTTAGAGCCAGGCACCAGGCCCATTTCTATTCCTCCCTACCATATGGCTCCTGCTGAGTTGAGAGAGCTTAAGAAGCTGCTCCAAGATTTGTTAGCTAAGAGGTTTATTAGACTGAGTGTGTCTCCTTGGGGTGCTCCTGTTCTCTTCGTGAAGAAGAAAGACGGGTCAATGTGGATGTGTATTGATTATCGGCAGTTAAGTAAGGTGACAATGAAGAATTCGATGCCCAGGATTGATGACTTATTTGATCAGCTTCAAGGTTCCGTCGTGTTTTCTAAGATTTATTTGAGGTCTGGCTACTATTAGTTGAGGATTAGGGTAGAGGACATCCCTAAGACAACATTCAGGACACGTTACGGCCACTATAAGTTCCTAGTGATGTCTTTTGGGTTGACTAATGCCCCCACAGCCTTCATGGACTTGATGCACAAGGTGCTTAGCCTGTACTTGGATATGTTCGTGATAGTCTTCATTGATGACATCTTGGTATACTCGAGGAGTAGAGATGAGCATGAGCAGCACTTGAGGACTGTACTTCAGACTTTGAGAGATCATCGTCTTTACGCCAAGTTCTTAAAGTGTGAGTTTTGGTTAGACTCAGTTTCATTCCTAGGGCATGTGGTGTCTAAGGATGGGATTAGAGTTGATCCGGGTAAGATTTCTGCGATTCGTGACTGGCCTAGACCTACTACTCCTATCGAGGTTCACAACTTTATTGGGTTAGCCGGGTATTATAGACGGTTCATTGAGGGATTTTCTTCCATAGCAGCACCCTTGACTATACTGACTAGGGAGGATGTTCCATTTCAGTGGTCTGATCGGTGCGAGGATAACTTTCAGAGGCTTAAGGCCTTATTGACTTCATCTCCAGTTTTGACTTTGCCGGTTGGGGGTCAGAGTTTCTCTGTGTATTGTGATGCTTCAGGGGTCGGTATTGGTTGTGTGTTGATGCAGCAGGGTCGAGTGATAGCATATGCATCGAGGCAGCTGAAAGTTCATGAGCATAACTACCCCACACACGACTTAGAGTTGGCGGCGGTAGTCTTCGCGCTCAAGATCTAGAGGCACTATCTATATGGACTTCATTGTGAGATATTCACTAACCATCGTAGTCTTTAGTACATTACGAGTCACGCGAGCTGAACTCGAGACAGAGGAGATGGATTGAGTTGCTGAAGGACTATGATTTCACTATTTTATACCATCTGGGCAAGGCAAACGTGGTAGCAGATGCCTTGAGTCGGAAGGTGGTGAGTATGGGCAGCCTAGCTTCACTTTCAGCTTCTGAGCGACCATTGGCCTTGGACATCTTGGCTTACCGTTTGGTTAGGCTTGACTTATCGGATCCTAGAAGAGTTCTTGCCAGTGTTGAGGTTCGTTCTACTCTAGTTGATCAGATTTAGAGCCGACAGTTCGAGGATCAGAGTTTGTGTGACCTTCGTGATCAGGTGGTTCGGGGTGAGGCCAGTCAGGATACCTTGGGTTCTGATAGGATTCTGAGGTTTGAGGATCGACTTTGTGTTCCGAGAGTTGGTGATTTGATACAGTTGATACCCCATGATGCACATTATTCCAGATACTCCATCCATCCTGGCGCAGCAAAGATGTATAGAGACTTAAGACAACTTTACTGGTGGAGTGGTATGAAGTGGGACGTGGCAGATTTCGTATCTAGGTGCTTGAACTGTCAACAGGTGAAGTTCGAGCATATGATATTGGGTGGTTTGATGCAGCGACTTCCCATTCCTGAGTGGAAGTGGGAAGGTATTACTATGGACTTTGTTGTTGGTTTGCCTGATACTACTCGGGGGTTTGACTCCATTTGGGTGATCATTGATAGGCTGACTAAGTCAGCACATATCTTGTCGGTTAAGACTTTCTACGGGGTAGAGAGGTTAGCTCAGATCTACATTCATGAGATTGTACGATTGCACGGGGTCCCAGCTTCTATCATTTTAGATCGCGGCACTCTGTTCACATCCCAGTTCTGGAGAGCTATACAGAGGGATTTGGGTACTGAGGTTCAGCTTAGTACTGCTTTCCACCTTTAGATAGATGGCCAGTCCGAGAGGACTATTTAGGTCCTGGAGGATATGCTTCGGGCTTGTGTTCTTGAATTTGGAGGTTTATGGGATTAGTTTGTGCCATTGGCTGAGTTTGCGTATAATAATAGCTTTCATTCGAGCATTGGCATGGCACCTTTCGAGGCTTTGTATGGTAGGCATTGCAGATCGCCCATTGGTTGGTTTGATGGGTTAGATTCCAGACCGCAGGGTACAAATTTACTTAGAGACTCCTTGGACCGAGTTTGTTTGATCCAGGATAGACTTAGAGCAGCCCAACGTAGGCAGAAGAGCTACGCCGATCGTAGACTTCGTGCCTTGGAGTTCAGTGTTGGTGATCGGGTTTTCCTCCGAGTATCGCCCGTGAAGGGCGTGATGAGATTTGGTCAGCGGGGCAAGCTTAGCCCCAAGTTTATTAGGCCATTTGAGATTCTACAGAGGGTTGGTAGTGTTGCCTCTATGTTAGCCTTACCTCCGATGTTTTCAGCTATTCACCCAATTTTTAATGTTTCGATGTTGCGCTAGTATGTTCCTGATGAGTCTCATATGTTGCATTGGGATTCGGTTCAATTGTATGAGAGTTTATCATTTGTTGAGGAGCCGATAGCTATTCTGGCCAGAAATATCAGGAGGTTGAGATCTAGGGAGATTCAGGTTGTGAAAGTGCAGTAGAGGCATCGTCCGATCAAGGAGGCTACCTGGGAGACCGAGAGTGAGTTACGTGCTCAGTATCAGCTGTTGTTTGAGCCTTCAGGTACACCCTTCTTCTTGTCTTTCAAGGATGAAAGTCTTTTTAGTAGTGGATGTTGTGATGACCCTTTCGGTCATCTTTGCATTTTTGCATTTATTGCATTGTTAGAGACTTTCTGTAGCGGCCCCAAGTTATTTATGGCTTGCTGGAACTGGTAGTTCAGTGCCCTGGTCGTTCATTTGGTCGTTTTGGCCGTTTTGGCCGTTTGCCTATTTTAGAGCTTAAACTTAGAATATCGTTGACTTTAGTCAACATTCTTAGCTAACATGCTCGGAATTGAATTTTGACAGTTCTGTTAGCTCTGGAGCGATGAGTTTGGTCTAGTTGGACCTTTAGTTGAGGCCTTAGAACGTCTGGTGTGGAGTTTGTGTGGTTTTCTCAGTTTTCAGGCCATTTAGAGTTGAAAGTGTAACTTCGGGTGACTTTTGATGATCGGAGTATCAGATTCGAAATCCGATGATTCCATCAGCTCCGGATTGTTAAGTTTGGGCTAGGAAGATGGTTGGTTCGGGTTTCAGGTGAGTCAGACTCATTTTGAGCCTTTGAGTTCCTTTTCGTTAGTGTTGACGTGGGTTAATATTTCTCCGAAAAGACTTCGTATGAAAGTTTCATCGATTTCGTTGAGTCCGAAACATCATTTCCACTCTATTAGCACTATTGGTTTTTCATTATCGATTTCCGATTGTGCCCGGAATACCCCGTCGAGTTTTCTAAAAAGTGCAGAAAATCAGCTGCGGACAACAACTATTTATTGCTGTCATTTCATTTTTTCCAGCCCTTCTCCTCACTTTTCTCACTCTAAAACTCAAAATTCTCTCCACCATTTTTCTCCATTTCAATTCTAAACCTTGGGGAATTATTTGTTCGTCGATTATCCATAGTTCTTCGCCTCTTGGTAAGTCATCTTTCCCAACTTGCCTTCTTCGGTTTTTCTCTTAATTCCTCCATTGATGCTCATCCAAAGCTTGGATTTTGTGACAGATTCTGCCCCTTAAGCTTGTGCATGTTCGTGGGTGTGAAGTTTTATCCGTCTTGGGCTGATTTTCCATCGTTTTGGTAAGTAATTCTTTCCCAATTTCTATTTTTATTTTCAAAATTTCCATTCTTTAATCCCCAACTTGGGCGGACTATTTTGGTGCCCTTACCTTGTCCAATTGTGCTCAAATTTGGAGCATGCCTTCTTGGCATCGTTGAGGTCATCGTGGTTCTTTTCATTTTTGGTTTCAGGTTGTGGGCCTCGCTGGCCCGCTTTTGACACGGAGATCGACCTGGCTACAATTGTAGCAATATGGGTATCGTTAGACTCGTCTTAACATTTTATTCATGAATTTGATAGTTTGATTCTCGTTCGGAGCAGCTCGGCCTCGGATATCATCGTTCCCGCAGCTTGTCATCGGACGACAGGTAGGTTACGGTTTAAACTCCTAGACTTAGCATATATCGAGTAAAATTGTACTAGTTGACATTTTTGGGTTGGGTTATTAGGTTGGTACCACAAACCTTAACCTTTTTCCCATGATCCGTCCTATTACCTTCCTCCGTTGTGTGTAGTATTCTTATTACTTGATAGTATTACCCTTATGGTCCTGTGAGGCCTTGTTGACACTGGAACATAGACTGTGGGATCATTGGGAATGTCCGCGAGTCCCGAACATAGAATTATCCTTCTAGGCTGATTATGCGTGCTGAGTAGCTTCGGGAGCCTGTGTAGGGCCGATAGGTTGTTATGAGCTGCTGGGCGGCTATTGTGTGTTGATCATATCATTTCCATGCATATAAAGAGATTTTTCCACATTTTACTACGGTTTTAGCTTAGGGCCTACTAAGACTATTTTTCTTAAACTTGCATGGCCCAGGGGGCCCAATTTTGATGAAATTAGATTTGGGAATGATTTGACTTGATACGTGGATCTTCTTGGGGTTAAAAAGGTTAAAATATGGTTTTATCATGATTTTGCTACTATTGCTAGACTCGACTGGATCGGAGTGCTAGCTGAGTTTTCTTACTGATTTGAAATGACTTTAGGCTCGACCGGGTCGAGCATCTGAGATATTTTACTACTGTTTTAGACCCAGTTATGCTCGGGCACACTTGGAGGGTTTTTTTAGACATCTTTTCACTGCTTTAGTCCTAGACAGGGTCTAGGTATGCATATTTAAGACTTAGCCACTGGCTTGAACACGGACTCGATTCTGGAGGACACGTTTTAATTCTGAGTTATAGTATGGGGTCCGGGACCTCCATGGACCTTGCCGCTCCGGGCCTGAGGCTTTGGACTGCGTGTGCCGGGGGGAAGGGTATAAGGTGGAGTAGAGGTATATGGGTTGTGTCCTTCCATGTAACTTGTCTGCTGGGCCTGATCGGCACCGGAGGAGGTACATACAGAGGTTCTATTTTACCCTAAGGTCATCATGCATCATATCATTCATTGTTTGAGATTCCACTCTTGTTTGTTGTTTGCTGATTGTACGCTCCAGTAGTATGGGATGCCGAAGGGTTTGTTTTCACTTGATTGCGTTCCTCAGTTGTATGGGCGACCGGAGGACTGTAGGTAGACTCTCTTTACTTTATTATGAATTTGTTCTATATTACGGTTATAAGTGTGGAGTTGGACTCCGCTAGGCGGTTACTTCTAGATTTGAGATTGGTATGTTTTGGTTGGTTATTAATTCCTATTTTCCGAGCATGTCTACCTTTATTCTTCTCTCCCATTCTTTATACTTGAGGTTACCGGTATACCATCCATTTTTAGAATCTATGCTTATATATACTATTTTGCGAGGATCCTAGGTGCGTTATTTCTTACTTTCACCTGTGCGCTTGTGTATATATCTTACTTGCTAGCCTTATATGTTGCCTTCTATGGTCTTCCCTCTGGGCTAGTTCTTGTGTACCCCTTTTCATTGATTTCTGTGACTGCTTACTTCTATTATGTCTGCTATTGCTCTTTTACCTTATATGTGCCCAGTCGGCCTATGATACCTACTGGGTACCTTATGCTTTGCATTTGGTGCTCAACCTACCCTTTGCATCTTCTGGTGCAGATCCTAGCATGGGCCATCGCTGTTAGCGCGTCGGAGACTCATGCGAGGTGCAGTTTTTGGATCATCCAGACTGAGGGTGAGCTCTTGGCATTCAGAGCTTGACTTCAGTTATCCTTGGTGTATTTTGTACTCTTATAGTTTCGGAGACATTGTGTATATATAACTGTTGGACCTTTGTACTTCTGATGTAGTTCGGCTCTTATACGCTTTGATACCGGGTTTTGGGTTGGTTTATATTCCGCTTGTTTATATCTCTCTCTTGTATCTATTTTCTTCTCATTATGCCCTTGCTTCCGCTTATGTATCGAATCTTCCGGTTAAACTGTTAGAAGGTAGCCCATTACTAATCGTTCTGGGCTATGGGAATTGGTTCGCCTACTGGGGGGTTGTAGGTGTCATCATGATCAAAAAATCGGGTCGTGACACAAACCCTCTTTAATTTGTTACTGTGTCCAAAAAATAACTGAATAGACAACATATGAGAAGCAAAAACATCAAAATCGATAAGAAAAGCCTTATTCCAAATGGACCAGTGACTACTAGGTACCTATATTTTGTTATCCTTCTAAGTTAAATGAGATAATTCTTCAACTGAAGGTAAACATTGGGCTATAGTTAAAAATGGAAAAGATTCACTGGATATAGGTAGAGTTGTCAATGGGATATATACATTGTTAATTTAGTAATTTAAGGAGGTGATCTACATAAACTGAATAGGTTCTGCCGTATTTGTCAAGTGAAATTAACAACAGACCAATATATATGGTGGTGTTATAAAAAAACAGATATAGTCAAAGAAGGAAAAGTTAATAATATGGAGATTCTGCTGAAAATCTTAAAACCTACAACTTTTGAAAATTCTGAGATAGAATAAGAGAATAGTCAGTAGAGATTCAAGAAATGCCTATCTAAAATTTCATAACAAACCTAATGATAAGTAAGGATTAAACAGAAATATATCATGATGCCTGTGAGCTTTTGATGGCATGTCATTGCCAGTTTGGAAAAATTTTAGTATGAGTGAGGCACAACTATTATTAGTTGTGTGAGGGAATTTTTAATTTACATTATAATATGACTTTGAGACCCACCACATCAAACAAGACAGCATCTCCTCATTCTCTCTCATCTATTTTTTTTTATTTACCTTTTTATTCCTCTTTCCTCGCTCCTCTCTTCCTTTTTTTCCTTCTCATTTTCAGCTTTTTATCTCTTTGAAACCAATTTTTTTAACTCCTTCGAGCTTATTTTACTTGGTCTGTTATATTATCTTTTATTTATGCATTTTAACTAATAATAAAAAATATTATTTTTCAAAACTAATTATATCATTAAATAATTGTATAAGATACTAATAATTAAATTTTAATTTTTAAAACATAATTAGTAAGACTAGTTTAATAAAATAAACCTCTTATACAAACACAACTAAATTTATATACTGAAAAAGAATTTAGGGGTTATGGACATAGAAAACATGAGTATTATTATTATTATTATTAGGCGTTTGGCCATAAATTTTAATATTTTTTTACTTTATTTAAAATTTATGGAGATGAAGTTGTGTTCGGTTAGTTTCTGCAAAATATATTTAATATCATGTTCATGTTTGAAGGTATTTAAATACAACTTCAAAAATAAAAAGTGAGTTGAAAAATAAGTTATAAGTCATATTTCAAATTTGAAATACAAACTTCAAATTTGAAATACAAACTTCAAATTAAAAATTGTATTTCAAATTTTCATGGTCAAACACTAATTCTCAAATAAAGTGACAAATTTTTTTTTTTTAAAAAAAGAGAATAATTTTTATAATCAAACGAGTCCTGAAAATAGAAGTTGGAAAGATACAACTTATGAAAGTGAAATTTTTTAAAAGTACGATAAAAGAAAAAATGAAAAAATAAATAAATAATAATAATAATTTAGTAGTCAATTCTCAAAACATGAGTAACCATTTAAAAAGGGAAAATGACTCAAAACACATCTAAACTATGGCCGAAATTGCTGTTACACACTCTAACTTTGTAGGGGTCTTATGACCCCACTGGACTATTTTATAGTGTAATATTGAGGGTATTATCAGCTTAGTTGGACCATTAAATCACTCAAACTAAAGTGAGTGTTTACACACGCTACCAAAAAGAGGAGTCAATTATCATTAATGTTAATTTATCTTCCATTAACCTTAGGATTTTCCTAAAACTCTCTAACTTTATCTTTAGAATTATTGATCAAATAACACAAATCATTCAAATTTCTTGTGATTTTTTCTTTCAATCTATTGTTTTAAAGTTGTTGCTTATACGTGTGTTCACTTGCACGTCCAGCTATGTTGATAATACCCTCAATATTACACTATTAAATAGTCCAGGAGGGTCATAGGACCCCCACAAAGTTGGAGTGTGTAACAGCAATTTCTGTCATAGTTTAGGTATGTTCTGAACCATTTTCCCATTTAAAAACTTAACTCAATTTTTTTATGCTCATAGTGTAACGACCGGATTCGTAGTTATGGGTAGACTTTTCGTGCCAAGTTTCAAGTCAGAAAACTTCCGAATTTGGGAGTTGAAAATTCTGAGCTAGGTTAGTCTCGGACGGTTTTGGAGCGACGTATGGTCTAGGACAATCCAGGTAAGGATTGGGTAACGTGTCTTATTTTTAGCTAGTTTTCCATTTATCTAAGACATAAAGGAGTCCGGGGGACTTTTCAGGATCGAATTCGAGTAAGTAGAACTCCCGGTATCGAGGTTGATGCGAAGGAATTATTCCAGAATGTAAGGAAATTAAGTGTGTTGTAAAATGGACCCTTTTGAGGGGATTTACGACTTTCTGTCCTGTGTCAACTGCAACCGCTACGGCGACCTCCGCTATAACGGAGAAAATGTCGCTATAGCGAAAGTCAACATCGGTCAGCCTCCTCCATACTGGTCGACTCCGCTACGGCGATACCGCTATAGTGGAGCGGACCAATTGAGTTTTAATGCAAAAAACATCCCCAAAACGTTCAGTTTTCATCAAGAATGTTTTGGGAGAAGTGCAAGGCAATTTTGAGCGAACCTAATGAGTTTTTCACCATTTTTCATCTTAAAGGTAAGAATTCTACTCCCCAAACTCCATACTATCTTTCTTACGCTATAGAACTACTAGGGGTGGACTTGGTAAAAGGTTTGGAATGACCTAGGATGGTAGAATCCAGGGAAAAGGGGGATTCTAGAGTGTAGAAGTTCTTGGGTGTTGTTAATTTCATTGGATTATGATCATGTGACCATAATTCTCTAAATGTATCTATGAAAAATGGTAGAAATAGGTGGATTAAGGGTGGAGAAGCCCGGTAAAAGGGTGGAATAATCATAGTTGGTCTGGAGTTGGGATTTTGCATAATTCGAGTAAACTAGTAGGCCATAAGGATTAATTTTTGGTTATTGTGTGTTGTTTTAGACCAAGAACCAGCAAGAACTTCAAGAAACAGGAAAGCTCCGATTGACTAGAGCTTGGAATATGTTGAAGTAGGTGATGGTTATTGATTTCTAATATGCATTATGTGTTCACGTACTATTTTGTAGTAGTGTATGAGTTGCATGTTTAGGAAATGAAATTGTGAATGTCTAGTTGTCCGGTAATAAGTCTTGTGAAATGAACTTCTTTCGTTTGCTTGTTGGTTTTTACAAGTATGTTTGTTCATTGGTTGTGATTGATTGGATTTGTTATGACATTCGGTTGGCTCGGGTACCATGCCTGATACGGAAATTACTAACGGTTGGCTCGGGTACCACGCCTGGTATGAGTATACTAATGGTTGGCTCAAGTACCACGCCTGGTATGGGAATTCATAATAGTTGGCTCGGGTACCACGCTTAGTACGGGAATTCATAATGGTTGGCTTGGGTACCACGCCTGTTATAGGTTATTTTAATTGCATTGTTGTATTCTTTCGATGGTTCCATGAGTGGACCGGGTTGTATTCTTGAATTGGGAATTCTACATATGGTCCATGAGAGGCCGGGTGATTTATGTAAATGTGAGGTTGGTCTTAGAGTAAACCGGGATTGCATGTCTAACACTTAGGTGATGTTAGGGGGATCCTTGGTGGGTCCGGGTTATGTAAAAAAGGGTATATGTTGTTGTTTTGGGTGTGGTCAATGGTTGTTATTTGGTTCATGTGCTAATGAGATAATAGAGGGACTTAATATCTGGTTATTTATTGACTTACTACATGTTTTATGTACCTTACTATGTTATGGTTTACTGTTCATATTATGTTTATTGGAGATGGCCGATGATCCTACCAGTACACGGTATTTGTGTACTGATTCTGCACTTATTTTTCTTTTTGTGAGTACATGCAATCTTCCAGCGGCTGACACGCGACCTCACCTGTAGTCCCAGCGCTTTCAGACATCAAGGGTGAGCTTCTTCGATCGAGCTACCTTGGTTTCTTCCTGTTAGTTGTAGCCCACTTGTTTCGGGCTTAGACCTTGGTTATTTTGGGGTTGCATCCCCGTATTTTCTAGACAATTTGGTAGAATATTTTGGTACGATGATTCTCAAATTCTAGGGAGAATGTTTCCGCAGTTTTATGATATAGTGTTTGAGATTTTATTGTTAGTTTATTTTATGCATTGGTCTTAAGCTGCTAGAATGGTTAAGTGTTGGGCCGGTATTGGTCTGCTCACCCGGGCTTATTGGGTGGGTGCCACTCACGGCAGTATGGATCGTGACAAAGATGGTATCAGTGCCCTAGATTCGTTGATCTCATCGTACCAAAATAGGTCTAGTAAAGTCTTGCGGAATGGTACAGAGATGTATGTACTTTTCTTTGAGAGGCTATAGGACTTTAGAAAAACTATCTCTTCTTTCTTCCTTCGTGTTATACTTGATTCCAATTGGTATCTGGTGATACAAATTGGTATCTGACTTCGTTCACTCTTCTGTCCGCAGATGGTTAACACAAGAAACAACGAAGAAAGAACAATGGTCCTAGCAACGAGTCTGACTGTCAGAGGAAGAGAAAGGGGCAAGGGCAGGGGCCGAGGTAGAGCAACACCCACTAGGGGTGGAGCTCAAGCGGCCAGGAGCACGTGAGGCGATCCCTCCCCCACCCCAGGATCAGGTTGAAGAGGAGGTCGAGATTGTTTTTGAGGAGGGTGTAGAGCAGGCAGAGGCAGCACCGGCTGGAGGTGCTGGTGTCACCCCCCGAGACTATCCCCTAGGCATAACACGGGACCCAGGACCACAAGTGTCCTAAGTTAACCCTTGGCCATAGCATACTCAGACATTCATAAGAAAATATAGCGAAAGCATAAATAGAAGGCTAGGCAACCCAATCCACAACGATAAAGTCAAGATGAAACATAAACCAAAAAGAGAGACTGGAATACTATCTATGTCTGAAAAGCCTCTACACATGACATAAGGAGTTGCTAGGACAAGACCCTAGCTAACTCAAAGTACGAAAGTAACAGCCATAAAACAACTAAGATCATGACTAGCCCTCGAACAATGAGGACTAACCAACACTGACTAGAATGGCATGCGGTCTCTAGCCATGTGCCTGAGGGAGGAAATCTGAATCTGCATCATCAAGAGGATGCAGCGCAAAATATGCGTCAGTACTATAGGATGTACCGAGTATGTGAGATATGCATAATTATGTTAAAACATACTTAAAATGTGCTTAAAATATAATAGAAACTGAGATCATGCATAAGAGAGAAGTCAAAAAAAATATCATAATTTAAGCATGAGATAAAAGATAACATAGCATGAGACTTAAAAACATTAATATGGGAGTTTCTTATAACCGACAATAGACTATGCGAGCTACATAAAATCTAACTAGATAACCCTAGTTAGCAAAGCTGTCCCGAACTCTGCCAAGGAATAGGATACCATAATCCAATTATATAACCCTAGTTGGCAAAGCTGCCCTAATGCCCGCTAAAGCACAGGACACGATGATGTCATAGAGTGGAACCACTTTCATAAGCCCATAGGGCAATTTATAACCTACGATGGCAACATAGTTTTGGACTTGGGTGATCGACCCTTGTCGCTCGGTGCTAAATACTACTACCAAAATATGCATATAGCTCATAACATACTTGTGGCATATTTGATGCCAAATCTGTTTTGAAAAGCATAAAGACATATATGATGTCATGCAATTCTCATATCATAAGTTCTTGAAGTTTAGCATAGCCATAATTCAAAACATACTTTTATTTCTAAATTCATAACTTAAAGAATTAGGCATGCAATTTCATAAATACATAAAGCCATGTTACCTAAACATGTCAATTTTCACTTGAAATCATGCAATTCAATGGAATCATACTAGAAATCATCTTTAATGCATGGGCTTTTGAAATCAATTAAGGAACCTCAAATAAATCATAGATAAGTAATGAGAAATTATGAATTGATGCTTTAAAACTGAACCCATAAGTTTTCCCCAAATTGGGTAAGAACCCTAATTTTATAAATTCATAAATCAAAGTAAAAATCATGGGTTTGGGCATAAGGGTGGAAGGAATCCCTCATTGAATACCCACATACGTTATTGAAGCTAGCTTGATCTTAAGATGAAAATAAATGGAGGCTTGATCTTGGAGCTTGAGACTTGGAGCTTAAAGGAGTTCTTTCTTCTTTAGGAATAGAATTGCTTAGAATGAGAAGAGTTTAGCCTATTAGGGAATAAAATCCTACTAAAAATGGTCAAAACGACCTCACTTTGGAGTTAAAAGGGTGGGTAATTATAGAAATACCCCTGGGATTTAATTAGATAAAAGCTGTTAAAAATTCGGCTTCAGGTTTCACGGGTCCCTTTCCATGGATCGTAGAAGTGACCACGGCTCATGGAGTCATGGTTCCTGAGCCAAAAGTTAAATTGCAGATCTGACTTCCACGGACGGGTTCCATGATCCATGGAAGCTTTCACGATCTGTAGAACCTGTTTGTGGTTCTCAGAGGAAAAGGCTACCCTCAGTCTGAGTTCCACGGGTGGTTTCCACGACCCGTGAAATAAATCACGACCCGTAGATGCTACTCGTGGTTCTCAGACCAAAGATGGGATCTTCAGGATAGGTTTCATGGGTCATTTCCACGACTCGTGGTCCCATCCATGGCTCGTGGACTTGACTCGTGATTCCTGGAAGTTTTAAAATTTTCAGAGTTTCTAACTTTAAAAGCTGAATCGAATTCCGGAGTGTTATAATATCTCTCCCTTGGGATCATTCATCCTCGAATGAAGACTAAGCAAGGAAAACTAGGGAGAAAAAAAAACCCGCCCAACCAAGCAACAAAACAGGGACACTAAAGAATAAACATGATAATTGAGCTTTTCAACTTAAAACATGATTGAACTAACTTCGGAAAATATGAATGCATGCTAGGATCATGAGAGAAACTGATGGAATAGAATCAGAGGGACATACTAAGGAGGAAACTAATACCTCAAGCTGAAACTAGATCGGAAGGAAAGAGATGAGGGTACTTGGCTTTCATGACTGCTTCTGCTTCCCAAGTAGCTCCCTCAACTAGCTGATTTCTCCGAAGGACCTTCACCGAAGTGACTTCTTTGTTTCTCAACCTCTGAATCTGATGATCAAGAATCTCCACGGGAACTTTCTCATAAGTAAGGCTATCCTTCACACTCACATCTTCTAAAGGAACAATCAAGGTCGAATCACCAACACACTTCTTCGACAAGGAAACATGAAAATCTGGATGAACCGCTTTTAAATTTGTTGGAAATTCCAACTCATAAGCAACACTACCAACTCTCCCCAGGATCCGATAAGGACCTACATAGTGGGGACTAAGTTTTCCTTTCTTGCCAAATCTCATCACACCCTTCATGGGTGACACTTTCAAAAATACCCAATCATCAACCTCAAACTCCAACTCTCTTCTTCTCACATCTGCATATGATTTCTGTCGACTCTGAACGGTCTTCAACCTCTCCCTAATGATATAAATCTTCTCCATAGTCTCATTAACCAAATCTGGACCAATCAAAGTTGTCTCACCTACCTCAAACCAACCAATAGGAGATCTACACCTCAACCCATAAAGTGCCTCATAAGAAGCCATCTGGATGCTAGAAAGACTATTGTTGTTGTAGGCTAACTTGATAAGAGGTAAGTGATTGATGTGAGATCAAAATACGTATATTTAGTCATTATTTACCTCACATTTTAGTACTTTTAATTGTATTTCGAGTATTAATTATATTACTTTGTGCTTAATATCATATTTTTATATGTAGAATTAAAATGATGGAAAGATGAGAAAATTTGGAGCAAAAACGAATTAAAAACGAGAAATCGTATAAGAAAATAAAGCAGACAGCTTAATGGATTAAAGTTAATATAATATTCAAAGAGAGCAAAGTGCCTATAGAATTGAAATTGAAGAGTTTTGGAGTATTACCTGTAGTACGTGGCATATTTTGAAGACCCAAGCAGCAGTTATTGTTGTTGTGCTGGCACGAAGCACAGCGCGAATAAATTACACTCTCTGAATCTCAAGTTGTCTTTCGCGCATCAGCAAGATCAACAGATTTTTATTCCAATTAAATTTGAATTTGGTTTTTAAAAGTTCAGGCATTTTCACACTCTATAAATACATTCTAAAGCATAATTATTATATAACTTTTGACCTAGGGAGAGCTAGGAGCCGCCGTGAAAGTCAGAGAATATTGGTTCTATCTTTTCTTCTCTATTATTTATTTATTTTTACGTTTTCTTTGGATGATTTGTTGTAATTGCTCCATGTTTATGTGGAGTTAAATTTCTCGTTCTAGGATTATGGTAGCTTCACGATTGTTGTGGTACAAACTTTAATTGATTTGTTAAGATATTTATCGTCGTGCTACAGTTCGTGTGGTTACTTACTTTTTCTTGAGCTTAATTATTTGCTTGCTTGATCACCATTCAAATACTATTTGTGGTGCATAAATTAGACTAGGAATAGAGAATTCGCGTGCGTAATAAGAAAAAGTAAAGTTTGGTTGTGAACCTTATAGAGAAAGGCGAACGATTCGCTAACTTGGATAGGAATATACCCGTTAGCCTTGCTTAATTTATACGGAAGAGAAATCACATGCCCTTCACTATCGACCAATGACCATTTGAATATAGGCGTTAGGAATAGTCGAGGAGAGAGTTGTTGGCAAAATACTCAATATGGTTAAAATCAACCCGCAACTAGTAACCCGATAAAAAATCAGAGTCAGTTTAAGTGATTACTCAACATGATTGCTAGCAAATCCATAACCCTAGATCGATTTCATCTCATTGATTACGTAAAAATCTGCTCTTCGTCTGGTTAATTGTTTATTAGTTATCTTCTTTTTATTTCTAGATTATTTAACCATAAATTCATCTTTGAGTTTTTACGCTTGAATAAATAATTAGAATTAATTTAATTTAGTAAATAGTTAATCGACAAGTCTCTGTGGGTACGATATCTGGACTTAAAATCCTATATTACTTGTACGATCGCGTACATTTGCGTGTGCGAAAGAAAGCAACAAGTTTTTAGCGCCGTTATTGGGGTCTTAGAAATTAATTATTTATCTAATTAATTTTTTTCTTTTTATCTATTTAGGATTTATTTGTAATTTTTTTTTCTTATCTTTTTTTTTTTTACTAATTTTAAAAGAAAAAAAATTCTACACTTCTTAACATGACATCTTGGAATAGAAATTGGTTGAATGATGAGTATTTATTTATCGATAATTTTGTATTTATTATAGTGGACCCCACTTTAATATATTGCGTCATAACTTTTTCGAGAGAGGGTCGTGCGCACCTACCCAATCCTTCGCAGAAAATTTTTGTAGTATATGTGGGCGTCTAAATTGTCATTGGTATGAGTGTCCTTACTCTTATTCTCCATTCCCGAGCCTCTATTATAATTCTTTTATTATTAATGATGTTGATATAGGTAATAAAGTGAAGGATGTAGAACGTCATGATCAGACGAGTGATTTGATCAGACAAATACAAGAGCACACCGCACTGATGCGGAAGTAGACTGAGAAAAGCATGAAATCCCTAGAAAGGTTTAAGGCCGAACTTTCAGAAATAAAGGTTGCATATGGAATTGATAATGATACTGACCAACTTGTGCAGCATAAAGAAGAATTCTTACCATTCAACTATTCTCTTTTGATTGATGTCAATGTTGAGGAGGTGTGTGAAAGTGAGAATGTCGCACAAAATGAAGTTTTGGAGTTGAGGCATGTTGGACTTCATTCTAAGCATTTTTTGACATTGTGTTTGGTTGGTGACATGAAAATTGAGCCTTCCAAATCAATTAAGAAGTGTGCAGATAAGGAACAAGGCCCTTATATTCTAAAATTTGTCATGCCAAAAAAATAAAACGATATTCCTTCCTTAAGGGCCAAGAAGTGCAAGATGCGATATTTAGTGCTTGGTTCCTTTATATGTATACCATCGCCCTTTGAGCGGAGCAGAAAATTTGATGCAAAGTTAGGGGTGCAATTTATAAGTTCAAAATGGAAGGAAAAGTGGTGAAGTGATGGCTTCGTGCCGTGATGTTAAATCAGGCGCTTGTTGAGAGGCAACCCAATTTGTAATAGTGTAGCTTCTTATATTTATTTTTGTTTTTATAATGTCACTTTTTATTTTATTTTTATTTTGCAGGTTTGGGAATATCTGAGTACCCGAATTTAAAAGTTAAGGAGCATGGCTTAAGCTTAAGTGTGGGGTCGTTCACCCTTTTGATTCATTCTAAAGAAACATGCCGCTAGCTAGGCCCTAGAGAGCCTCAGGGAGTATCTCTAACCCAATTTTTTTCTTATTTATTGCTTTGGGACAAAGCATGACTTTAAGTGTGGGGTGAAATATCTTACGATATATTTTAAGGGTGATGTATGTCATAGGATTTTGAGTTTTTCTTTTTATTGCTAAGTTAGATGAAAAAAAGAAGCTTATAAACACAAAAGGATTTTCTTTTATTCTTTGGTTAAGATAGTTTTTAGCTTTTTAGTAGAGGCATACTTCGCTCACCCCTTGGTTTTTCTTTTCGGTACTTTTCCGAGGGGGAGCCCTTTGAACCGAGTAGGCTTTTTTATTTTTAGGAGTAATTTTTTTAGAGAGAAAAGAAAAGATTATTTGACTTATTTGATACTAGCATATTTTGGTCTGAATTTGAGTAGTACTTTCCAGTGAATGCTTGAGCGTAAATTAAATAGCAAATCTTTTGACACCTAGGCTCAGGGTAGTGACTCTGTATATAACTTATTCTTATTTTGTAGTTTACTATAATCCTGTCTGTCTTAGAAGTGGAATTGATCCATCTTGATTGATACTTATGCTATGAGAGATATTCCATGTTTTGCATCTTAGTCTAGAACTTGCCTTGTATGTTATTAAAGTGAAATAAAAAGTGTTGCTCTGTTTAGAAGATGATAATAGGCTTTCTTTGATATGTCTTATGAATTTTAGTATGTTAAGATATTGTTACCACTAGTTAGCCCCTTTGAGCCAGTAGCCTTTCGTTTGGTAGCCACATTTTTACTTTGATCCTTTTGTTGAATCCCTAGTTTTTGCACCCTGCTTCCTTGAGCACTGTAGCATAGACTGTGATAAAATTGTTAGATCTGAACAAAAGGGAAGATCAAGTGTAAAAAGTGATCATTGAAAGTTAATTGTGATGAAAAGACCCTCTTTGAAAGAATGTGACATAAAAAAAGAAATTGCTTGAGAATTTTTTTTTGAAGCATTCTTGATAAGATAAGAATACTAGTGAAAATAGTTGAAGTGAGAACTGAAAGGAAAAAAAGAGGAAGAAGAAAATAATGGGTGATGAAGTCTAAAAGTGCAAAGTGCTTAGGAAAGTGTAAGTCACTATTATATAGTTTTTCTACCCGTCCCCTAGCCAATATTATAACCCGTTAAAATCCTATTTGATTCTATTCGAGCATGCTTAATTAGTGGAGATTTACATAATGGGCAAGCCTATGGTTCTTTATGCATACATATGAATTCGTTTGTGAGTGCGAGAGTTGTGCTTTGATGCTGAGTCCTTAATTTATATTCGATTCTTTAAATTAAATGTATGGACTATTTCTTCTTGTGAGGGCACTTGTTTCATGATAGATAGGTAATGTTATTAGCTTTTTTTGATGGAGTAGGTGAGCGAGCTGAAATTTGATGAGTCAGAGTCTGTCTTTGAGGTTAGGATGTTAGAAGTTTATCGTTTGTTTGTATATCGTGCATAATGATCGGGAAGTGTACGTGATGTTTTGAGTATTTGTATGGCCTAATTATTTATATCAATCAAAGTGGTGGTGTTCCTAGTGTGATTTAGTGAGATGAGCTTTAATGTTTGCTCGAGGACGAGCAAGAGTCTAAGTGTGGGGTGTTGATGTGAGGTCAAAAATATGTATATTTAGTCATTACTTACCTCACATTTTAGTACTTTTAATTGTCTTTTGAATATTAATTATATTACTTTGTATTTAATATCATATTTTTTATATGTAGGATTAAAATAATGGAAAGATGAGAAAATTTGAAGCAAAAACGAATTAAAAATGAGAAATCATATAAGGAAATAAAGCAGGCAGCTTAATGGATTAAAGTTAATATAATATTCAAAGAGAGCAAAGTGCCTATAAAATTGAAATTGAAGAGTTTTTGAGTATTACCTGCAGTACGTGGCATATTTTGAAGACCCAAGCAGCAGTTACTGTTGTGGTGCTGGCGCGAAGCACGGCGCGAATAAATTACACTCTCTGAATCTCAAGTTGTCCTTCGCCCATTAGCAGGATCGACAGATTTTTATCCCAATTAAATTTGGATTTGATTTTTAAAAGTTCAGACATTCTCATACTCTATAAATATATCCTAAAGCACAATTATTACATAACTTTTGACTTAGGGAGAGCTAGGAGCCGCCGTTAAGGTCGGAGAATATTGGTTCTATCTTTTCTTCTCTATTATTTATTTATTTTTACATTTTTCTTTGGATGATTTGTTATAATTGCTCCATGTCTATGTAGAGTTAAATTTCTCATTCTAGGAATTATGGTAGCTTCACGATTATTGTGGTATGAACTTTAATTGATTTGTTAAGATATTTATCATTGTGCTACGGCTCGTGTGGTTACTTACTTTTTCTTGAGCTTAATTATTTGTTTGCTTGATCACCATTCAAATACTATTTGTGGTGTGTAAATTAGACTAAGAATAGAGAATTTGCGTGCGTAATAAGAATAAGTAGGGCTTGGTTGTAAACCTTACGATTCGCTAACGTGGATAGGAATATACTCGTTAGCCTTGCTTAGTTGATAAGGAAGAGAAATCACATGCCATTCACTATAGATTACCGACCATAGGAATATAGGCGTTAGGAATAGTCGAGGAGACCTAGAGTTGTTGGCAAAATGCTCAATGGTTAAAATCAACCCGCAACTAGTAACCCGATAAAAAATCAAAGTCAGTTTAAGTGATTACTCAACATAATTGCTAGCAAATCCATAACCCTAGATTGATTTCATCTCATTGATTACGTAAAATCTGCTCTTCATCTGGTTAATTGTTCATTAGTTAACTTCTTTTTATTTCTAGATTAGTTAATCATAAATTCATCTTTGAGTTTTTACGCTTGAATAAATAATTAAAATTAATTTAATTTAGTAAATAGTTAATCAACAAGTCTCTGTGGGTACGATATCTGGACTTAAAATCTTATATTACTTGTACGACCGCGTACACTTGCGTGTGCAAATGGAAGCAACAGTGATCATCCCAATTACCTTTGAAATCAATCACACAAGCTCTCAACATATCCTCATAAGTCTGAATAGTATGCTTTGTCTGGCCATCCGTCTGTGGATGAAAAGTTGTGTTAAGCTTAACCTGAGTGCCAAAACCTCTCTGAAATGACTTCTAAAACTGGGATGTAAACTGAGTACCCCTATCTGAAATGATAGACAATGGAATATAATGAAATTGGACTATCTCCCGAATGTAAAGCCTGGCATAGTCATCTGCTGAATCCGTAGTCTTAACAGCCAAGAAGTGGGATGACTTGGTCATCCTATCGACAATCACCCAAATAGAATCATGTTGCCTTCGAGTACGAGGCAAACCAGTATTGAAGTCCATATTGATCACTATCCTGAATCATACCACCGGGTCCCTGATGCTCTACTTTCACTTGTTGACAGTTGGGACACTTAGCCACGAAACCTGCTATGTCCCTTTTCATGTCATTCTACCAATAAACTTCTCATAGGTCATGGTACATCTTGATGTCACCGGGGTGAATAGAATATCTGGAGCTATGAGCCTCTGTCAAAATTTGGTGTCTCAACTCATCTATGTCAGGAACATACAATCGACCTTGATATCAAAGCACACCATCTCCCTCTTAGGAGAAAAACTCTACCATTTGTTGATGGACTGCACTTTTCAGCTGGTGCAAAATAGGATCAGTGTCTTGATTTTCTTTCACTTCAGCTACCAAAGATGATTCGGAACCATTCTGAACAATAACACCACCTTCTGTCGAATTCATAAGGCAAACTCCTAGTCGAGCAAGTCGATGAACATCCTTGGCCAATTCTTTCTTTCCATCTTCAACCGAACACACACTACCCATAGACAACCTACTAAGTGCATCCGCCACGACATTGGCTTTATGCGGATGGTAAAGTACACTCATATCATAATCCTTAAGAAGCTCAAGCCATCTCCTTTGACGAATATTTAATTCCTTTTGAGTGAATACATACTGAAGACTCTTAGGATCGGTGAATACATCTACGTGAACACCATACAACTAGTGTCTCCAAATCTTCAAAGCAAAAACCACGGCCACCAACTCAAGATCAAGAGTAGGGTAGTTCTTCTCATGAGTCTTAAGCTTTCTAGAAGCATAAGCAATCACCTTACCACGCTGCATCAACACACAACCCAAACTAATCCTAGAAGAATCACAATATACCACAAAGTCATCTAGGCCCTCGGGTAGAGCCAATACTAGGGTTATGGTCAACCTATTCTTCAATTCCTGAAAGTTCTTCTCACATAGATCATACCACTAAAATTTTACCTTCTTCTGAGTCAACCGAGTCAATGGGGAAGCAATGGAAGAAAACCCTTCCACAAATCTCCTGTAGTAACCAGCCAAACCCAGAAAGCTCCTAATATCAAACGGGGAAGTGGGTCTAGGCCAGTTCTTT
Source organism: Jaltomata sinuosa (assembly GCA_003996215.1). NCBI lineage: Eukaryota > Viridiplantae > Streptophyta > Magnoliopsida > Solanales > Solanaceae > Jaltomata > Jaltomata sinuosa. Next base: position 125,284 of record QJPP01002873.1, on the reverse strand, counting down.
ACTGCCTCAATCTTTTGAGAATCAACTCGAATACCATCTCTAGTCACAATATGACCCAGAAAAGCAACAAACTGCATCCAAAACTCAAACTTGCTAAACTTAGAAAATAACGGCCGATCCTTGAGAGTTTGCAACACCACTCTCAAATAATTTGCATACTCCTCCTCACTCCGAAAATAGATAAGAATATCATTAATGAACACAATCACAAACATATCCAAATACTGCTTGAACACACGGTTCATCAAATCCATAAAGGCTACAGGAGCATTCGTTAGTCCAAAAGACATAACCATAAATTCATAATGACCATATTGAGTTCTGAAGACTGTCTTTGGGATGTCACACTCTCGAACACGAAGTTGATGATAATCGGACCTAAGGTCGATCTTGGAGAAGTAACTGACACCCTGAAGCCGATCGAATAAGTCATCAATCTTAGGAATAGGATACATATTCTTGATTGTGACCTTGTTCAACTGATGGTAGTTGATATACATTCTAAGGGAACCATCTTTCTTTCACATGAATAGAACTAGAGCACCCCATGGAGAGATGTTGGGTCGAATAAAACCCTTATCAAGTAGGTCTTTCAACTGATCTTTCAATTCCTTAAGTTCTGCTGGAGCCATTCTATAGGGAGGAATAGAGATAGGATTTGTATCTGGGAGAAGATCTATTCCAAAGTCGATCTTCCGCTCGGGAGGGACTCTTGGAAATTCTTCGGGAAACACTTCTAGAAATTCATTCACAATAGGAACTGACTGGAGAGATGGGGTTTCAAACTCCGTGTCCATAACCTGAATTATATGATAAACATAACCCTTAGAAATCATCTTCTTATCCTTAAAATAAGATATGAAATGACCCACTACCTTGCCACTCTAAGATAGGTTCATTTGGAAACTTGAAACTGATGACTCGAGTACGACAATCGACCGAGGCATAACATGCATACAACCAATCCATACCAAGAATAACATCAAAATCAGTCATCACCAACTCTACTAGATTCGCTAAAGTGACTCTGTGAAGGACTAAAATAGGGTAATTTTGGTAGATTTTTTTGGCTAGAAGGACTGACTCACCAACATGAGTAGAAATAAAGGGTTCTAAAAGTTGTTAAGGGCAAATTTCAAACTTGCAAGCAACATAAGGGGTCACAAAAGATAAGGAGACACCCGGATCCAATAAAGCATACACATCGAGAGAAAAGACTTTTAACATACCAGTCACAATGTCCGGTGAACTCTCTTAGTCCTGGTGTAAGAAAATGGCATAAAGACGGTTTTGGCGCTTACCACCAGAACTAGAAGTAGTGCCCTGCTGGGCTGGCCGACCTCCTGATGCTGCTGGGGCAGACTGAGTCCTACTACCTCCCTGACCCTTCTTAGCTGAAGGGCAATCCTTAATCCTATGTACAGCCTGACCACACCCAAAACAACTACCTGAACCAGCTAGACACTCCCCCGGATGACTCTTCCTACACTTGCTGCAAATGGGGTAAGAAGGCCCCTTGGCAATACTTCTCTGCGAATAGGACCCAGATCCTTTGCCAGTCTGATCATGACAAGGCCTGGGAGCCTGGGTAGGAACACTAGCTGAAGAATAAACGGGACCTGATGATTTCTTCTGAAACAAAGAGGGATGTCCTCCTCTGGACCCATGATGGCCAAAACCTGAACTTTATGATATAACCCTCTTGTTCTCCCTTGCCATTTCCCTCAATTTGTCTCCCTCGATCTGTTGGGCATGAGTCATAAGTCGAGAAATATCCATGTAACCCAGAAGCATAACGGACCTACACTCTTTCTTTACCAAATTTGACACTCTATAAACATACTTACTCATCTCATTCCATGAGTCATCCACCATAGAAAGAGCATACCTAGAAAGCTGGGTGAACTTCTACCCGTACTCCTGAACTGACATAGAACCTTACCTCAAATTCATGAACTCTTCGACCTTAGCTTGCCTCAACTCCCTTAGGAAGAACCGGTCAAGAAAAGCCCTCTCAAAATATTCCCAAGTCATAGGGACCACATCCCTATCCCTAGAATCTTTCCATTGAGTGAACCAAATATGAGCCACGTCCTTGAGTTGATAGGAAGCTAGCTCAATTCGATCAGCACCACCCACTTGTATCACACCAAAGATCTTATTTACCTCATCCAAGAAATCTTGTAGATCCTCACCAACTTTCGAACCCCAAAACTTAAATGGGTTCATACGAATGAAATCTTGAACTCGGGCCGCTATTCCACCTTGAGGATGGGAAGGGATAGGAGCCTGCTGATTGGCCTGAGCAGCCATAGTCTGAGCTAACATATGAATGGAATTTCTGAACTCTGTATTTGTAACCTCGGGGTTTGGAATCAAAGGATTAGCATTTTAGGCATTGGCCCGGCAAGGCATGGCATGGCGAGGAGGCATAATCTGAAATGCATAAAGAACGGATTAGAGGGTTAATAGAGTTAAACTCTATCACACGATATTGATAAAGAAAGAAGTGAAGTTTTTCCTAAGACACCTCGTAGCTTCTCTCCCATAAGTGTGGCGCTCTTCACACACATTAAAGAGACTCTACTCGATGCAGCTTTTAGACACCCTAGGACTATTGAACCTGGGGCTCTGATACTAAGTTTGTCACGACCCGAGACTATCCCCTAGGCGTAACACGGGACCCAGGATCACAAGTGTCCCAAGTTAACCTTTGGCCATAGCATACTCAGAGATTCATAAGAAAACATAGAGAAAGCATAAATAGAAGGCTAGGCAACCCAATCCATAACGATAAAATCAAGATGAAACATAATCCAAAAAGAGAGACTTGAATACTGTCTATATCTGAAAAGTCTCTACACATGACATAAGGAGTTGCTAGGACAAGACTCTATCTAACTTGAAGTACGAAAGTAACAGCCATAAAACAACTAAGATCATGACTAGCCCTCGAACAATAAAGACTCACCAACACTGACTGGAATGGCCTGCGGTCTCTAGCCACGTGTCTGAGGAAGGAAACCTGAATCTGCATCATCAAGAGGATGCAGTGCAAAATATGTGTCAGTACTATTGGATGTACCGAGTATGTAAGATATGCATAATCATGTTAAAACATACTTAAAATGTTCTTAAAACATAATAGAAACTGAGATCATGCATAAGAGAGAAGTCATAAGAAATATCATAATTTAAGCATGAGATAAAAGATAACATAGCAAGAGACTTAAAAGCATTCATACGGGAGTTTCTTATAACCGACAATAGACCATGTGAGCTATATAGAATCTAACTATATAACCCTAGTTAGCAAAGCTGTCCCGAACCCTACCAAGGAATGGGATACCATAATCCAACTATATAACCCTAGTTGGCAAAATTGCCCTAATGCCCGCTAAAGCACAGGACACCATGATGTCATAGAGTGGAACCACTTTCATAAGCCCATAGGGCGATTCACAACCTATGCTGGCAACGTAGTTTTGGACTTGGGTGATTGACCCTCGTTGCTCGGTGCTAAATACTACTCCCAAGACATGCATATAGCTCATAACATCTTGTGGCATATTTGATGCCAAATCTATTTTGAAAAGCATAAAGACATATCTGATGTCATACAATTCTCATATCATAAGTTCTTGAAGTTTAGCATAGCCATAATTCATAACATACTTTTCTTTCTAAATTCATAACTTTAAGAATTAGGCATGCAATTTCATAAATACATAAGGTCATGTTACTTAAACATGCCAATTTTCACTTACAATCATGCAATTCAATGGAATTATGCTAAAAATCATCTTTAATGCATGGGCTTTTAAAATCAATTAAGGAACCTCAAATAAATCATAGATAAGTAATGAGAAATCATGAATTGATGCTTTAAAACGGAACTCATAAGTTTTTCTCAAATTGGGTAAGAATCCTAATTTCATAAATTCATAAATTAAAGTAAAAATCATGGGTTTGGGGCATAAGGGTGGAAGAAATCCCTCATTGAATACCCACATACCTTATTAAATCTAGCTTGATCTTAAGATGAAAATAAATGAAGGCTTGATCTTGGATCTTGAAGGAGTTCTTTCTTCTTTAGGAATAGAACTGCTTAGAATGAGAAGAGTTTAGGCTATTAGGGAATAAAATCCTACTAAAAATTGTCAAAATGACCTCACTTAGGAGTTAAAAAGGTGGGTAATTATAGAAATACCCCTGGGATTTAATTAGATAAAAGCTATTAAAATCCGACTTCAGGTTCCACGGATCGTAGAAGTGACCACGGCTTGTGGATTGGAGTCGTGGTTCCTGAGCCAAAAGTTAAGTTGCAGACCTAACTTCCACAGACAAGTTCCATGATTCGTGGAAGCTTCTACGATCCATAGAACCTATTTGTGGATCTCAGAGGAAAAGGATACCCTGGTTCCACGGGTGGTTTACACAACATGTGAAAGAAATCACGACCCGTAGACACCACTCGTGGTTCTCAGACCAGAGATGGGATCTTCAAGATAGGTTTCACGGGTCATTTCCATGACTCGTGATCCCATCCATGGCTTTTGGACTTGACTCATGATTCTTGGAAGTTTCAAAATTTTCAGAGTTTCTAACTTTAAAAGCTGAATCAAATTCTGGGGTGTTATAGAAGGCCTTCCCCCCATCACACCCGAAGCATTTCAGCAAGTGTGGTCTTTCCTGAGTGGGCTGGTTGGTGCTGGAGCCAACCCCACGGGGATGGCATATTAGGTTTTGGGTACTCAGTCAGTGGCTACTACAGCTCCTAGAATGGATATAGGGTCAGGCACAGACGACTTCTTCAGACCAATGCTAGGTTCAATCATGACAGGGAATGAGCACGAGATGCTGACCAAGTTCCTTAAGCTGAAACATCTTATGTTTCAGGGTACTGAAAAGGAATATGCTTATGAGTTTATATTGGACTGTTATGAGAGGCTGCATAAGCTGGGCATTGTGCAACAGCATGGGGTTGAGTTTGTCACCTTTCAGCTGCAGGGTGATGCTAAACACTGGTGGAGGTCTCATATGAAATGTCGGTCATCTGTTTTGCCCCCACTAACTTGGGAACAGTTTCACGCTCTCTTCTTAGAGAAGTATGTGCCTCGTACTTTGAGAGATCACAAAAGGGATAAGTTCCTGGCTCTGGAATAGGGTAACATGTCAGTCTCTGCTTATGAGGTTAAGTTTCATGCCTTGTCTCATTTTGCTACACAGTTATTGGGTTTTGAGGAGGAGCGGATTTGGTTGTTTGTGAAGGGCTTGAATATCGATTTACAGGTGTTATCGGTGCACATAACTTTAGTAGGGAAGGGCTTCAATAAGGTAACAAATTATGTTAAGAAGTTAGAAGGGGTGAAACAAGCTGGGCAGGCTAAGGTGTTAGTCAAGAGGCCCCGAAATGATGGAAACTTCAGTGGCTCGCATTCCAGGGGCCACAATCAGTAGGTGTACTTTGCCCATCCTATTCAGTCAGCTTTTCCAGCTACTACAGGTGGTCATTTGGGAGCTAATCAGCAGTTTTCAGCTCCTCAGGGCTAGGGAGATTCTTACACATCTAACAGCAGGCCTTCGCCTAATCGTGGTTGTTTCCATTATGGTGATCCGGGCCACTTTAAGAAGGAGTTCCCTCACAGACAGACTTGTAATCAGGCTCAGCAGCAGTCTAAGGTTGTGGTCCTGGCAGGTAGAGGTGGCCATGCTAGAGGCCATCCACAGGGTGGGCAAGGTAACTTTCAGGGAGGTCGGGAAGATAGGGGTAATGGCAGCACGGGCAGGGGTGTGGCACATCTAGCCAAGGAAGTAGCTCGAATTGATGACCGGGCTCAGTGTTATGCTTTTCTAGGGAGGTCTGAGGTGGAGGCATCTGACACAGTGATTACAGGTATAATTCTTGTCTGTGATAGGATAGCTTAGGTACTTTTTGACCTAGGTTCTACCTACTCTTATGTGTCTGTGAATTTTGCTTTGGGTCAGGACTTGATTTGTGATATCCTTGATTCCCCTATCCATATTTTCACCCCGGTTGAAGAGTCTGTGGTTGTGACTCATGTTTACCGTGCTTGTTCTGTAATATTTGTGGGGTTGCATACTTGGGTAGACTTGGTAATTCTGGATATGGTAGACTTCAATGTCATTTTGGGCATGACCTGGTTATCCCCTTATCATGTTGTATTGAATTGTAACACCAAGACTGTGGCTCTAGAGAATCTGGGTAAGGATAGGCTAGAGTGGGAAGGTGTGTACAAGCCTAAGCCGGCCAAGATAATATCGTTTGTTCAAGCGAGAAAGCTAGAGGGGAGAGGGCGTTTAGCCTTTTTGGCTCATCTCCGGGATGATAGTGTGGAGTCCCCATTTATTGAGTTAGTTTCAGTTGTTTCAGAGTTTCAGGAGGTGTTTCCAGCAGATTTGCTTGGTATGCCTCCGAACAGGGATATTAATTTCTGTATTGACTTGGAGTCGCGCACTCGCCCAATTTCCATTCCTCCATATCGTATGGCTCCAGCAGAGTTAAGAGAACTTAAGACTCAGCTTCAGGAACTACTAGATAAGGGATTCATTCATCCCAGTTCTTCGCCTTGGGGTGCTCCGGTCTTGTTTGTGAAGAAAAAGGATGGTAGTATGCGAATGTGCATAGATTACAGGCAGTTGAATAAGGTGACCATCCGGAATAAGTACCATTTACCCCGTATAGACAATTTGTTTGACCAGTTACAGGGTGTATATGTGTTCTCAAAAATCAACTTAAGGTCAGGGTATCATCAGTTAAAGATTAGGCCCAAGGACATTCCTAATATTGCTTTTCGGACTCGGTATGGGCATTACGAGTTCTTAGTGATTTCGTTTGGGTTGACTAATGCGCCGGCGGCATTCATGAGTTTGATAAATGGGGTGTTTAAATCTTATTTGGATTCGTTTGTCATCATTTTTATTGATGATATTTTGATCTACTCCAAGAGTAGGGAGGAGCATGTTGAACATCTCTGTATTGTGTTGGAAATATTGAGGCACCAAAAGCTTTATGTGAAGTTCTCCAACTGTGAATTTTGGTTGACCTCAGTCGCGCTCTTGGGGCATGTAGTGTCAGAAAAGGGGGTGATGGTGCATCCCCAGAAGATTGAGGCAGTCAAGAGTTGGGTCTGGCATAGCTCGGTGACTGAGGTGAGAAGTTTTGTGGGACATGCAGGCTACTATCGTAGGTTTGTCAGGGATTTTGCATCTATTGCTACTCACTTGACAAGGCTGACTCAGAAAAAGGTACCATTTGTGTAGTCAGACAAGTGTGAGGAGATCTTCCAAAAGCTCAAGACACTCCTTACCACGGCTCCCATCCTTTCATTGCCGGTTGAAGGTAAGGATTTTATTATTTATTGTGATGCTTCATATTTGGGTTTGGGTGCTGTGTTAATGCAGGATAGGAATGTGATAGCCTACGCATCAAGGAAGTTGAAGGTAGATGTGAGGAATTATCCAACCTATGACTTAGAGTTGGCAGTGGTGGTGTTTGCACTCAAGATTTGGAGACACTATCTCTATGATGTCAAGTGTGAGGTGTTCACTGATCATCGTAGTCTGCAACATGTTTTTACACAGAAGGACTTGAATCTGAGGTAGATAAGGTGGATAGAGTTGTTAAAGGACTATGATGTGACCATTCAGTACTATCCGGGTAAGGCTAATGTGGTGGCAGACATATTGAGCCGGAAGACAGTCAGCATGGGCAGTTTGACTTGTTTGGGGGTATCCAAACGACCTTTGGCAAGGGAGATTCAGGCTTTGGAATATAAATTCATGCACCTGGGTATCTCAGAACAGGGTGGAGTGTTGGCCAGTGTTGAGGTCAAATCCACATTCATAAAGAAGATAAAGTCCAAGCAGCTTCAGGATTCGCAGTTGAGCAGGCTTCGAAGCAAAGCAATATCCGGAGAGTCCGGGGATGCCACGTTGGACGCTGGTGGGGTGTTGAATTTTAGAGAAAGGATTTGTGTTCCTCGGGTTGATGACATCATTCAAAAAGTGTTGGTAGAGGCTCATGACTCGTGGTATTCGATTCATCTGGGTGTAACCAAGATGTACCAGGATTTGAGGTAGCTTTACTGGTGGACCGGGATGAAAAGGAACATAGATGATTTTGTGTCCAAATGTCAAAATTAACAGCAGGTAAAGTATGAGCACCAAAGACCTACAGGACTACTTCAGAGGATGCCCATTTCAGAGTGGAAGTGGGAAAGGATAGCCATGGACTTCATGGTGGGTCTTCCCAAGACTTTGGGGAAGTATGACTATATTTAGGTCATTATGGACAGGCTGACCAAGTCAACTCATTTTATTCTGGTCAGGATGGACTACAATTCACAGCAATTGGCTAAGATCAATGTGAAAGAAATCATGAGATTGTACGAGGTACCACTGTCCATCAGTTCAGACAGGGGTATACAGTTTGCCTCTAAGTTTTGTGGTAAATTACATGAAGAGTTGGGCACTCAACTCACCTTCAGTACAGCCTTCCATCCTCATACTGATGGTCAGTCGGAGAGAACGATCCAGGTATTGAAGGATATGTTGAGAGAATGTGATTGACTTTGGGGGTCATTGGGACCAGTTTCTACCATTGTGTGAGTTCTCATACAACAATACCTACCACTCCAGCATCGACATGGCACCATTTGAAGCACTGTATGGAAGGGGTTATAGGTCACCTATAGGGTGGTTTGAGGAAGGCTATGTAAATACTTTGGGCGTGGACTTAGTAAGGGAGGCACAAAAAAAGGTAAGAGGTATTCAGACCAAGTTGCTAGCGGCCCAAAGCAGGCAGAAAGAATATGCGTATTGCAAGGTAAGGGACATAGATTTTCAGATTGGTGAACAAGTGCTAGAAGGGAGTTATGTGTTTCTATAAGAAGGGCAAGCTCAGCCCTCGGTTCATCGTATCATTCAAAGTTCTTGAGATTGTAGGGCTAGTGGCTTACGGGTTAGCACTGCCGCCCACTTTATCGGGTGTCCATCTTGTATTCCATGTATCCATGCTAAAGCGATACCATGGAGATGAGGACTACATCATCAAGTAGGATGGGGTGTTATTTTTTATAAGGATCTTCGCTATGAAGAGGAACTGGTTGTGATTCTTGATCGAGATGTTCGGAAATTGAGTACAAAGGTGATCAACATGATAAAGGTTCAATGGAAGCATCATCCGATTGAGTAAGCCACTTGGAAAACCGAGAAGGACATGCAGGATAAGTACCCTCACTTGTTTGAGGATTCAGGTACTACACTTTCCTTTCTTTATTTCCATAATTTCAGGTTGGATCATTCAGGGATAAGCAATGAGTAAATTGGTATCTATTTTAATGACCGAGTTTGTCATTACAGGTAGAATTTTCATGCCAAGTTTCAAGTCAGAAAACTTTCGGATTTGGGAGTTGAAAATTCTGGGCTAGGCTAGTCTCAGACGGTTTTGGAGCGAGGTATGGTCTAGGGAAATCCGGGTAAGAATTAGGTAAAATATCTTGTTTTGAGCCAGTTTTTCATTTAGCTAATACATAAAGGAGGCCGAGGGACTTTTCAGGATCGAATTCGGGTAAGTAGAACTCCCAGTATCGAGGTTGACGCGAAGGGGTTGTTCCGGAATGTCAGGGAATTAAGTGTATTGTAAAATGGACCCTTTTGAGGGGATTTATGATTTTGTCTTGTGTCAACCACAATAGCAGTTGACATACCGCTACGGCTACCTCTGCTATAGCGGAGAAAATACCGCTATCGCGGAAGTCAACGTCGGTCAACCTCTGCCATAGCGGTCGACTCCGCTACGGCAGTACCACTATAGCAGAGCGAACCTCTATAGTGGACCAGTCAGATTTTAATGCAAAAAACTTTTCAAAACGTTCAGTTTTCATCAAGAACGTTTTGGGAGAAGGGCAAGGTGATTTTGGGCGAACCTAATCAGTTTTCCATCATTTTCATCGTAAAGGTAAGAATTCTACTCCCCAAACTCTGTACTATCTTTCCTACGCTATAGAAATGCTAGGGGTGGACTTAGAGAAAGGTTTGGAATGACCTAGGATGGTAGAATTCAGGGAAAAAAGAGATTCTAGGGTGTAGAAGTTCTTGGGTGTTGTTAATTTCATTAGATTATGATCATGTGACCTTAATTCTCTAAATGTATCCATGAAAAATGGTAGGAATAGGTGAATTAAGTGTGGGAAAGCTCAGGAAAATAGTGGAATGATCATGGTTGGCTTGGAGTTGGGATTTTGCATAATCCGGGTAAACTAGTAGGCTATAAGGATTGATTTTTGGTTATTGTGTGTTGTTTTAGACCAAGAACCAGCAAGAACTTTGGGAAACAGGAAAGCTCCGGTTGAGTAGAGCTTAGAATATTTTGAGGTAGGTGATGGTTATTGATTTCTAATATGCATTATGTGTTCACGTACTATTTCATAGTAGTGTATGAGTTGCATGTTTAGGAAATGAATTGTGAATGTCTGATTGTCCGGTAATCAGTCTTGTGAAATGAACTTCTTTCGTTTGCTTGTTGGTTTTTACAAGTATGTTTGTTCATTGGTTGTGATCAGTGTTTAAAAAGGCAGTTGCGGGGCGAGCCTTGAGGCTCACCCCGGGGCGAGGCGTAACTAAAATGCACCGAGGCGTTAGGGAGAGGCGAAAGTATCGAAAGGCGTACGCCTCACAATTTGGGGCGTTCGCCTTAGCGTGAGGCGAATGCTGAGGCGAACGCTCTTAGGCGTAAGCCCTGAAAATTACTATCAATTAAAATATTTTTTTGCTATTAAGTCCCTAATTACTAAAATATTTAATTGTTAAACTTAAATAATATTTAAATACTCAAAAATAAAATAAAAGTATAAAACTTAAAACTCAAACTTTCAGAAGCATATTTAATATTTACTTATAATGTACTTTTTTTTTGACAAACTTATATTTTTGAGGACATATAATTATTTATTATATGAAAAGTTGACTTTATATATTGAATGTATTGTGTTGTTTTGGTTAATTTTTTTAGCTGAAGCAGTTTTAGATATATTTTCCTCTAATTTTTAATTTGTTTTTATAATTTTATGTAGTTTTACCTTTATTTGGTAATTTATCTATTTTAAAAATATTTATTTTAGTTATATAAAATTTATAAAATATTAAAAATTAAAGGATCATGGGGCTTACACCTCATCGCCTCGGAGCTTACGCCTCGCCCAGTAACAGGTAAAACGCCTTGCCTCACGCCTCCGTCTTTTAAAACACTGATTGTGATTGATTGGACTTGTTATGACATTTGGTTGGCTCGGGTACCATGCCTGATACGAAAATTATTAACGGTTGGCTCGGGTAGCACGCCTGGTATGGGTATACGAACAGTTGGCTCGGGTACTACAACTGGTATGGGAATTCATAATAGTTGGCTCAGGTACCACGCCTGGTATGGAAATTCATAATGATTGGCTGGGGTACCATGCCTGGTACGGGTTATTTTTAATTGCATTATTGTATTCTTTCATTGGTTCCATGAGTGGACCGAGTTGTATTCTTGAATTGTGAATTCTGCATATGGTCCATGAGTGGCCGGGTGATTTTATGTAAATGTGAGGTTGGTCTTAGAGTAGACCGGGATTGCATGTCTAACACTTAGGTGATGTTAGGGGGATCCTTCGTGGGTCCGGGTTATATGAAAAAGGGTATATGTTGTTATTTTGGGTGTGGTCAATGGTTGTTATTTGGTTCATGTGCTAATGAGCTAAGAGAGGGACATAATATCTTGTTATTTCTTGACTTACTACATGTTTCTTGTACCTTACTATGTTATAGTTTACTGTTCATATTATGTTTATTGGAGCTAACCGATGATCCTACCAGTACACGAGATTTGTATACTGATTCTGCACTTGTTTTTCTTTTTGTGAGTATAGGCAATCTTCCGGTAGCTGACACACGACCTCACCTGTAGTCCCAGCGCTTTCAGACATCAAGGATGAGCTGCTTCGATCGAGCTACCTTGGTTTCTTCCTGTTAGTTGTAGCCCACTTATTTTGGGCTTAGACCTTACTTATTTTGGGGTTGCATCTCCGTATTTTCTAGACAATTTGGTAGAATATTTTGGTATGATGACTTTCAGGTTCTAGGGAGAATGTTTCCGCAGTTTTATGATATAGTGTTTGAGATTTTATTGCTAGTTTATTTTATGCATTGGTTTTAAGCTGCCAGAATGGTTAAGTGTTGGGTCGGTATTGGTCCGCTCACCCAGAGGTATTGGGTGAGTGCCACTCACGATGGTATGGATCGTGACACATAGCCTCTAATTATTTACATGGGCTTGACATATTTTAATTTTATTTTTTCATAGCTAAAGCTTTTGTAAAAATTATCGAACTCAAAATTTATATATTGATCATAAAAAATCAATTCAAAATTTACTAATGACTAAAGAAAAGCAATGAAATTTCTAAAAATCATTCTAAAAAATTAAACCCTTAAAACATGAAAAAGATAATAAATTATGTCATATAATAATAGATAAATACTTAATGTAAACTTTCTTTATAAAGTATTTAATAAAATAAAAAAATAAAAAAATTAGGAAGAGGAGTAAAAAAATAATTAATGGCGGATGAATGAGTTGGTGAAGAAAGGACAATGTGTCTTTAAACGCTTGGCCAGTGGGTTTCATTTGTCCATATGTCAATCAAAATATGCCTCACACAATTATCATTATTCTTGATAGATAGTACTGACTTTAGAATTTTTGTTACTCTTGGTCCTGCTTAGAAAATACTACATGTGATTTATTCAATCTTTGTTCCTTTAGTTAATTACATTATCTCCAAATCAATGTCACTTGAAAGTTGTGATCTTTTTGAGATTTTTGGTTGATTTAATTTGCAGGAAAAGTAGTAATGGTGATGTTTGAATACTGCCTGATTTGCTTGTGATTTTGTGATTTTCTTTGATCTTATGTTTAAGTTGTGATCTTTTTGAATTTTGATTGATTTAGTTTACAGAGTTGTGTCAACACCTCATATCTATATCTATCAAATGCACTTGGTACACTCAGATTTAATTATTGACATCTAACGTCACTGATATAGGCATATCACTGAACAAAATTTAACACATCAATACAAATTGATCCTCCTTATCCACAATGTCGGCAGCTGCAAGCATGGTATCACCTTATTTTATATATTCTCATTGGCTCTTCCTTTACATTAATGTTATAAACGATTAACACTTTCATCACATACAGGGTGACAGAAAATAAACAAGTACTTATTTCATTCACTTTGAGAAGTACATCCAAATCAGGAACTCTTATCTCTGTTTCAGTGGATGAAGAACTGGTTCCACTTGTGAATATTGACTCTCAACAAGATGTTAGTTGCAATTTTTATCCATTATTTCATATTACAATCTACTATCACAATCACATTACTTGCATCTTTCAATCACATGAATCTGTTTGTTAAGAATGAAAAGAAAAGTGAAACAAACTGAATAAAGTTAACTATTAATATAACTCTTTGCCCAGTAAAATAGTGAAGAAGAACTCAAAGTACCTCTTTATTTGTCTTAATACTGTATTCAAAGTGTTGAATTATGAAAAGAAATATGGATGTTTATTTCAGCAAAAAGCTTTAGTGTAAGTTAATCAAAATAGAAAGTATTTCAATCATTTCGTGATTCTTACACCTTTCAAACACAGGGACAAACATTCTCGATTGAGGTGAAAATATTTTTTTTGCGGGAGCTTCACTCTTTCTATATTTGACAAAAAGTGTGGTTTCTGATTATACGAGAAGTTCACTGCTTGAACTGTCATGAAAAGCACATGTTGGTTCACAGGTATTTTGAACCTATCTGCACCTATATATTTATGTTTTCTTCTTGCCACCAACAGATCCTACCATCTTAAACATTCAGCAGTTGGAATAATCACAGACAAAGAAGCAGAAAAATTGTTGTCCCTCACTGCAGAGAAAGTCTACAGAAGAGTTTCTACCCCGATACAGATTCTAACTTAATAATTCATGCATAATAAAAATAACTAACAAATAAATTTTTGGCCTGACATAATGAATACCCCACCAATCGAAGATGTCGAGAAAAACTTTAGGAACAAGCTATTTATCATTCGAGCAAAAAAAACCTATACTTTCCGTGCAATATTTCCAAAGCTATATCTTCAGTTGTGCATTGAAAAGTAGAGTGACATCCCTCCTCTCCAAACAGCAGCAACAATCACCATCAATGAAGAAAGCAAAAGAAAACAGAAAGTGGATCCACAACAGTAAATTGGAGAGGCTGAATCGCTCAAACTGAAGCAAAAACTGAAGCCACCAACTCCAACAAAGAACAAATGAAGGTCGCCAATCCTTTTCACTATTTTCGTGTTTCTCAATGTTCCATTATATTACATGAAAGTTCACTCCTGCTGTCCAAAAATATTTACAGGTTACTCTACTTTTTTGACAATTACTTTTGACCTCTACGGAACAAAGGTTAGTACTTGCAATCTTTTCTTTAAATTTACTCTTCTTTGTTCCTTCCATTATTAATAACATCTTCAGAATTTGAACTATTGATAACAAACACTTTTAATGTGCTTTTTAATTTTAAAAGTTACATATTAATAATACCTTCAGAATTTGAGCTATTCATAACAAACATTTTCAATGTGCTTTGCAGGAAAAAAAGGGACTTTCTAAGTTTTTGGATTGTCCATAAATGTTAGAATAATCTAACATAATCAAAGCACAAAGGTAAATATTTAAAACTATGCTTCGTCTTGCTTTTTTATTTTATCAAATTTCTTTATTCTTTCCATAACATTTCATAATTTATCATATTTGAATTCTCTACAACTCTTCTTTTCTTTCTTCTACTGAAAGAAAGTACAATAATACGAAGAATAACTCCTGCGCTTATCTTCTTTTTCAGGTAACAAAATATTTTCATTGTGGGACAAATTACTTTTGCCAAGCCATTCCACATGTGTTGCTATAACCTTAATGTCTATATTTTATCCTTTTTAGCAAACTCCACTGTATAATATTTTGCAAGATCCATGTAACATATTATAACGTAGATTATGTAAATATTTACTTTAATTATGCTTTATTTTTTATGTCTTAACACAACAACATGCCCGTGCATCGCACGAGCACTACCCATCTAGTCATTTCTAATAAGTGTGGGTCATCTTGAACGACCAAAAGAATCCTCGACGTCCGTTTTTTGATCGGACGGACCTTATTCGTTTGGACGACAAAAAGGGCAATTTTGCCATTACATCATCTTAATCAAACCTTTTAGTACAGTTGTGGCCCTTTTTTATTTTCACGTGGTATGCCAAATTCCAGCTCATGTTTCTCTTTTAACACTCTCAAACATATTTACTCCACTTTTAAATTCACTAGCACATCTGCAAATTCCTCACAAAGATATGCTTTTCTTCTTCCTTTAATTTTTATCTTTTGCTTTCTTAGATTTTTATCCTTTTCTTTTTCTTTGTTTGCTTGTGATTTTTACTGATGGATTTGCTGCTGCTTCTTCTTCTTTCTTTTATTTCTGTCATTCCTTGACTTTTCCCTACTCAGATATATATTTGCATAAAATAAAAATGAAATTAAACTTATGTCAAATCTAAATTGTGAAGGTCGCTGAAATTACCTCTATTTTCTTATATGTTTACGTGTTTCGGAATAGATTTTGCCACATCTTCAATTTTGAGTGATTTTTTGCTTGATTTTAACTATGTATCATGTATTTTTATTGATTTGATTGTGAGTTTTTTCTTCCTCGCATTCAACCAGTTTTGCTTACATTCCCACAATATTCTTGTGATTTTGATTCCAACAATATTCTTGTGATAGGATGACCAAAATGATTTTGGTTGTCCATATCCTTTGATCAAACAGACCTTATTTATCCCTTGTATTTCAGTTGTTGCCTCTACTTGGTGTCTGCGTAGTTTAACCCGCAAAACATTCAAGGAAACTCAAAAGTTCTGTTAGCTTTCTCACTTTATCTTTCCTAAAAAAATATTTTTCTTTGACCCATCTTCTTTGTGCACTTAGATTTTTGGTGATTGATTTGCTCCTTCTTCTTATTTCACTGTTACACGCTATAAATTAACGCTTTGAATTTGATTATGAATGTTATTCTCATTATGGACACAAATTTTTCATCTGATTTTGGTGCTTTCTTACAGTCTTTTTCCTTTCGTTAAAATTTACTGAATTAAGACTTTTCGAAGTTAGAGGTTCTGTTTTTTTATTTACTCAATTTACTTGTCGGCTGCTGTCTTTAGTACTCCATTGTTATAAGATGTAAATTAATGCTTAGGATTTGCCTACGAACATCATTTTCTATTTCGAGTACTCTTTATACTTTTTCGCTTGCTTTATTTGTATGTGTGTTTTGTCAACTTTTCAGTTTCAAACTTTTTCTTCTATTTTGCTGCTTTGTTTCATTTTTGTTTTTTTATTTAGTCGATTTATAACTGTTACAACCACTTTGAATTCACCAGGACTTTAAAACTCATAGCTGCTCAATTGAAGAACCAAGGAACATACCCTCTGCTGCAACCGTAAGCTCCTGACTTTACTGTCTTTGTGTGTTTACTTCTAATACGTAACTGTGGCACTTTTATTTGTTCTACTCTGTTTGCCTCCTAAAAATAAGAAGTAATTCAAGTAAAGTAATCGCACGTACAGTAGGTGACTCTCACTATGAACACACATGTATTGTTGAACGCATAATATAATTTTATCTTTCCAATTGTCATTCTGTTAGCTGGCGTGTTAACTTGGTTTTAATAAAAAATAAAAATTACTCACGTTGTTACTCACGCTGTCCGTCGCTTTTAATAAAAAATAAAAATTAATTATTTGTAAATATTTTTGGTGCAAAAATCTGCCAAAAAAAGCAACGGAAACAGAGACGCTGTCCGTTGCTTATGTAAAAAAATAATTATAAATTAAAAAATATATATAAAAGCGACGGGCAGCGTCGCTTTTTCCATCGCTTTTCAGGAGCGACGTTGTCCGTCGCTTTTCTATCCGTCCCTTTTTGAGCTGTTTTTAGTAGTGATATATGACGAGCTTCTCAACCCGAAAAATAATTCTTAGCTGCTTATCAAGATGCAATATTGTGTAGAGGTAGAAAAATATTATAGAAGTGTTTCTTTTTTTAATATTAGTAACTTTGTGAAGGCTGATTTTATTAGTTGTAGTAACTCCAACTGCAATGATCATGAGCAGCAGAAGCCTCATATTGTCTGAATATATTTCATTTGGAAAAAGTTTTGACTAATTAACCTAATAATTGCAAAGTAACACAAGAGCAGAAGAAAAAAAGGTGAAAAGCTCATAACATAAAACATAAATGTTATTTTTGAGGGTATTGCACTTGATAAATCTACCAATGGTGCAAATTACTGTAAAATAACACAAACACGCGATATGCCATTACAAAATAATTTGATTGATGTCCACATGTCAAATATTTTGTGGGAATTGAGCAATTCATCGTCATTCTGGAGAGGAACGAGTAAAGTATATCAATTGTTAGTGACAATTCTAATGTGATTTCTTGTGAATCATGAGCGAGTCAAGTGCGTATCTCTTGAGTCTCTCATGGAAAGGCTCAATCAAACTCTATAAATACCGTTTAATTTTGTGGGATGGTTGTGTGGGTCAGTTGTCCCTTGCTGCTACGTTTTTTAAGCTATGAATTGAAGGAACAAATGTAATTGAATGAAAATACTAGAAAAAAGCCGGGGAGATAATTTCTTTCATGCTTTTGTTAATTGAATTTTTTTTAATTTACATAGTTTATCTCCAAAATGGTATTATTTTCTGTGTAATTTGACCTTTTTAGATGCATTTTCACTTCTCTTTGCTATCTGCTGAATTTTGTTAGTTTGCTCATTTAATTTCTTCTTAGGTCAAAAAAAAAAAATCAACCTAGACAAACCTATTTTTGTTAAGAGATTCCAGAATTCAAAAGTCGTCAGATTCAACTTCCAGGCCAGTTGTGCAACATAAATGGAACTACCTACAATGTCTTTGTTTTGACTTTTCTAGAAAGATTCCTTTCTTTGGGTTCTTCTTTTTTGTTTTATCAAATTTGTTTATTCTTTTCATATAACAGAATCATAATTTGTACTTTTCTGTCTATTGTCGTCTAGCATACTAAACAAATAAACATAAGGGATTACTTTTAGCGGAATTAATTTTTCTAATTTCTTCGTCATGTTTGAAAGAAAGTATGTCTTGCTCTTCCATTCATATGAAGATAAGCATAAGTGATAAACTAATATGAAGATAAATAGTCATTTTTCAACTCCACATCTCTTCATGTAACATATTATAACGTATATTATGTAAATATTTACTTTAAATATGTTTTCCTTGTTTACGTCTCAATGCAACAACATGTCCGTGTCTCGCATGGGCACTACTATGAGACACGGACACTACTATCTAGTTACTATCTAATAAGTGTGAATAAGTAAGCATGACTCCGTGAACATGCCTGCTTATTCACGAGGGCAATTTGGTAATTTTGAGTGCATCACTTTCTGTTTTCAAGTAAATCTTCCTCGGCTACTTTGTTTATTTTGAGTACTACTTGAATTTCTCATTTTACTTTATCTTTAGCTTCTTCAAGTATGATTCTTCTGGAAATGTGGGGCCATTGATTTTTTCATTTGCCACACTCTTCATTTGCATTAATGTGTGAAAATTTGTGGCTTTTCAGTAGTTCTATGTGTAATTGTGGATTTTTCATCCCAATTTAAGTGATATCTTACAAATTACGAGAATTAAATAAATTCTATCAGCTGTGATTTTTTTTTATATTTTTTAAATATTTTAAATTGTTAACTATTGTGATTTATAGAATTTTTTACGTAATTTTTAAATATATAAATTTTATTTCAAAAAATTTAAAAATTTCATGTCCAAATTCATAGTCTAAAAAAATGATGATATGTATATAAATATTTTTTATAAATCTAATTTGTGATTTATAGGATTTTTTATGTAGTTTTCAAATATATAAATTTTATTTTAAAAAAAATAAAAATTTCATGTCCAAATTCACAATTCAAAAAAATGATGATAGGTATATAAATATTTTATGATAACTCCAATTTATTATTTATAAAAAAATTTACGTAATTTTTAAATATATAAATTCTATTTCAAAAAATTTGAAGATTTCAAATCCAAATTCACAATTCAAAAAATGATAATATTATAAATTCAATTTTAGTAAGTAATTAACTTAGAGTAAATGTTGGGCACGTGCACAACACGGGCTACCCCTAACTAGTCTAGTCTAGTTATATAAGAGGGAGTTAGCACTTTAGCAGCTCCTCCCCGTTAACGGTGCCTGCTTGACATAAGGGTAGTTTTGAATTTTTTTAATTATCTTGTTTTAACTCTCTTGTACTTTATCGTATTGAGTGTGTACTATTTTTTAAGTTACACAAAATAGTCAGATCACTTACATTTAATTTCTCTGTTCACTTCATTTTGAGAGATGGGGTCTACTTCACTATTTTTGCTCCACGTGCTACCTATTCAAGCTTTTTGAGAATACCACCATCTGATCACTCTTCTTTATTATTCTAACGTCTAAGTTGATTTAAATATGAAGGGAATTATCTATTTAACAGCATATTTTACATTTATAATTATATGATAAATAAATTTGAAGTTTAACGTAATTTTATTTATATTAATACTAATTATATGCAAAAGTCATAATAGAATACAAAGTTTATCCAAAGTAATCAATTTTCTTTTTTCAGTATGTTATTGGAAATTTAATAAACAAATGTTCTTCAAAAGTTTTTTTTTTTTTTTGGTAAAAACAACAAAAAAATATAAGATTCGTGTGATAAAATATTTTTTCGTGCAATCAAATTTTAGATTATTCTAATTTTTAAATATGAGAGAATGAGATGATGATTTACTATCACACAAATATATATAAAAAAAAAATTAGATTAAAATTTCAGATTACAGGATCTGTGATCTAGCGGTAGTCCGCCTGATCTAAGATCTAGCAATTCAGCATCCTTATACTAGCGGTAGTCCGCACCGCATAAGAACTGAAATATACAAGAATTTTCATACGATTTCTCAGACTGTATGGAAGAGACTAACTCTTTTACCTGAGCAAAGAGCCTGTCAAGAATGCGGTTCATACTCTCATTAATCTCTTATCCAACGGTTCTAACCCAGTAGCGGTTCTAACCGAACTAAGAAGCACCCTTTTAACACATATCTCGGGCTGAAGAGGTCATGGTTTGCTATAGGCTTGCCAGACAAAGATAATAAGAGTAGTACCGGATCCGACTGTACCACCATCTCAGAACCAAGTCAAGAAGCCATATTAAAATTCCTTCATATTTTAATAAAGCTTAGATCCGTTCATGGTGCATATAGGAGAGATACTAGGTAAGAGACATAGATATGGAAGCCTTTTAGCCGGACATAGTCCGGGCTAGGAGAATGGAACTAAAATTAAAGAAAATACCTTTCAGTCGACCAAGAGCCAAAGATTGCTTGCAAAACTGATCCAAAATTTTATTTTAGCCGGAACAGTGGCAAAACGCTTTCTGTTTACTTTACAAAGCTTGCTAACTAGAGAAGAGAGAGAGTCTATTCTGTTTGTATTTTCTGTGTGTTCCTACTTAACAAAATGAACACTTATATAGAAAGAAAAGAAAACATAAGGAATCTATGTACAGTAGAGAGGGGTCCCATATGGGTCCCTAAACAGTGAATCTACTGTTTAAACAGTTTATATACTGTATAGTAATAGTGACAGCCTATCTTCTGTCTTCTTCATACTTTTTTCTTGCCACGCTTCTTTTTCATGGCCTTTAGGGATAGTAACAGATCTTTTGTATCCTGCAACTCTTCAGCAGATAGTATAACCTCATCTTCATTGCGTTGTGTCTCTTCATTGCTGGTTTCACTCCTCATCGAAGTATCAAATTTATCAATCTGAGTTATGTTTTCCAGCAAATTCCTTTTTACTTCTTTTAAGTATGCGCTAATCATAACTTCTTTATCTCCCTCTTGAGTGGAGATTTTTCGGGCAATATGCCTGACTGAAGAATCATTGACACTGATTTTTTTCTGAGGAAGGTTCTTATAATCTTCAACAATTTTTTCAATAGTGTCGATTAGTTCTTGTCCAATTAACTGCTTGGACTTGGGATCTTTTCTGAGCAATTTTTCTCAGAAATTGTTGTAGAAGACCCGGTAAAGAACAAGAATATTTTCCTCTGTAAAATCGACCTTCGGAGTCCATTTATGAATCAATGGTATCGAGAATTCGATAAAGAAATAGACTTGGTCAATTTTTTTCAACCAGCAGATATGATCTGCGTGATATAGTTCATTTAGGTCCGGCCGTCCGGGGACACTTTTGCCCATTCCTTGTATAATTAAAGGAATCTTGTGGGTAGAATTTGGATCGTAGGACCGTGGTATGACCACCAGTTAATAAACCAATTAGGGATTGAACCTGTAAATATTTTTGCACAGATTTTCACAAACCAAGTATGTTTGTGTTTATCATTATTATAATAAAACACTTTATCAAAGGCTTGGATATAATCCCAGTAAGTAAAGCTCATGGCAATATTGTTGAGGCTTATTGTCTCTCTCTTATTGTTGACATTCCCCAATCTTTGACGGATATCACCTGTTTGATAATAATTTTTGAGAAGTTATACACATTCTCTTCAGGATTATAACCAGCACTCATGAAGTGTTGAATTTTCGCACTTCCGGTGCTTGTTAGAATCGTTTCATAATATGTCCGGATTTTGTATGACTTCCCCGGATAGTATAATCCTTTAATCAAATACCGTTAGAATATTTTCCATGGTTCGTTTCTTCTCTGAATATCAGAGTTTTCTAAAAGAAATATAATTTCTCTTTTTTGAAGTTTTTCGTAGGATTTGATATCATCATTATCCTCTTTAATCACTGAAGTAAAGGTAACACCTTTTTGCTTTTGTGCATGTATAAATGCCTGCATATGCTCGTATAACAAGCTATCTTTTGGAATATCTTCTATATTAATGATCTGCTCAGGGGCAGTAGACGAAGATTCACCTTCATAAGGAATCTTCTTATTGATCAAGCTTTTATTGCCCATCTGTATAATCCGGTAATTGGATCGATGTGACGATCCCTTAGAACTGGAATATCCAGAGGATCTTCCCGAGGTTGATCTTCCCCTTTCTCTTCCGCGAACCTGTTTCCAAGGCGGGTCCATCCTGTAAAGAAAACGAATTGGTTATTCTGAATAATAGTCCGTTAAATCTTCTCGGACTACTTCTGAGTAGTCATGAATAGAGAAATCTTCTCTTATTAAATCATCTACGATGATCTGGACAATAGTTTCTTTTAAATCAGGTGGTAATATAATTACTTTTAAAAACATAACAAGAGTCTTGTTTTCAAAGAAATTTAAGTAATTCATTTTACTGAATATATTCTCTGGATAAAAAATCCGGTAGAAAATTATCAACTCCCTTTTTATACTGGATATCAAAATCAAAAGGGGCTAACTGTGCTTGCCACCTTGCAAATATAAGTTTAGAGGCATCATGTTTAAAATCCTTGTCAAACATGTATTTGACCGACTGGGAGTCAGTTTTTATTAAAAACTTTTGATTATATAAATCATCTTGAAACTTGAGGACACACTTAACAATAGTAAGCATTTCATGAGTCACAGTTGCATATTTCTTCTGAGCTTCCGTCCATTTGCCTGAATGAAATCTTATAAGATTCTCATTATTGTCATTGGGATTAATCTGTTTGAGAATCCCACCATAGCCAATATTGGAGGCATCTGTTTCGATAATCTTTTGCCAAGCAGGGTTAGCAAGGGTTAAACAAGGTAAAGACTGAACCCGAAGTTTAATATTCTTTACCAGAGTGGTGTGACTATTAGTCGAACGAGTTTTGTAATCCTTTTTTAGCCTGTCATATAACGGGGATAAATTACGAGAAAGATTCTTATAAAAGGGAGAGATATAATTTAAACTACCCAAGAATCTTTGTAACTGAGTTTTATCAATGATAACATCAAGGAACTTTGATGCAAAGTCGATAGCCCTCTGAATAGGAGTGACTCTTCCCTGACAAATTAGATGTCCCAGAAAACGAACTTCAGTCTGGAACAAACTCATTTTTGGTTTAGAAATAACCAAACCGTTTTGTATAACAATCTTTTTGAAAATGTCAAGATGCTTAATATGCATTTCCAGAGTTTTGGAAAATACCAAATATCGTCAATGTACACAATGATAAAATCCAAATAAGGATTAAATATATCATTCATAATTTTTTGAAATTCTGAAGGGGCATTTTTTAATCCGAATGGCATGACATTCCATTCATATTGCCCAAAAGAAACATTAAAAGCAGTTCTATAAGTATGCTCTTTGAATATCTGAATCTGCCAATAACCTGATTTTAAGTCAAATTTTGAAAATATGTTGGCGTCATATAACCTGGACAATAAATCTCTTTTATTGGGAATAGGATACCTTACCCATTTCAAATATTTGTTTAAAGGTTTGTAATTAATTACCAACCTAGGAACTCCACGTTCCTTCTCTGCGGCACTATTGACATAGAATGATGTGCAAGACCAAGGCGATCTGGAAGGTTTTATCAAACCCTTTTGTAATAAGCTATCAATTTTCTTTTTGCAGAATTCAACCAATTCGGCATTCATCTGGCAAGGAAGAGACTTAGTCGGGATATTATCCTCAGAGAAATTCTCCTCATATGGAAGAGTAACAATGTGCTTCTTGAAATTCCAAAAGGCACTGGGGTGATCTGCGCAAATATCAATAGCTATCTGTTCGAAAATCATTTTAATTTTTTCCTTTATTTTAGCAGTTTTGAGAGACTCAAATATATTCATGCTAAATAATTCAAGCTGTAATGAATCAACATGCTTTTGCTTCATATCAATCAAAGCATTTATGTCCCTAGTTACAGGGTCAATAATAAAAGTATAACTTATGCCATTATCATTGTATGACGCTGAAACCCCTTTTGAGTCAATATGAGTAAAAGGATATATTGCATTTATAAAAGGCGTTCCGAGTATAATCGGAGGATGTAATTGATTTTTTACCAGAAAGAAGAAATGAGGAATACAAACCTTATTCTGGCAGATCTTCGTATTAGAAAGTTTATACTTTATATCTAAAGCATGACCTGATGCCAATTTAACCATATGAGTAGTTTTTTGAAAATATTTCGTAGGAACTAGGCCCTCTTGAATGCAGCTAACATCAGCTCCGCTATCAATCATGGCGATGTTAGTAATAGAAAAACTATTATCAATTAAAATAGTACATTTAACATACCATTTGTGAGCCGTGACGATTTGCATCATTCCCAAAAACATATTATTTTCTAGTTCAATGGCAATTGGTTCTTCATAAGCAATTTCTTTTCCCTTTGAAGGACTGGTTTGAACCGAGCTGGTAAGAACAGAATTATTATCCTCAATTTGAGTAATCCTGTGATCGCAAATCAATTGCTTTTGTTTGAGAGCTTTGATCTCTCTTTTGAGATTTTCAACCTCTTCTTTTAGATCATCGAAAGACGCATTAGTCTCAGGACGCAAAGAATTTTTTACCATTAGACGGCTATCAACCTCTTTTAATGAATAAGGAACACAATAATCAAAATCATTATCTTTGTTATTAACAAGAGCTTTTGAAGAACTAGATTTATCTTTATTAGTAGTGGAAAGATTAATAATTTTTTCGCGGAGTTTGTCATCAGTGACTTCTTTTAATAATTCAATAATATTGTCAGAAGTGAAAGTTTTAAGATTGAAATCCTGAAATTGAGATTGTAATTTATAGATTTCATCTCCTTCACAATTGCATGCATTACCTTTACAAGTGGTGCATGGGCTACCAGCCTGTTCGTTATCAGATAAATCAACAAGATCAATATCTGAACCTGTTTCTGAATATGATTCATAATCATCATCGGAATCAGAGGTGTATAGAAGACTATAAACTTTATCATGCAGTTCTGCACCGAGTTCCAAGGTTTTGAGGTTATTCAACCTACAATTTGGAGCAATATGCCCTCGCTTCCCACACTTGTAACATTTAATTTTTGAAAAGTCTCTTCCTGACCGATCTTTGGTAAATCTATTAGACTTACGAAAGCTTTTTCTAGCATCTCTTTCTTTCTTAGATCTCTTTCTGGATCTCCGTCTCCTATTAGAACCTTCAGTTCTAGGGGACCGATAATACTCTTTTTTGCTGTCATAGGTTGCTGGTTCAGGTAGACCGAACTGAGTGCAAAAGTCTCCAAACTAAGATCTTTCTTTGTGCTTATTCATCTTAAGTTGTCTAGACATGAGAAGTTCGCTGCACAAGTTTAATCCTTCTTGAATGCAAACTCCTATTAGTTTCCCATAAGTGTATTCCTTATAGGGGATCTCTAAGTGATTTCCTCTTAGGGTTTTCCTAACCCTTTCTGCAAATAGCGAAGGAAGGCCGTCTATAAACTTGGCTTTTCAATAATTGTATTTGTTTTCGGGTAATTCCATAACCCGACTGAGAAACGTATCGTTGTACCACCTCCATTTGGTCAACGTAGGACACCTAAGACCATTGAGTAAGGTGCGAATCGTTTCATGCTGTGAGGTAAATCTACCATTAAAATGTTCTAATATGGTAAGAATAAGAGTGTACACCGCATCTTATCTGTTTTTAACCAGAGCCATGCCTAGGTTATCAACACCTTCATTATCTGCAACAGCGTTAATAATAGAGGTTTTCTCCTCTACATTCAAGTAGTTATCCCACCAACCTCTGAGCTGACCTGTAAAACTTGCAATAATCATTTTGCAGATAGTTCTATCATTATTTTTAATGCTTTTGCAAATAGTTGCATACATGAGCATTCTGTGAACAAGGATGGTCAACTGCCTATCTGTTAACCCATCGAGATTCCATTCGTAAATCTCAAAACCGCTGTAAGACGTATTTGTCTGATTCCAATCTCGTTCCTCTATCAAGACATCTTGGGGAGTAGGACGAGGATAGTAAAAAGTATTCATCATAGGTTTAGTAGCATAGCCACTATTCTTACGGGGGTAACCCTTAAGCTTATTAAGCTCAGAGAAAACATGATCTTTATAATCACCAGTTTGATCCATTTTTTCGAAAAATTCTTGTGACAAATCAATAGGTTTTATATTTAAACCAGAAAACTTTTTATCAAGAAGTTCTTCCAAATCATTTAATGATTTAAACTTAAAATCCTGAATCTCAGGAGGCCTTTGAATAAAAGTAGGAACAACATCTATTTTACTTCCAGAAGTAGAAGCGACGTTGGTCTTAGCTATATCAGTTTTTATACCTTTTAGTAAAATAGCTAGCTCATCAAGTTTTTTATCAAGAAAGTTAATATGTTCTCCCAAGATTTTGACATATAATCCCAAATAATTATTTTGAGAAATGAGCTTATTAATCTCAGAAATACTTACTGAAGCAATATCTTCGTCAATGAATTTTTGAAATGCACTGAAGGTAATACATGTATTGTTAGGCAAAACAAAAGCGGATTGTGGAGGGTAAACGGTTGTCGTAAGATTACCATTTCCATCGCGATAAGTCCTTTCAATAGTATTCACATATAAAGGTAAATAGGTGGTTATAAACCAAGGAACGAAGTGCATAATTTGATTATGCAAGGCACAAGCCTCATAGAATTCTTGAGAAATATTATTCATATCATCTTTACTATAAGATTTAAAAAACCAAGTTTTAAACGTGTTCCACTTTTCATCAAAAAAATCTTTTTGAATTAGTTTTCTTGCCAGGGAACCTGGGCTAAAATCTAATTGGTGTGAAATCATTAAATATCATTTAAATCGAACTCCATATCAGAAGCAGTAGGGAAGTCCTTATCAGAACTATTATCATTGACATTATTAACCTGAACAATATTAGTCTGGGGGTCAATTTTAACTTTTTCTACCTCTAAATCAATAGTATGAAGAGAAGGAGCGCGATTTCGAGCTGGACCATAAATAGGTTCAATAGGAGAAATATGCTGAATATCATGCACAAATCTGTGACTAAACGATCGTCTATTGTAAATAGAGCTTACCGGAGGCATAAGCCTATTGTTAGACAGAGACTGTCTGTGAGGAGCATAGCTGTTTTCTGTAAACTGGATGCAAATTCTCCCATCGGGATTTTGCGAAATGTGAGAATACTCAGAATTTGTAACCGTGTCAGTTAATTGACTAGGGGATATAACCGATTCAAGTGTCCAAGTTATTGGGAAATTAATTTCTTCCCACTTAATCGGTCTCCTGGTGATGACCTTAGATCTTGCAAAATTCGTCTCCATTAAAATTGTTTGATCAGACGTATCGTATAACTTACATCTTGGGTTCAAGGTTGATAATAACTTGAAATAAATTCTGTAAGACAAACTTATAAGTTCTGAACCTGGCACATAGTTATAATCATGCGTTTTAACATTTAATGTTAAGGCATCAAGAATATTAACATCAGATAAAGATAACTGCAAATTAGACTGTGTATTAAAATAAACGGGATCATAGGCCACGGTTGATTCAATCGAACCCATAAGAGACTGTCGAAAATTTAAATTTCTAGCATCTCTGAGGGCGGCTAGGAAAGTCTCAGGTAACCCTTTAAGGGTAAGAGGTTTAAAAGCAATTTGAACCATGCCAATATGCAGATAATTATACTGATTTTTATAAAGATCAATATTACATTTGTTTAACAAACGAATAGTCTGTTCAGAAGAATTTAATGCTAAAGATTGTTCAGTTGTTTTAATCAACTGCTTAGTAGATAGTTTATCAAACCAACCATAATCATAAATGGTCTTAATAGGAACTTTAGGAATCGTCCATTTGTTTAACAAATCAAGGTTTTGAGGTATTTCTACCTCTTCGAGTCTAGTACTTTTAGTACTTAGTTCTCCAAGATCCATAACCAATATAAGTTCCATATCTATATCTATACCTTTCACATCCATCTCATACATACATACCTTTCAAAATTTGACTTAAAATCAGGTTATTGGCATATTCAGATATTCAAAGAGCATACTTATAGAACTACTTTTAATGTTCCTTTTGGGCAATATGAATGGAATGTCATGCTATTCGGATTAAAAAATGCCCCGTCAGAATTTCAAAAAATTATGAATGACATATTTAATCCTTATTTGAATTTCATCATTGTGTACATTGACGATATTTTGGTATTTTCCAAAACTCTGAAAATGCATATTAAGTGTCTTGACATTTTCAAAAAGATTGTTATACAAAACGATTTGGTTATTTCTAACCAAAAATGAGTTTGTTCCAGACTGAAGTTCATTTTCTGGGACATCTAATTTGTCAGGGAAGAGTCACTCCTATTCAGAGGGCTATCGACTTTGCATCAAAGTTCCCTGATGTTATCACTGATAAAACTCAGTTACAAAGATTCTTGAGTAGTTTAAATTAACACAACTTAAAAAAAATAAATTGTTGAACAAATATTAAACCCGTGCACAGTACGGGTTTTTCCTCATTAGTGAGTAGGGGTGGGCATGGTGTGGTATATACCGAATTACCATACCATATCAAAATTTTGATACCGTGATTTTGGTATTATGGTATTTGGAATGATATATGGTATACATTTTAAATTTTTTTGGTATTCGATACGGTATTCGGTATTTAAAGTTAACATATCGAAATACCGAATATCATACCGAAGTATATAGTCACATAAATAACATATATATATTATTAAAATACTAACAATTAATAAATATACAACCTAGTATTTGTATAAACTAAATGTTTAAAAGTTGAAACTTTGACTACTCTATTTTGATTGAAATGTCTTTTAAATGTAATTGATTAACAAAATGAGTTGGTTGTACATTCTTTTGAACATATATTTCTACATGTGTAATGTGTTAGTATGATATAATTGAGACATTTTTTTTAAAAGTCGAAGTCATAATACTCTATTATACTAGTATATATTAGTCGAAGTAGAACAATCTATGGTTACCGACTTACCATATCGCAAAATAGCAAAACCAAACTACAAAATACCGAACCATACCGAATTAATTTGGTATGGTAATGGTATAATATTTTTAAAAACTGAATACCGAAGTTTCAAATATCGTACCATACCATACCATGTTCACCTCTATAATAGTGAGTATATAGTTGTGAGTAGGGGTGTATAAAATCGAATCAAAAATCGAACCAAATCACAAATTGAATCAAATAAAAAAAATCGACTAATGGTTTGGTATTAGAATTTTTTTTTTGACTATAATTGGTTTGGTTTGATTTTAACTAAAAAAAGTCAAACCAAACCAAACCAACCTGATATTACATGTATATTATTTTTTAAAATATTTTATGCATAAAAATATTTATTGTGATGTAGTTTATAAATATTTCTTAAACTTTTTCATAGTTTTTATCTTTCAACATATTATTTCAAGTTTAAACTTAGAATTTTAAATGGTCCAATAAGTTTTATAACCCATAGGCCATAGATATTAGTAACTCGCCCAAATCAATACTACTGCTAACAAAAAATTATTTAATTCAACACTAGAAATGACAATCACGTTACATATCTATTCTTTAATTTTACATAAATATATAAGCTAATTTTGTTTTTCTGTTTAATATTTAGTCATGTAGTTAATACTTATTAGACTTATTTAGCATGACTTAATACTTTTAATTTATGATTATTTTTATTATGCCTTATTAATATGCAATATTTATTCTATGCGATTTTATTATTTTTTTGGTTGAATATTTTATTGTCCTCACTCATTTTTTGTGTTATTTAAAAAAAACACGTTAGATAGTTGTATCTTGTTATGACTAAAGAAATATTTGAAGCATAAGTTAATTATATGGTTGTATAAAGACTTTATCGGAAAAAATTTGAGGAAATCGAAAAAGCCCGAGGTTGAAAAATTCAATTTTTATTGATTTGATTTGATTTATAAATTTAAAAACTCGACACTAATAATTTAATTTGATATTTAAAAAATTCGAATCGATCCGATTCACGTACACCACCTAATTGTGAGTTCGTTTCGAGGGGTTTGTATGAAAGAGACTCTCAATAGGTCCAAATACAAATTACTTATAGAGGCCAAAGCTTTAGCTAAGCAAAAAATTGATAGCAGTAAGATTCTTTACCTGTCAATAAGGGCGGACCTATCATATTAGGAGGGGCTGCATGTGCATCTGGTAATCTCGAAAAAAGTTATCATATATCCTCCAAGCATAACGGTTGAGTTAGTGTAAGTGGTCGTTAGACCCAATTTTGACTTTTAAATTGTCTTGAATATTTTCTTTTATCTCAGTCTCCGCTTCCACTTTATTTTTGGATTAAATCCCTACCCCTTAAAAATCCCCAATTTTGTTATAATACTAGTATTTAATTATTGGGGATTGGGAAGGACATATCTTTATAGGTTTAATTTAATTAATCATATATCGTATTATCTTATTACTAAACCTAAAGTCTTATTACATTTTTAAATTTTGGATTTTTTAACTAACAAAATGTCAGTTAAATAATATTCATCATTTATATAATAAGTATAATTAAGTTAAGGTCTTTAAAAATTAAGAGTCAGGTTATTGTGAGAAGGAAGTATTTGCAGTTATATGCAATGATGCTATTATTGATCAAATGCATCTAGTTCAAATATGAGTAAGTGATATACTTTTGTTATATTAGTATCAAATTAATGATATTCGATAATATTAAAGTTTGTATTTACTATCATTATCTTTAAGTTTTTTGAAGAGTACGTTATACACCAAACTTTATCGCTAGTAAATGATGTACTAAAGATAGTGGGGTCCTGTTAAGTCCAAATTCTGAGTCCGCCTCAATATAAAAAAACTAGCAGAATAGGCAAGATGTGCTGCATGACATAGAAATTCATGTATTTAGCAAACCAAATTAGATCTATAAATACATATTACACACTTGTTCATGCCCTAGTAAAACGGAGTAGCACTGAGAGATTTCTCATGAACTATGTATCCATGTGCACTGGTAGTGGCGGTACTAAGAATTTTGTTAAGAATGTTTAAAATTTTAGTAGATATTTCTAAAAAATTATTTTTGA
The DNA here is from genome assembly GCA_003996215.1 of Jaltomata sinuosa. Classification (NCBI taxonomy): domain Eukaryota; kingdom Viridiplantae; phylum Streptophyta; class Magnoliopsida; order Solanales; family Solanaceae; genus Jaltomata; species Jaltomata sinuosa. The sequence goes on along the minus strand of QJPP01002873.1, from coordinate 94,013 downwards.
TCTACATAGTATTATTTTCTATAGAGAAAATACATCATTACCCCCTTGAACTTGTACCTGATTTTTAAGTAGACACTTTAACTTTGCGGGGATCCTATGACCCTCTCGGACAATTTTAAAGTGGTATAAATACACACTTTTTGGTCAATCCTACTTTTGAGTAAGAGAGTAATTTTCACTCACCAATCAGTGATGACCATGTGTCAAAATACCCAAAAAAATATAAAAAGAAAAAGAAAAAAAATACTTATTTTAATAATATATATAAAAAAGGTTTTCCATCATCTCCTTTTATAAATATTTTTTTTAAAAAAAAAAGTTTTCATCCTCTTCTTCTCCAGGTGATCTCCTATTTGTCTTCACTATCTCAGAAATGAAAATTGAAAATCACTCCACCATTTATGCTATTATTATTGTATTTGATCTATCCGTTTCTCCCTAAGATTATACAAACATAATTATGACTGAAGAATCTATTTGAAAAAAAAAATTACCGGCGGCAGATGCCACCATGGATGACGATCACTATTCCGCCATTTTTTTACTTTGCTATTTTGGTGGTTCTTATATGGAATCAGATTAAATTTTTCTTTGCTTTAACAAGCTTATCAGTGTGTTGCTCCTATAAATGTGGATTTCTTCGTTTGACTTTCAATGGTGAGCACACTTACTTTTGTTCTCCGATTCAGATGTCGTCCGGTCAATTGTAGTATATTTCTTGTGTCATGTAGTATCAGCGGGGAATTTTTTTTATTGAATTTTCAAGAAATTAAAACATCATTTTGGTAATATACAATCTTGGAGAACAAGTGTAGAACTTGTTCTATATAACCTATGGAGGAAGATGAATCTGGACATTTTTAGGAAGAAAGGAGAAACAAAAACAAAAAAGGAAAACAAATAGAAAATGTAAAGAAAAAATCTTATAATTTAAAATTTTGTCAAAATAAATTTTTTTTCATCATTTTTCTTGTTCCTTACTCTCCCTGGGAGAGTGATACCCACTTGCTATGCCAGGTGACCGAAAATGATATATTTAGACCAGTTTAAAGTTATTTAAGGGGGTCATAGGAACCCCACAAAATTAAAGTGTCTACTTAAAAATCAAGTACAACTTCAGGGGGGTAATGATGTATTTTCTCATTTCTATATGCAATATAAATTTTAGATCAAGGGGTTGGAGTGACCATCTTGGGTCAGTGTAGCTATGTCACTGCGTGTGCAACAAATTTAAGCTTAAAACAGAAGAAGGGAACAAAGTCGAGGTAGGACAGCTTGCAAACAGAGAAGAGACTTTCCCCTTGAATATTAACATTTTTGCATATCGAACATCAAAATCTCTTCTTCTTTTTGGAATCAACATCAAAATTCTCAACCCTTAAAATCTTATACCCAAAGAAAGATTTTAGTTTCTTCACCCCATCCCACCCCTCCTCTTTTTCTGACCATAATTTAGACGAAGGAAATTAAACAAAAACAAAGAGAAAAAGAACATGTCAACAACCTAGGTGGTTGTTCACAAAGGTAACAAAGCTTAGATTCTTCTTTGTATATTGCCTCTTGTACTAATCTTTTGCTCCACATATATAATGAATAGTATGAGCATTACCAAAGATGTGCAAAACCCAAGTAGGTAACACTTCCTTAATTGGCAACCAACAGGAAATGTAGCAATATTTGCAATAAGCGTTCTCATCCCAGGTATTGTTTATGTATCCTAGCACGATTCTCTTCCCACCATAACCTGGCATGCACTTCTCCAAATTTTTCTCGGCTGCATCAACATGCATAAGCTTATATCAGCCTCAATCCGGAAGATCATACAATGAGAACAAATAAAGAGAGGCAGAGGTAGCAACAGTGGCTCAAAGACCATGTCCTTAAGTTAATGTCTAAAAGAAAATGTGGAGTGTCCCAAGTTCTTGTGGCATATAACTAGAGCAGTTCTCTCTTGCGCTTTCTTCTTACTAACAAAGCATTATAAAAATGTGTAAGAAATTAAACATATATGTGAAATATATCTTCACAAACTAACAGATCATCAAGCCCGTTATGATGAAAACTTTACTGATAAATGAAAATGCTCTAGAGCACTAATTATCGAAATGGACAGAGGTGCAACTGTAATAATAGCATTTTGAGCCAACCGTGTTCTTATAGGTCCATCTGCATAACTAGGCTTGCCTAGTAGGTCCATATTCCACTCACATCATTATCCTTAATTCATTTAAGAAGATCTAACTTGAAATAATTGTGTTATTGCAAGCAAATATGCCTGTTTTAGTTGTCTAACTGATAATGAGATGAAACTAACCTGAATCTGACACGTTTGAGTTCTCTTCTGCCATCTGGTAGCGCTCGTATAGTGATGTAAACCCCAGGCTCATCTTGTTCAACCCATTCTGTTTCAAGATCACTGGCATTGCTGATGGATAGCTCTCCAGAGCGATCTGCATCTCTTGATGTGCTAGTCCTCATAGAAGCATCCATTGACGATATCTCTGTCTTTGTTCCACTGATGCTTGAGAGTTTTGGAGTTGAGGAGACACCGCAAGAGTCATAATTATAGCGAGAATGGGTCGAGTGTAGTTCAAGAGAATCTGACGATGAATACATTGGACGGAACAAAGTACGGGGCAGTCGCTCTTTAGTGAGTGGGGGTGTCACAGGACTGTCTTCAATAGATTCGATTTTTGTACTCTATAAAAGAATGAAGAATCTATATTCATGATAAAGGAAAACGGACAAACAAAAAGAACAGATATTTAACATATATACTTAAACACCATATAGTAGGAATTATATGGCTACCTCGTCTTCAGATCTTGGAGGTGTTGGCAGGGGAAAAGCTTGGCGATTCAACCTTTGGACATTATAAAGCTCCATTACCTTCTCACAATTCTCTGACCACCACCTTTGAGCTTGGTATTTATTAAACATTTCTCGGCTATTATAAACAAATAACCATGAGTCAGAAATTTGACTTCATCTATGATCTATCCAGAAAATCCTTAATTTGGAACATGCAACTATTTTTCCGTTAATAGCACATACATAAGCTCCTCCTTTTCATTTTCTAAAGTTCTGCTAGACCACGTTGTTGTAAAGTGAAACATATATGAGGTAACAGTACTCTTTTTAGACATGAAAATAGTTCATTGGTTGCTTTTTTGCATCATGGGCATTGTGGTTTATGCAGTGCACCTGCTAAGCTGAAACCATTACAAGCTGAATGTTTAGATTATTACTCCCAACGTCCCAATTTGTGTGACACTCTTTTTTTTAGTCAGTTCCAAAAAAAAACAACACCTTTCAATATAGAGTAACAATTTGATTTTGAACTTCTCATTTTACCTAAATAAAATGATTTATAGTTACTCAAAATATCTATGACTTATTTTAAACTTCAAGTTTTAAAAGTCTTTCTTTCATTGTTAAATTTCATATTCAGTTAAACACCTTCACATAGATTGAGACAAATGTAGTAATTATTTCTATGTGAAAAGTACTGTTAAAGTAAGAAGGTAGAAATGGGGAAGTTGGAACAAAAGAAAGAAAACTAAATTAGCCATAGTTTGGTGGTCAAAACCTAAAGACATTATAGCAAGTGATTTAATTAGTAGATTATGTCATGGAGTAAGTGTCCTCTTTCATGGCCTACCACTCACACAAGCTTTTAGACAAAGAGGGATTCCCTTCATAATTTTGTAAGGGGACCAATAACCTAAAAACTGGCTTTAATGCATGGATAAAATGCATAACCTTTGACTTTGCTTAGAGCACATCCTATCCTTCACCAACCAAGAAAATGATTAAATTTATTTCACGGGTATGGATAGTGACTTGCAGGCCATTGAACAGATTATTAAGAAATACTGTTCACCAATGATTGAACAACTCTATCAAAATCGTAATTTATATATGATTTTTTAAAATTTATTTGATAATTAGGAAGGTTAGACTCTATAACAAATCTTGTGATGCACGGATTGCGCAAAGGTGAGGCCTACAGTATTCAATTGCAAAAGTCTTGGTTCCCACTAGTCTCTAGCATTACAACCATAACATAGACTCTTCTACTAGTGATGATTTTCCACCTTTAATGGCTGTCACTATTGACATTGTGATGTCGATCAGAACAAGAAAGTGATAGCTCAAGAGTCTTGTTCCTCCATTACAAGCCAAATTTAGAGTCATTCCAGTTTTGTAGTGGCGCAGGAAGTGCAAATAATTGTTCTAGACTCTTGACAGACAAAACTGACACCCCAGTTCTTACAAGATGACAAAACGGAAGAAGTACTCATGATCAAGATTGAAAATGAAAGGGGGTGGCAACTCCCGACAAGACGACAACATTAGTAAAAGGTTTTTGCCAACACAATCAAAATAGGCCCACCAAAGTGCTCGATTATTTATTTTTTCCTTTTTAGACTTTAATTTGAAAGGAATCTTATTTTCTTGTTGCCCTGTTGAGGCATAATTACTACTAGCACCTACTAATTTCTTCATATGAATAGAGGTTAATAAAGGTGATATTTGGGTGGGGAGTCAAAATTTACTTTTAGCACGCTTTCTTTTGGTAATAATCACAGGTAAACTTTTTGCAACGACTGTCCGAAACACAAATCAATTGCTCTTTCATGTCACCTTGACCATAAACTGTTGCAAATTTTGACAATAACCACATAGTTTGGGTATGAAAGGAACCTTTAATCACCAAACACCAAACACATTATCTCACAAGTCACAATAAACCCCGAATCAAATTTCCAAAACCAATCACTCCATTTTTTTAAACTTCTAACGAAACTTCCCGGTAATTTATTCGGTGACTAGGGAGAAAAAAAGGGATAAGGTGAAATTCGACTCCCACTTTAATTAGTATACTTACAAGTTGAGATTTTACCAATCAACTCCCACTTAAAACATGAATAAATTGTAAAAATTAATATAGTTCTTCTAATTCCTCGGTGAAAGTCCAATTGGAGACCTGAGGCACCAGTGGAGCTAGAAATTTTATTGAGAGGTGTCAAAATATACAACAACAACAATATACCCAGCGTATTCCTATTAAGTAGGGTCTGGGGAGGTAGAGTGTACGCAGTCCGTACCACTACCTCAGAAGTGAGGTAGAGAGGCTGTTTTCGATAGACCCTCAGCTCAAAATAAAAACAGTCTAGAAAAAGGACAATAATATAAGAACAGGAAACAATAGGTAGTAGAAACAACAGATAAGTAACAAAAACAAGACTATCACAAAATAATACTACAATCCATCTACTCGGAACACCAAAACTCCAAGAATCAGATACTACACACATAGCACTACGACTACTAGCACGGACCCCAACACACAACACTCCTACCTACTAGCAAGAACACATCCCTACCTACTAATCTTCTACCCTAATCCGCATTCTCCACACATTCCTATCTAGGATCATGTCCTCGGTAAGCGTAACTGCGTCATGTCTTGCCTAAGAGGTGTCAATATATATATATATATATATATATATATATATATATATATATATATATATATAAAGGATACATGTAGAAAAATAAGTCAACATATAGTATTTATACATAAAATCAAAATTTTACCTAACTAAACAATATAATTTTTCGATGAATTGGCACGTAACTACTTAGGGATCGTGTTATTGGTTGGGGGATGTGATAAGCAAGAATATCTGATGAGATTAGCTATATCGATTTTTATATGGGATAGCTAATCTCACTATATTGATACAAATAATGAAATAAAATAATTCTAAAATAAAATTCATAACCAAACACACAATAAAATAATTTCACATTCTTTTCAAAAAAATTATTATTTTTATCCTACCAATCAAACTACCTTAGAGTTTAACTTTGGGTAATTATCTTTTATTTGGAATAGTAATTTTCCTTAGCAACTACACCTAGTATTCTCCTTTTTGTAGTCAAGAAATATATCCTAATATTTTACTTTAAGTGGTTAAAGAGCACTTATTTCAGAACTATTGACAACCAAGAACATTCTAGGAAATTCCAAAATATGTTTACCCTCTAATAAGGGAAAAAAAGAAAGAAGAGAAAATGAAATTCGGAAGTAGTTCCCTAGCGTGAATAAATTCCACTAAGAGTCTATAAGATAAAGTTGTTGGTCCATGAAAGAGAAAATAAACAATGGTGCAACAAAATTAAATCGAATTAAGTAGCAAGTAATGGTTGGCCACTCATGAATAATTAAACAATAAATAGTAATGGTGAAAAGAGTACCTGAATCGAATCCGCTTGAGATCATTGCCGCCACGTGGTAAGGAAACGAAAGTGATGAGAACGCCCGGTTCGACCTGAGCCACCCACTCTTTCGGCTCGCTTTCTTCAACGAAGACGACCGGTTCAACTCTGCGGCCACTTGCTGACGCCGATACCGGCGTAACTTCCCCGCTCGATATCCCCTTGAGCCTAGCTTCCAGTTCCTTCCTCCCAGCCGTCGAGCTTGAACTCGAACTCCCTGTTCTCTTGTATGACCACCGGAATTTATCTAACGACGCCCCCGACTCCGAGTCGTTCTGGCTTCCGTTCTTCCGCACAGTCGTCGGCTCAGTTGCACACGGACTACACTGCTTGTATGCTCCAGATGCTTTCAATGCCATGTCCTTGATCTATTTCACCACCAGTTTTAGAATATTAATTAAACAAAAACAAAAACTCTGCCCTGATTCCTGCTATACGAACAATCAGTGATAGAATTATGAATAATATTATCTACCTGAGAAGTGAGTCTTTTAACCGCCGGACCAGCATTTGGATTGAATTTGTCAGGTTGATCAAACGAATCATCGCTCGGTTGCTTCGAACGAGCTATGCACGTAAGCATCTCGCTGAAAATTAACGAGACAAAAAACAAAGGCTGAATTTGAAAAGCACCTAAAACAGGGGAATATAATTAATTAATGTATAATTGTTGGCTCAATTGAACAAATTGGGAAGACAAGGGTAATAAGAGAGTAGTAGGGGTGGAGTCTGAAGAAATATTGAATATGAAGAAGTGGGTAATAAGGAAAATGCAAAGGCAAGGCGCACTTTTAATGTCTTCCCTTTAATTGCGCCATCAAAGAGATTCCTGTACAAGTACACCCCTGGAGCAACAGTCAACAAAAATAATTTAATTCTAAACTTTAAAAAAAAAAATATATATGAAAGATTGGAGTACAGATGGATGGTTCAGAAATTAAGGGAAGAGAAAAAAAATGGCTACTTGGAGCTTGAAGATGAAGAAATTGAAAAGAATTTATTAGTCTTGCAATGCTTTAACGAAATTAGACCTTCGCCTCTATTTGCTTTTACTTTCTCTTTTTCTTTTTTTCCTCTCTATTTTTTTGTTTTGGGTCCCTTTCATTAAGCACTATATATTACTTTAGTACTACTACTATCATTTTTGAGTTTGAAAAGGTTGTACAACTTAGGGATCGGTGTTACCATCTACCTGCCAAAAGTATGCTTCCAGCTCCAGTTTTTTTTCCATATTCAAAATTTAATTAATTTATTTTTTTTGGTGAAAATCATTTACACCCCCTAACTTTGCTTTAAAAATCAAACATCCCCTTAATTTTGAACAATAATCGTTCTCCCCCCTCCCCTTTATCCTATGCAATGTCTATTTTACCCTTAATATTTTTAATTTTTTATTTATATAATGTTTTTTTATATTATATATTTATTTTTTCTTAACCTAGGTATCTACCATTTTTAGTTAAATTCATTTACATTATTAATAAAATAATCTTTTTACAAACTAATCACAAAATCTAATGCTATCTTTTATGATTGATATTTTTATATTATATGCATTAAGTGGGCGTTTGGTCATGAAAAAAAATTCACTTTATTTAAAAAATTTGGAGTTGGAGTTATGTTTGACCATACCTTTTTTGAAAGACTTTTTAGAATTCAAAGTGTTAAATTCAACTAAAAAGTGAAAACAAGTATTTAGGTGTTTTCAGTTTTTCAAATATAACTTGAAGTTGTATTTGAAAATTTTATGGCCAAACAATATTTTTTTTGAATAATTTAAGTGAAATAATTTTTTGAAAAATAGTGAAAAATTCTTATGGCCAAACGGGCATGTATGTCTATATGTAATTATGTATATAGATGTATGTTTTTTTCGTTTTCTCTCTGTTATTCTCTAATGTCTACATAGATAAATGAGTTTTGGTTGTCAATAATAAAATATTTTCTAAATTATAATTTAAAATTTATAAACAACAATCATTTAATTTTATATATATGCATTGGAATATATTTATAAAGTTATAATTACCTGTTATTTTTACTTGTATAATTAGATATTAGAGTTTTGATTATTATTAATATTTTATTTTATTTTGCTCATTTATTTCATTATGAAATGTCATTAACTTACATATTCAATTAGTATTTTTCACTTTTCTTTTTCATCTAAGAAATTATATATATATATATATATTTTATACAACATATGTTATATAGATTTTAAAACATAAAAATTGTGATTACAATTTTTTTTTTTAAAAAGGATATAAAGCTTGATAATACAAGGGCAAAATAGGCATTTAAAAAATTCAATTATGATAAAGGGGGGAGAATGATTATTATTCAAAATTGAGGGGGGTGTTTGATTTTTAAAGCAAAGTTCGGGGGTGTATGTAAACGATTTTCACCCTTTATTTTTTTGAATAGTAAGAGTATTTTTGAACCAACCTATTAATATAGGAATATTTTAAAGGAAAAATTTTTAATATGTACAATAAAGTAATTAGTTTACAATAAATATAGCCAAGTTTTCTTTACAAAAAAAATATCCCAAAAATTAACTAACCACGAAAAAAATATATAAATAAAATAGCCACATGTATATGTAATGTATCGATATTTATAAAAGTTATGTAATGTATCAATATTGTATAAATGATGTATAAACGTATATTGATATTATATAAATAGTGTATAAACGTGTATCAATATTGTATAAATAGTTATGGAATGTATTGATATTGTATCGTGTGATATATTTAATGTATACTTAATAAATATATAATATATCGATATTGTATAAATAGTTATATAATGTATATATAATATATTACTATTATATAAATGTGATGTATAAACGTGTATCAATATTATATAAATAGTTATGTAACGTATGGATAAACTCTGAGTCTAATGACAAGGAATCCAACAATGAAGTAACAAATACAAATAACTCCCTGTTGTTATCGGTTTACATATTTTGACATTTAGTGCCAGATTTTTTTGTGTTCTGGACGGATTCAAACAGCAAGAAACAAATTCATAAAAATTGCAACACTGTGAAATGAGATTACAACCGTGACATGAAAATCGATCTCCTTTCCCATGGTAGCAGCGAGAAAGTGGATCAATGGAGAGGGCATCACAGACATGACCCATATCATCAACAATCAAATATCTTTCTTGAACGATAGTTTTACAGGTATATTTGTCTTGAAGACTTGCCTTTTTTCTAATAGCAAATACTGGAGAAGAAAATTGAAGGATGAAGAGTAGAAATAGCAAGAAGGATATGGAGATTTTGACATTTTCGGGTGGAAATTGAAAGTGCCTGCTAAGGTCTTCCAAGTAGTGTTCAGTCGGGATGCGTTAAAGAAGCCCGCTGAAATACACCTCCATCGATTAGGATGAAATTAAATCTAGTAAAAAAGGGGGGGGGGGGGGGGGGGAGCAACGAAGAATAAGAAGAAGGGGAAGAAGAAGAGGAAGCGGGAGGGAAACAGAAGAAGACGCAGAAGCAAAAGCTGGAAGAAGAAGAAGAAGAAGAGGAGGAGGAGGTTGCTATTTTTTGGGTAAAATAAAGAAAGGCTATTTTTTTGGTAAACAATATGCTGACCGGCCATTTTGCCTAATTATCCCTATTTTTTAACCTTGTAAGAAACAGGATTTAATTTATCATTCAAGTATTGAAAATAGTATAAATATTTTCTTATTTTTGGGTTTTAAAATACCCTTTCATCCACTCATATGACTCTATTTTACCATTTCTCTTAACATACACCTTTTTTTGAACTCTCTTAACACACTTTTTAAAAAAAAAAATTAGAATTGATTGAAATTTTTATTAATAAAAAATTTATCAACCAACCAACTTAATCCGGATCCACTAAAATTCACCCGATCCAAATCCTAAACAATGCAGAAATCTACCCGACTCAAGTACATGCAGAAAGCTTCGGTTCCAAAAAGTAGTTTAGCAAATCTGAGATGACAAGCAATGTTAATTCTATGTTTCAACCACATTCTTAGTGAATCATATGTTTTCTTGATGTTTTGAGAGAAAACTGTTCATAAAGATGGTAAGGAAGCTGAGAATCAATCCATGAGCCAAGTAAGCAGTTGCTATTGAGATACAAAAGATTATCGAACTCGAAGAGATACTAGAAATTATGGTCATTTAAACAATGATAGTGAGCTGAAATCAGTGGAATGCTCCAGAGTGACATATTAAAGATTTGGGTTGGGTCGGGTAGATTTTAGTAGATTCAAATTAAGTTGGTTGGTTTATAGATTTTTGGTAATAAAAATTTCAACCAATAAGAAGTTGTCACGTATTAAATGAAAAATCTATTTTTTAAAAGTGTCTGTTAAGAAAAAAATGGCAAAATAAAGCCATATAGGTGAATGAAAAATTATTTTAGAGCCCAAAGGTGGAATGATGGTATATTTGTACATTTTCAATACCTGAAAGATAAATTAGACTTTTTTTCCGTATAAAAAACTATTGTTTTTAAAAAATATTTTTCTTGTTTTTATTCTTTTAAAAATCATTTAACTAATAAAAACGTGAGAAGTAATTTTTTTCTTTTTAATCTCGTTTTATAATCATAGTAACCCCATCATTAATTATTATTTAAAATCAAAAATTATATAAGCAAATATTTATTATTCTTCAATTTGGAAAAGATTAAGAAATAAAAATATTTTCTGTTTTATTAGAAAAAAGAATTTTATTATTATTTAAATAAAAATTAATGATAGGTATGATATTATATATATGACCTAGTTATCAATTAAAAAGGTACATAAGATTATTCTATTTTAATTGATAAAATGACATTACAAAGAAGAAATATTACTTTCCACCTCTTTTATTAGTTAAAGAGATTTTTTATTAAAAAAAAAAGAAAGGGGTACTTTAAAAATAATTTTTCTTATCAGGAAAAGGATATATTTTAAAAAGAAATAATATGTTTATTAGAAAAAAAGCATTTTGACCCAATTAAGTAATAACAAATGTCTTTTTGAATCAAACTATTAATAGATGACATTATTTTTCAATTTCACATAGTCCGAGAATATTTTTATCCCTTTTCCATTTAAATTTGTATTAAGTACAAAAATATACTTTTAAAATAAAAATTAACTCACATCTATCAAGAATATTAGTGGTGTTTGGCCCGTGTTGAGCATGAATCCAATGTTGTAATAGTTAAACAAAAAAAAATTAAACTTTTAAATTTTGATCGAGAATTTACCATAAAAACTTCATATTTTTTGAAATAAAATTTATATATTTTTTAAAAAATATTATAAAGCATAATAATTAATAACTTGATCATAAACTACCAAAAGGTACAAGAACAACTAATGAAATAAACCAAAGAACAGGGGTAATAAATCACTGTAAAATTGCTCCGTAGAATTTAAAAATATATATCAAAATAGGATTAAAAACTGGCCCACCTTTATTAATCAAGGTTCAACACCTTTAAGCACAAGCCAGAGGCGGCTCAATAAGATCGGTGCCCTAAAGTCAATTTTAACGGAAGGCTTTATTTTATTTTTTTTGCTCAATATTTTTTAAAAAAAAATTAACTTATAAATTTAAAATATGTAAAAAGAGGCGTCATCCTTCCTTAACTAGAGGTCTTGAGTTCGAGTCTCAGAATAAATTTTTTTTTATTAGTGCTTTCTTCTTTAATCGGCCTTGCTTGTCTCACAAATGAATTAATCAAAACATCTAATACATATACCACATACCTGATGAAAAAAATTTGGGACCTCCAAAATTTGAGGACATAAAGTCTCCGCTTTAGTGGCTTGGCTCTCTAGACGGCCCTGACACAAGCCAAACAAGCATGACCATGACACAGACACGTCAAGTTGTTCAATTGTGGCTTCTATATTAAGAGAAATATAAAAAGCTAATACTGATACTAGTTATAATTTACGTGTACTGTACGTGTATTTTGTGAAGGCAATAAAAATATATTCAATAAGAATAAATTATTTGAAAAATATAATTGTAGTTAAAAAAATTATTTTTTGTTTAAATGATAAAATAAATATTAAAACATCGACGGATGATTTATTCAGTATCTTCTGAACATGTAAAAATGATAAATTTAGTTAGTATTTATAAAAAAAATAAATTTTATATATATATATATAATGTCATATTTAAATATAGTTTATTTTTAGATTTTTTAAATAATATCAAACTGTAACGATCTTTTTCATCATTACGGGTGAGTCAATCGTGCAAATATTTGGGTTAGATTTTTCTCGAAATTGGAAGTTAAAAATTTCAGGCTAGACTAGCGTTGGACGAAATCCGAGCGAGATATGGTCTAGGGTAATCCGGGAATGGATTGGATAAATGTAATAAATTTTAGCTTGACTTTATGCTAGCTAAGACGATAAGAAATTCGTAGGACTTTTCGAACGTGAATTCGGGCAAGTAGAACTCCCGATATCAAACTTGATATAAGGGGTTAGTCCAAAATGCCATGGTTTGAGGGTGTGTTGCAAAAAAGATAAAATCGGGAGCAATTCCAATTTTTTGCCTAGCCACACCCGCTATAGCGAGTGGCAGGCCGCTATGAGGCTGCCGCTATAGCGGGAGTCAAAGGCGGTCAATCCCGCTATAGCGGACGGATTTCCACTATAGCGATGCCGCTATAGCGTGATCGGGCCGCTATAACGGAGTAAATCACTGTCTATGCAGAATTTTTTTCAAAAATAATTTATTATTCTTAAACACGTTTTGGGGAGGGCTTAGGCGATTTGGGGCGATTTTCACCTATTTTTCACCGGAATTCTTCGTGAGCATACGAACTCAACCAATATGGTTCTTTTAAATTGATTGTTGAGTTTGAAATATTTTTGAGATCAAGAATTAAGGTCTTAGCTTCCCAAAGGTTGTTGGCTGCCATTGTAAATCAGAATTTGGTCTTTTCCTTTCATTCTTGAAAACTTAAGGCTTCGATGACATCTTGAGTTGTTGGTACATAATCATTTGATAGTTATAATCTTTAAGGATTTAAGCGTTGATTAATTTTTGTCCAAATTTTTCATCTTTGTCAATTTGATCAAGCAATCTAACTCTAGTAACTCAGATTTTCAAATTTACGGTGATTCAATTTGTAATTATTCCAGTTTTGATTTTAGCAGTTTTTGGTGTTCAACTTCTCATAGCTTGTATTAGTTAACTTTCACTATTTTCATTTAAGGATGAGCCATAAGTCCTTAAAATTTAGATAGTATTATCAAGTGGTCAATATGTGATTTGTTTGTGCCGAATTTTTTTAAACAATGTAATTCTACTCTGGCATTGTCAATTTATGTTTAAGAAATTGACTATGAATTTTGTATGTGTGAGTTCGATTCATTATGTGTTTTCTTGAAGTTAAATTGTTTCAAGATGTTTCATCCTGAGCTAAGAATGTTAAAATAAAGTTTTGAGGTTCACTTGTATCTAATCTAGCATTAGATATAGATAATATTTTGATCATCATTTTGAGTATCTTACGCAACATTTTACTCTTCTTGTTAGCAACATTTCCTCATCTAGCTATATCATGAATTCCTAAGTGATAAATATAGAATTAGTGAGCTTCAGTACTAACCTTAAAATACGATAATTTGATTAAGAAGAGCCTTGATGCACGATCCATTACTACAATACTATTTCTGATTGGTTCATTACATCCAAATAAATTATTATTCTACAAATGAGTACTAGTTGGGGATAACTACACAAATGACCCTCAAACGGAGTGACTTTGCATTTTTGTCTTCCAGTCTTATAAAAATAGTCTTCATTCTTTTTATGTATAGAACAACTACCTTTTTGCCCCTCTATACCTCAAATATTTTTAAACAACTCTCCATGTTCATTTGTCTCTCAACTCTATATTTATTTCTTTTTCTTTGATTTTCATTTTTTCTTTTATCTTTTTTTTTTCTTTTTTCTCAACCTTTATTTTTCTTTTCTTTTTTATTTTATTTTTTTCTTCTACGTTTTTTTTCTTTATCTCAATCTTTATTTTTTCCTTTTCTCCTCTCAATTCTATTTTTTTCTCCTTTTTTTCTTTAAATTTTATTTTATTTTTATTTTTCTCAACCTTTATTTTTTCGTTTATTTTTTATTGTCTTTTTTTTCTTCGTTTTTCCTTTTTTTTCTCAATATTTTTTTTCTTTTTTTCTCTCAACTTCTATTTTTTTCTTTGATTTTTAATTTTTCTTTTCTATTTTTTTGATCATTTTTCTCAACCTTTATTTTTTTTATGAGATGCTCTATAACGCTTGCCTGAGAGGCAAGACTTAGCCCAAGGACTTCCAAATAATAAGTTACGCCCCATGAACAAGAGTTGACACTACCACATTGTGTCTTGATTTATAAGATGTTCTATAACTCTTGTCTTAGAGGCAAGACTTAGCTCAAGGACTTTCAAACAACAAGTTACGTCTCATGGGCAAGAGTTGACACTACCTCATTGTGTCTTGATCTATGAGATGCTCTATAACGTTTGTCATGGAGGCAAGACTTAGCCCAATGGCCTCCCAAAAAATAAGTTACGCCCCATAGGCAAGAATTAACATTACTTCATTGTGTCTTAATTTATGAGATACTCTATAATTTTTGCCTTAGAGGCAAGACTTAGCCCAAAAATTTTCAAACAACAAGTTATGCCCCACGAGCAAGACTTGACACCACCTAATTGTGTCTTGATTTATGAGATGTTCTATAACTTTTGTCTTAGAGACAAGACTTGTTCCAAAGGACTTCCAAACAACAAAGCACGCCCTTAAGTTTACTTCGATGTCAAAGAAACAAGATCCTCTTTGCGGATTATCCAACTTTCTGTTCATTAGCAAAAAATAATAGAGGTTAAGAAAAAAGAAAAAAGAGAAGAAAAAAATAAAGATTAAAAAAAGAAAAAAAGAGAGAGAAAAAAATAAAGGTTGAGAAAAAAAGAAAAAAGAGAACAAAAAAATAAAAGTTGAGGGAAAAAAAGATAAAAAAAGAACAAAAAAGTAAAGGTTGAGAAAAAAGAAAATGAGAATTAAAAAAAAATGAGAAAAAAGAAGAAAAAAAGATTAAAAAAAAATAATTAAAAGTTGAGAGACAAATGAACATGGAGAGTTGTGGTGTAGAAGGACAAAAATGTATTTGTTCTATACATAAAAAACAAGGAAGGCTAGTCTTTAAAGACCACTCACTTTGGGGGACAAAAATTGAAAACCACTCACTTTGAAGGACATCCCATGTAATTTCCTGTTTTGTGTTGAGCCAGGCCCAATATAATTATTCGCCAGCCACTAGTCTCGCCCTCTGCAACAGTATCTGCATAGACATGCAGCTAAGGAGTGAGCTATATATAAATATAACCCAATAATTTTTTTGACTCACCACTTTAAATACTCCTGAAACAAGTGTTAGAAAAATACAAACTGAACTAGCAAATATTTTGGGCCAAAGCCCAAGTAATCCGCAGATCGCAGTAGCACTAAAATGAACTAGCAGCCCATTAGTATCTTAAAGGCAAAGTCAACCTAAGAGGGTAAATTTTACAAATGATAACTTAACTTTCACTTTATTTTATAAAAGTAATTTAACTATATTTTCTTACGAAAAAATAACTTAACTATCAATTTTATTTATAAAAATAACTTAACTATCTTTTCTTACACAAAAATAACTAAACTTTGGATAAACTAACACAAAAATCACATGGCCGGAATACGATAACTTTTTCGATGAACCCTACTCTTTTTCACTCTTTTTTTATTTTAAATATAATAAATAAAATTTTAAAAAATACTCAACCCGATCCGTTCCGACCCAAAATTCATTCAAAAAATATATTGAAAAGAACAAGAATCATTACCTCCAAAGAAAAATATTTTCTTTTCTTTTAATATATTAAGATGTAAAAATATATTTTCTTCTCTTTTAATATATTAAGACGTAGAAAGATATTTTATTTTCTATTAATATATTAAGAAGTAGAATTTTTTTTTTTACTTTTAATACATTAAGACGTAGATAAATATTTTTCTTTTAATTTAATATAGTAAGACGTAAAAAATATATTTTTTCTTTTAATATATTGAGACGTAGAAAAATATTTTCTTTTATTTTAATACATTAAGACGTAGAAAATTAGTCATTTTTCTACGTCTCAATATATCAAACGAAAAGAAAATATTTTTTTGCGTCTTAATGTATTAAAAGAAAAGAATATATTTTTCTATGTCTTAATATATTAAAAGAAAAGAAAAATATTTTTCTTTGGGAATAATGATTTTTATTTTTTTAATATATTTTTCAAATGAGTTCTGGATTGGGACAGGTCGGGTTGAGTACTTTTTTAAATTTTATTTATTATATCTAAAATTTAAAAAAAAAAGCAAAAAAGAGTATGGTTCATCAAAAAAAATATCGTATTCCGGTCATATGATTATTGTGTTAGTTTACCCAAAATTTAGTTATTTTTGTGTAAGAAAAGATAGATAAATTATATTTGTGAAAAAAAGTGATAATTAAGTTATTTTTATATAAAAAATTATAATTAAATTACTTTTATGAAAAGAGTGATAGTTATCATTTATAAAATTTATCCCAATCAATTAAATTATCATTTGTGAAATTTACCCCAACCTAACATGGCTAAGAATGGAAATTTTGGACTCAAAGTCCATTACTGAGAACAGGAGATTATAGAATTTAGGTTGAAAATTTAAAATTTTCTTTCATCTTACTGTTTTGTTTATATTTTATTATCATGATTATTTTGTACGTGCAAATAATTTCTTTTAGCTAAGTATTTATCGCCATAATGGCATTTAGTTTAAGCAATTCAATTTAAGCTCGATAGAATAACTTTGAGAATATTTCATGTCCCGTCATAATTATGAAATAGCTTAAATTCACGTTTGAGAAATTGGATTAATTTTTTAACTCAAAAATTTAAATTGAATAAAATTATTAAAGTGAGAATTATTTATAGACTTTAACATTTGAATAACTTCATTATTTTAAATATATGAAGGTATAAGTATCAAATAAATACTATCCATTTAAATAAGTTTTTAAAATAATTTAAAGAATTTTTAATGTTAGCCAAATATATTTAATCTGTCGAGAGCCACATTTCGGGGAATTATTTAAGAGCCTGACACATTCTTAAGAATTTAACTTGAACTCTTGCCTAAATTCTGATTTCAATAAAAGGTTTTTTTTTTTCTAAATTACCTCTTAAAAATGATTTTCTCAATTTCCTAAAAATTAAGTGGCGACTCTCCATTTTTTAAAAATAAATAATTACGCCAAAGTTATGAAAAAGTTTTGAACTTAGTCTAAAAATCGATCGTAACAAGCTAGATATGTCACACCTTATTTTTTTAGTTTTTCCAACTGAAGTGATGGTATTGAGAAGGAATTATTTTATTTAACATAGTCGTCACTTAGAATTGAGTTATGGTGTTCCAAGTTAGCTTTTTGAATCCCTAATCAAAAGAAAAAACTGGATAAGAAATTCTATTGATCCGGGGGAAGGTATAGGACACCCCCGAGTCCCAAGATTCTAGCACAATCGCTTTTATCAACTTATATTTGATTTAAATTAATCGTGAATAAATTATTATTATTATTATTATTAATTATGTCTATGATTTGCTTTAAATTATTGAACTTTTATTAGCCTTGACTAAGATGCACAGTTGCAACCTTAACTTTGACATACACCAATCAAAAAGTATAAAACACGGTCTTGATTAAATCAAAGATTATTATTTTACAAAAAGTCTTTAGGCCAAGACACGTAGCCGCAACTTTGCCATTTTATTTACATGTTCTTATTCGAGATGCGAAGTTGCAACTTCAGTCAAGACGATATATTATGTGTGTCCTTGTTAGGACATAACACTTGAAGCAATTATTTTCTGTTAAATTGAGACAATTATTTTTGTCTCTTTTTTTAAAAATTTTCTTACAATGAGTTTTGAATTAATCCGCAACTCGTCTCACTTCTTTACAATGATTTTTTTTCACTCTTCTCTTTTCTTTATGCAACGGGTTTAGAAATAAGTTTGTACTCCATCTCACTCTTTCTCACAATTAATAACCAATCAGGCCTTGAAAATTGATCTAGGCACCGAAAATGCTTTTAAGATCGAAGGGGTTAATCCAACATTTGTAACGACAACTCAAAGTAACATACTAGCTTTTCAAGTATTACAAATTACATGTAAAATTCCAAAAAAAAAAACATGTACAAAAATATACGCATGCACATTCTCTATTATTAAAATATGAAAGAGAATTAATTAATCAACAAAGACCAACTAAGTTTGTTTAATCCCCAGAATCTAATTTTTACTGTATCATTGTTATCCTTCAACTTTACATGCCTACTTAATAATAAATAATAGACAAATATAACATCAAGCTAGAGGAGGAAATGAGGCAAAAAAATACTTAAAATTTGAAATTATGTAAGTGGTCTTTTCAGATCTCTTATGTGTAAAAATAAAATCTTTTATGTGTAAAAAATGAAAATCTTTTGTAAAAAGATCATAAAACTATTTTTTTTATAATGGGCTAGATCCCCATTTTTTCCATGCTGGAGCACATATATACTCTAACAAATTTTAAGAAGTTAATATCCAACATGTGTAAATACAACAAAATGGATCAATAAAAAGTCACGTGATGAGACATCAAAGTACAAAACAAAATAAGAACTAAAATTCAATAAAAAGGGCCTAAATTATCCCTCACCTATTGGAAATGATACAAAAATATTCTTCATCTATCTATTGATTTTATTATACCCTTGACATTCACTTTTGAACTCTAAAATGCCCTTTAAGTTAACAGAAAATGGAAAAGGGCTAAAAATACCCCTGAACTATAGAAAATGTCTAAAAATACTCTTCATCCACCTTTTTGGCTTACTTATACCCTTGATACTAACAACCCCTCTATATTTTATTTTTTAAAAAATTACTTATTACATGTCATTTTTTTATTGGGTAAAATAAAAATCCCACCCCACCAATGATGATATGACAAATAGGATTAATTAAAAATTACATGTCAGCAAATAAAAATAAACACTACTAGTTAAGAATTGAAAAAAGAGATGACCCGAGAAAATTCTATCATTGAACACTGCTATCACCATCAAGATAATTAATTACCAACGACTAAGAATATGGAATTAAAAGCTACCGTCACTGCCATCAGCCCATAAAGCAACACCATCCACAAAGCTTTCCATCTATTCCTTTTTACAAAATAGGCACTGTTATCACATAAGCTAATGACCAATTCACCTGTAGGCACACCAGAATTGATAAGAGCATAATCAACGAGAAAATAACAAAAACTAAGAAGTGTTTCAAGTCGTATTGAGTTTAATTAATCCGAGAGATTGAAGAATTTGGGATAAAGTTTGACATAGAAAACGTTGATCTGTCTATATCCGGTTATCTCCATTTATTTTGACAATATATTTGTCACACCCCTTTTTTCATTTCCTGCTAAGAGAGTTGTTTTGAAAAAGGTTTTCCCAATTAAAGTGACATTTTGAGAAGAGATTATTTATTTTAACAGAGTCGCCACTTGAAATTGAGTTTTGGTGTTCCAAGTCACCTTTTGAATCCCTAATCAAAAGAAAGTTGACTCTTTATTTTTATTGGTCTGCGAACTAGAAATCCAGGTAAGGAATTCTGTTGACCGAGGGGAAGGTGTGAGGCATCCCTCGAGTTCCGTGGTTCTAGCACGGTAGCTTCATTAACTTATAAATGACTTAGATTAACTCTTGAATAAGAGGTGTTTGATTAATTGCTTAATTTACCTAAAATACATGCGTGAAAATTATGAATTATATTTTTTGGCTTAGGAACATAACTATACACAAAGCCTTTTACTTACAAAAGTTAACCAAGGAGCGTAACAACACACATGATCAAACTCAATATATTTAATCAATTGCTCTCCTCTCTTTTATTCTGATGACGAGTTTTAATTTAGTTGTAACTCACCTCGCTCCCTCTCACATTTTATTAATCAGCCTTAAACTTTAAATAAGAGGCCGAACATTCTAAAACTTATGAGTTAATGTTGGAACCAACTAATTACCAACACAAATATAAGAACAAAGAACCATAAAAGACCACTCAATCATTCTAAATGAATATGAAATTTTAAATAGCAAGTAATAAAATTGTTAAAAATCTGACTATTATTTGTATCCATATAAGCTGCATATTCTTTGTGATTTTTTTTTATTTAAGTCCATTTTTATTACAACGCATGCAACATAAAACATCAATAACGAAAACAACAGTAATGTACATACCTTTAAACCAAAGCAAACATGATTTTTTCATTCTTTGAATTAATTTGTTACTCTTGAACCTTTTATTCTATCAATTTATAATATTTTTCAAAACCCCTACAAAATTCATCTCTGCTTAGTTATCAATCATATATCAAACATTATTTTCATGAATTAATCACGTATGAGTAAAAACCGACCATAATGGAATGACTGATAAACAAACTTTCCGATTTTAAAAGAAAGATATTGTAATAATATGTATATTATTAGAGAGATGTTGAGCCCAAAAATAAATTTTTTATTCTAGATCTATACTTATCTTTGCCACCTAAGAAACAGTAAAGAACATGTACTTATACTACATATTTTAGTAATATGTTAAACTGTAAAATAAAATTTAAAAAGAAAGTTATCTATAAATATAAAATAGTAATTACTACTTTATTAAATTAAAAGGTTGATAAAAGAAATATATTTTAAAAAAAAGTCACAAATTTTTACCTAATTTCTTAATTTGAATAAATTGAAAGTAAATATCTGCTATTTGAATAACCTTTACGATGGAAAAATCATTGAAGCCAAATCATTTTCTCACTGGTATCTATTTATTTTTTTAATAAAACGATGCAATAGTCTATTTATATGGGGTTAATATGGTACATAAATAGAACAAGATTTCAACCAAACATATCTCTATAAATAGATAAAACACATATTTGGACATACTTCATTATCATGTCAAGAAAATCTAACAGTTTAAACACATGAATTTTGAGCCATTACATAATATTGAAACCAAGTTTTGCACAATCACGAAATTATATTATATCAAGAAAGATTAAGGGTTACCTCTTGCGAATAACAATTCACGATGAAATCGCTACAATCTACTGATTCCGAAGTTAACAAATAGTTAACTTCAAGAGCCACGAACTCGAAATCGCGAAAGAAAACCTATAACTCTCATTTTTCCTTCTCTCTTTTTTTTGCTTTCTTCTTTGTGTCTCTCGTTCTTTTTCTTTTCTTTTTGTTTCTATCTTTTTTTTTTGTCTAAGTGCACGTGTGTTTGTTGTGCGTGCATGTTTATATATAGAAGTGTGTGCGCGCAGATTGTGTGTGTGAATGTGAGGGAGTTGGCGTTGTGTCGTGTGTGAGTGGATTGGGGGAATGGGGGAGAACGTGGGAATGGAGGGAGTACGTGGGGATTAGGGGGTTAAGGGAGTTGCTTTTTTAAAAAAAAAATAAAAAAAAATCTAAAAGATATATATAAATATATATAATAGTATATATATAAACTAGTATATATATAATAGTATATATAAAATAGTATATATATATATATAATAGTATATATAAAATAGTATATACATAACAGTATATAAAAAGTAGTATGTATATATAAACGAGATACAAAATCCGTGCTATACACGGACCCAATGTTAATACTCGAAAATTGTAAGATATGCTTAATTTAAATATGCATATGTTATTATTTTATTTAGATTAATGAATTTTTTAGATATGCATACATTATTTTATTTAGAACAATGAAATTCATATAAGAACATTTTATGTTGTTAATTATTGTGATTTATAATACTTTTAATATAAATTTTTTTTTTGATTTATAATACTTTTGATGAAATTTTTAAATATATAATAAGTTGTTAATTATTGTGATTTATAATACTTTTAATGTAAGACAAATAAATTAAAACGAAGAAGAGTATAATTTTTTTTGGAGTGGACCCGCCAACCGTGGAGATACAAAATCCGTTCTACGCACGGGCCCAATGTTAATACTCAAAAATTGTAAGATATGCTTAATTTAGATAAGCGTATATTATTATTTTATTTAGATCAATGAATTTCTTAGATATGCATACATTATTTTATTTAGATCAATGAAATTCATATAAAAATATTTTAAGTTGTTAATTATTATAATTTAATACTTTCATCAAAAGGACTTCATTTCTCATTCAAAATCAAGAGAATTTGTCATTCAAAACAAGATTAGCAAGCATCTCAAGTCATTGGCGTGTACCATCAAGGTTTGCCTCGAGATTTGCCACACAACTTGTCTCATTCATTCCTCTCAATTGAAATAGAGACTTCATGTTTTAATTCGACTGCATGATGCCACTCACCACAAGAGAGAATCCCACTCGCAATTATGCAATTCACAATACAAGGGATTATAAGAGAACCGAAAAGACTCTCACTCTCTCAAGAAAATTCAAGTGCACACATGTCGAACCATAGGCTTGCCCTTCATGTAAATTGTTAGGTATATAGCATTTTAATATTATTAAAATGCATCATATGCTTGCCACATTGTTAAAATCACTTCCTTCCGTTGGTGGCTTTTGCATGTCCTCTTTACTCACATTTAGAGAGACTCATTATGATGACATAATTGTCTCTTTTCACAACAATTTGTTTCTTACACTAGTGGTGGCTAAGAGTTACAATTTTGTTGGTCAAATGGGGCATTTAGGAGCAAACGTTAGTGGCTGTTATTGGCAGATTGTGGAGGTTTCATTTTCCATTTAATCCATTGAAATCACCAACTCTTTATTCCCTCTTTATTTGTCCATTATTCTACCCATTCATTTCTTGTAACTCATGTAACTCTTAGGCCATTTATCTACCCAATTTATTCTTCCTATTCAATACTAGGATGAATACCTCACCTATAAATAGAGGTAGTCTTGCATTTTTACATGGACAAGAAAATATAGAGTGTAAAAGAGTTAGTAAAAAAGAGAGTTTTATTAGTTGAAGAAAGGTGTTCTTGTGTTGGAGCTTTGGACTCAACTCTTGTTCAGAGTTTGTTGAGTTATACTTTGTGTGTGGGCTGTTGTATTCTGGAGGGGAAAATTCAAGAAGACTACTGCTGGACCGGTGAAAACATTTGCTGCAGTGGGCTTGAATCTCATTAAAGAGAGCGAGATATCCGCGCCTCAGCCAAGAAGATAATTTATTTTCTTTGTAATTTTTTCAATTGTAATTGCTATTGTTATTGTAATTTTCACCAACAATTTTAAGGAGATTCATTATGGCTACAATTGAAAAGTCCGCGGATGTCAAGATGGGAGATCTTAACAAGCCATTCCGGTTCAACGGTACCCATTTTAAGAGGTGGAAGAGTAAAGTACTTTTCTACTTAAGTCTTCTCAATGTTTCTTATGTGTTAACTGAGATCCAAATAAAGTAGATAACTCTTCCATGAATGATGAGGAACTTATTTCTCTTCAAGAGAAAGTTGAAAAGTACGATGGTGATTCCTACAAGTGTCGGTATTTTTTACTAAATTGTCTATCTGATAATTTTTATGATTATTATGATAGAACTTACTCTAGTGCAAAGAAAATTTGGAAAGCATTGCAGAGTAAGTATGATACCGAGGAAGCTGGAGCGAAAAAATATGCTGCTAGTAGATTTTTTCGTTTCCAAATGGTGGACAACAAATCAGTGGTAGACCAAGCTCAGGACTTTATAATGATTGTTGGAGAGCTCAGGTCCGAGGAGATCAAAATTGGAGATAACCTTATTGTTTGTGGCATAGTTGATAAACTTCCACCTTCTTGGAAGGAATTTCAAAAAACTATGCACCACAAACAAAAGGAAACCTCTCTTGAGACGTTGATAATGCGAATCCGTATGGAAGAAGAAGCAAGGGGTCAAGATGCACTTTTGCAAATAGAAGAGAACAACATCACAACGAAGGTAAATTTAATTACTTCAAATAATGCTACCCCGGATACTAACAAAAATACTACTTTGAAGCCTAAGAAGAATAAATTCAAGAAAAATATTGGTAGACCTCCCAAGAATAATAATGGTGGAAATAACCAAGTACAAAATCAACATGTTCAAGATAAGGGACCATGCTTTGTCTGTGGCAAGAGTGGGCATATTGCTCGATTTTGTAAATTTCGGAAAAGTGGGCCTACACCTCAGGCAAACGTTACCAAAGAACCATTTGTGGCGGTGATAACAGACATAAACATGGTGGAGAATGTTGATGGATGGTGGGCTGATTCTGGTGCAAACCGTCATGTCTGCTATGACAAAGATTGGTTTAAAACTTATACTCCTTTTGAAGAGCCCAAAACCATCATGCTTGGTGATTCTCATACCACTCAAATTCTTGGAAAGGGAGATGTCAAATTGTGTTTAACCTCTGGAAGGATACTTACTTTAAAAGATGTACTTTATACTCCTTCCATGAGAAAAAAATTGATGTCTAGTTTTCTTCTTAATAAAGCAGGCTTCAAACAGATTATTGAGTCTGATCAATATGTAATTGTGAAAAAGGGTATTTTTGTGGGTAAGGGGTATGCATGTGATGGGATATTCAAGTTGAATGTTGAAATGAATAAAACTTCTACTTCTGTTTACATGCTTTCTTCTACTAATTTTTGGCATGCTCGTTTGTGTCATATAAATGATCGTTATGTGGGAATCATGAGTAGTTTAGGATTAATCCCAGTGATTAAAAAGAATTTTGAAAAATGTGAGGCTTGTAGTAAAGCCAAAATCACTAAAAGGTCTCATTTTCAAGTTGTAACTGATTTATTAGAGTTAGTTCATACTGATATTTGTGAACTTGGAGGAATTTTAACTCGTGGAGAAAATAGATATTTTATCACTTTCATTGATGATTTTTCTAAGTATACATATGTTTACTTGATGAAAAATAAAAGTGATGCTTTTGAAAATTTTAAAGTTTTTCTCCATGAAGTTGAAAATCAGTTTGGTAGAAAAATAAAAAGAATTAGAAGTGATAGAGGCCGTGAATATGAGTCAAATGAGTTTAATTCTTTTGTTAGATCATTGGAAATAATTAATGAAACTCCTCCTCCTTATTCTCCTTCATCTAATGGTGTAGCAGAAAGGAAAAATAGAACTTTGGTTGAATTGACTAATGCCATGCTTATTGAGTCAAATGCACCTTTAAATTTTTGGGGTGAAGCTATTTTGACTGCTTGTTATGTGTTGAATCGTGTGCCTCATAAAATGACTAAATTAACACCTTTTGAGTTGTGGAAAGGTCATAAGCCAAATTTGAGATATCTTAGAGTTTGGGGTTGTTTAGCTTTTGTAAGGCTAATGGATCCCAAAATTACTAAGTTGGGTAAAAAAGTTACTACTTGTGCTTTTCTTGGTTATGCTTTAAATAGTACAGCCTATAAATTTTTTAATCTTGAAGATAATATTATAATAGAATCAGGTGATGCTATTTTTCATGAAAATAAATTTCCCTTTGATTCTAAAAATAGTGGGGGTCAAAGGATTGAAGAAAATATTTTGTCACTACCTAGTTCTTCTACTTCTGTTTTGAGAAACAAAGAAAGTGATGATTTTGAATTAAGAAGAAGTAAAAGAGCTAGAATAGAAAAAGATTTTGGTCCTGATTTTCATATTTTTAATATTGAAAATGACTCTCTCACTTTAAAAGAAGCTTTATCTTCACATGATTCTATATTTTGGAAAGAGACTATAAATGATGAAATGGAATCACTAATATCCAATAAAACTTGGAAGTTAGTTGATTTACCACCGGGTTGTAAAACTATTGGGTGTAAATGGATCTTAAGAAAAAAGTTAAAACCAGATGGATCTGTTGATAAATATAAGGCTAGACTAGTTGCAAAAGGTTTTAAGCAACTAGAAGGCCTAGAATTTTTTGATACTTTTTCTCCGGTAACTAGAATTACATCCATTAGACTTTTGATTGCTATTGCTACAATTTTGATTTACAAATTCATCAAATGGATGTAAAAACTGCTTTTTTAAATGGAGACCTTAATGAGGAAATTTACATAGAACAACCCGAGTGTTTTGTTGAAGCAGGCCAAGAAAGCAAAGTTTGTAAACTTACTAAATCCCTATATGGCTTGAAACAGGCACCAAAGCAATGGCATGAAAAATTTGATTCCTGCATGATTGAAAATGGCTTTAAAACAAATGAGTGTGATAAGTGCATATATCATAAATCTTGGAATAATTCACATGTTATTATTTGCCTATATGTTGATGATTTATTGATCTTTGGCTCTAACATGAATGTTATTGGAGAGACGAAAAATATTCTTAGAAGCCATTTTGATATGAAAGATCTTGGTGAGGCAAATATTATTCTAGGAATAAAAATTACTAGAACAAGTGATGGAATTTTCTTTGACCAGTCACATTATGTACAAAAATTTTTGAAAAAATATAATTTTCTTGATTGCGAGCATGTTGTAACTCCTTTTGATTCTAGTGTTCACTTGTTTCCTGTTCAAAGTGAAAATGATGTAATAAATCAAAAAGAATATGCTAGCATAATTGGAATATGAGATATGTGACTGATTGCACTAGGCCTGATATTGCATATGCAGTAGGAGTACTTAGCAGGTTTACTAGCAAGCCAAGTAATGAACATTGGCATGCTATAACAAGAGTTATGAGATATTTAATTGGAACAAAAACTTGTGGTTTGTTCTATAAAAAATATCCTGTTGTACTTGAAGGCTTTTGTGATGCGGATTGGAATACCTTATCAGGTGATTCTTTATCTACTACTGGTTTTATATTTATCAGCTAGTGAGGAAGCGAATTGGTTGAGAGATTTATTATTTCAAATTCCTTATTTTGAAAAACCAATTCCTCATATTTTAATTCATTGTGATAGCACCGCTGCAATTGGTAGAGCTCAAAACCGTTATTATAATGGTAAATCCAGACCTATAAGGAGAAAACACAGTAATGTAAGATCATATTTGACAAATGGTACCATTAATATTGATTATGTCAAATCTGGTGATAATCTTGCGAAACCACTAACTAAGGCCTTAGCAAGAGAAAAGGTCTGGAGTACATCGAGGGGGATGGGATTGAAGCCTATAAATTCATAGTCATATATGATGAAACCCAACCTGGGGACTAGAGATCCTATAACCAGGTTCAATGGGAAAAACGAATCATATGATGATTTTTTGTGAAATGCACTTTCTTTTTCCCTCCCTATGATGTGAGTGCATATTTACCTGTAATAGTTTGTGACGTTGAGTTTAAAAACTCTTAATGAAATTCTGTAGCTCGTATGAGTGGGGTGTTAACTTACAGGAGCACCCTCGACAGATTTCACCTATGTGAGTGTGGAAGTAGGCCGCTTCCTATGAGAATCAGGCTTATTCTCAAAAATACTCATGAAACCGGGATAGCATAAGGCCGTAATGTGCTGGCTATAAAGCTCATGATAACACCTTGATTATTATGTGTAAGCAGTGACTTTTTATTTCTCTTAAGCAGTCATAGTTCAAGTCTGAGACCACTACGACTCTGGAGTAAAAATGACTGTTTTTACTAAATGGAGATTCAATGCAGAGCACACCTTCATTATGCATAGTAGTCTTCCTTCAGCTAATAGACTCTCTTATCTAATATTAAAATGAGTGGGGGATTGTTAGGTATATAGCATTTTAATATTAATAAAATGCATCATATGCTTGCCACATTGTTAAAATCACTTCCTTCCGTTGGTGGCTTTTGCATGTCCTCTTTACTCTCATTTAGAGAGACTCATTATGATGACATAATTGTCTCTTTTCACAACAATTTGTTTCTTACACTAGTGGTGGCTAAGAGTTACAATTTTGTTGGTCAAATGGTGCATTTAGGAGCAAACGTTAGTGGCTGTTATTGGCAGATTGTGGAGGTTTCATTTTCCATTTAATCCATTGAAATCACCAACTCTTTATTCCCTCTTTATTTGTCCATTATTCTACCCATTCATTTCTTGTAACTCATGTAACTCTTAGGCCATTTATCTACCCAATTTATTCTTCCTATTCAATACTAGGATGAATACCTCACCTATAAATAGAGGTAGTCTTGCATTTTTACATGGACAAGAAAATATAGAGTGTAAAAGAGTTAGTAAAAAAAAGAGTTTTATTAGTTGAAGGAAGGTGTTCTTGTGTTGGAGCTTTGAGACTCAACTCTTGTCCAGAGTTTGTTGAGTTATACTTTGTGTGTGGGCTGTTGTATCCTGGAGGGGACAAATCAAGAAGACTACTGCTGGACCGGTGAAAACATTTGCTGCAGTGGGCTTGAATCTCCTTAAAGAGAGCGAGATATCCGCGCCTCAGCCAAGAAGATAATTTATTTTCTTTGTAATTTTTTCAATTGTAATTGCTATTGTTATTGTAATTTTCACCAACATAAATCACCACTAATATAGAGTGAATATATGACATATATGTGTCAATAGACACAAGAACAACCAACAGAGCAAAAATCATAACATGGGAGAGATGTAAACTCCAGTCGATTAACATGTTCAAAGTTAAGTATTTCATCCACTTTTAGTTCTTTATGAGAGTCTAAGGTGTAACCGACATAAACCACCATGTGAGCAGATAGAGTCTGATCTAGGCCCGATCACCTAAGCCATCCCACAGATTGTTGGGTATGGGACATACATGTTAGAATTTTGCTAGCAAAGGATCCATAATAAGCCCTTACCAGGGGTACATAGAGGAGTCGCTTGAACCAACAATATGATTCATGACCTACATCAACAAACGTAGTTTCAAGGGTTCATTATTTAGACTTATGCCTTCTCAATTAATCATATAAGCCTCTTAAGCTCATGCATATTTAAGCTCTTGCGGCTCATGTTCATAATTTTGCCCTTGTGGCTCATGTTCATAGTTTTACAATCCAATAACATCATTTGAGATTATAGAAGATCATATCATTTTGGCATATTTCATAAGTAAGAGGTTCATATCATCATGATATAAAGTTTCATTCTTTGAGATTCGTTCGTAGCTTAGAAATTATAAGGATAATTTCGTATCAAGAGGTTTTATGTCATAGCACTATAAAAGTTACACTCTTGAGAAGAATTTATATCATAGATACATGAAAGTTATGTTCTTAAGGAGATTTCACAATTTGAGGGTCATAAGAATCATATCCTCTTTTAAACTATCAAGGAAATCACGAAGACTTGGTATTTAACATTAAGATCATTCTGTTTCATAGACATTCATAAAATCATGTAAAGAATCTATAAAAATTATATAAAATAAAAAGTATCATAAGAATAGGATACTTGTGTAGCGGATTCTTGAAGTTTCATAAAGAATCAAGAAGAATTCAAGACCTGAAGGTTTTACCTTAACTCTAATTCATTCATGGGAGACAATTCAAAGATATAGGAATGACATTCATGAGGAAGGACAAGATGAGGGATATACTTACATACCTTTAATTGCTCCAGATAACCCAGAAGAATATTATGTTGGAAGGAGAAGGACCACAAGAACCTTTCTTGAATCTTGGAGATAAGTTTTCTTGAAAACCCTAGGTTTTGAAGGTAGATTCTTGCTTAGGATACACAATCATATGGTAGAATCACTTAAAGATCATGAGAGTATGATTACCTTGACTTGAAGGGAGGTATAATCTCTTTTATAGATGGTGGGTCTTGCTCAAAACCAAATCTTGAACGCTAGAAGTGAGTTCTTGATTTAACTAAAGATAAGAGGATGATTTGATGTTAGAATCTTGTAGACATTCTTCGATTTATGTTGTAAGATCATGGAGAGTACTTACTTAGTCTTATAAGGATAGAAGAGAGCTTCTAGGGGCTTTTGGGGTCTACCAAAGAGTGAAAAGCAAGAAAACAAACCCAAAATTGTGTTTTTATAAAATCTGAAAAAACTGATATACGAACTATATACATGATATACGGACTGTATCCCAAATGTACGGACCGTAAAACTGATGTACAATCCATAATATGAGATTTACTACACCATTCCAGGTTCCCTCTCACTTTCTAAGAAGTATGGTCCGTATTACGGGCCGTAAAACCCACTTATGGTCTATATGTGGTCCGGTTCAGCCGTGACTATTTGATTGTGCTTCACTAAAAAGATCAATACTTCTTGATCAGACTCGGATTGACAACAAGTTGGATTCATTGAAAAATAGACTCAAATACCTTTAATTTGGTGAATAATAGGCCACATAACTCTTCATATTCTAGGAGGAACTCTTGTTTGAAGTTTACCCTAGTGAACACTTATATGAAAACTTAATCGATAAAGGATCTTTTAACTTAACTTTGTGCTAGAGTTCCTTATGACCTTAATTCACATCTAATATACTTTATACACTTAATATTTGACCTTTACACCTAGGCACAAATGAATTCACCAGATTCAGGTCTAATTTTAAACGTAGAATGGCTTAAATCTTAGTCCGAAGTTTGAAGTGTTACATTAGCCTTTTATTATATCTCTCTAACTTATATTGCTCTCCCTAGTATACGTAGCTCTATAAATCATGACACTCTCAGATCAACAACATCAACTAGGGGTCTTCTCAACTGCGATAACACCATGCTTGTTCGATTTATCTGTAGAGGATTATACCACCTAAAATAGTCGCATCCACCATTTGAATACAAAATATACTTTAAACATAGCATTTAAAAGAAAGTATTCTACGCATTTTTTTTCTATAAAAATAAAAAATAAATCACTTACTTTCGATCCTTTACAACCTCAAAATCTAAAAAAATCAAATTTTAAGAGGTCATTGAGGCGTTCAACCTATAATATTCTCCACAATGACAAACAATTTATTCTATAGATAACCTTTCGATTTCTTATGCTTGAGACATAACTATCTTTTTAAGAAAGATCAAAAAGAAGAGAAAAAATAAAAGATAAAGATAAAAAAAGTGTGCAAAAATAGAGTATGTCTCAGAATATATCACGGGCATGTATAACACATGAATTTCATGCGCTATATGGGTCAAGGTTGCCTAGGTCATTGGCCTAAAATATATGGGTCAAGGTTGCCTAGGTCATTGGCCTAAAATGTTAGTCAGGCCCATATAGTACATAAAATTCATGCACTATAAGTAGTAGTATTCAGTTTTTATTTCAACAATAAAAAAAAGTTCATTTGAACTTAAAACACCAAATTTAGATTCAGAACTCATCATAATGACAAGTATGGTTAGAAATTAGGATGATAAATGATTGAACACAAAGGAGACATCTAAAATTGACATAATATTTCACTAAGATACTTTAACTAAGACACATTTTGAAAGTCAAGAGGGGGGTGAATTGAAAATTTCTTACCACCAAGTTGACTGTGACTATGCACTAGTCGACTCACCTACAAGTTAGTTTGATAAACAGTTTATAAAACAAAGCAGGAACTGAAAGTAAGCAGATGCACAATGTTTTTATACTGATTTTGATCACCGATGTGGTGCCTTTTCCAGTCCCCTTGGGTTTCAAGAGTTTCTTTTATAGCTTTTGATTGAACGGGGTTTACAACGAGTCTAGCTTGACAATCTAAGATTGTCTTCCTTGATACTTGTGATGACACAGCCTCTACCTGTATAACTAGTACTGACTCTTTCTTTTTCTTTTGATTACAATTGTAGACTCTAGAGAGTACAAAGTATTATGAAAGATAAATGCTAGACAACGGTCTTGTTCAAGATAAGTTGCGTGACTTCTTCATTTGACGACGTTGGCTTTTATACTTGGAGGGTAGATTTGGTGTAGCTCTTCAAAAGGAAAATCCAAGAGAATTCATTCAATCAAGAATTGTTGATGGAAATCCTTGATTGAGTAAATCATGTCCATATCAGATATTTCCATGATATTACTTCCATTTGTAAAATAAAAGATCTTTGATTCGATCCATCCTATATGTTGGGATCTTCATCTTCCTTGTACAGCGTCTGATCTCCTTGTCTTGTGGAATTGATTATGAACTTTAATTGTAAGGGATCTCCATCTTCCTTGTGCAACATCTGATCTTCTGATCGTGTGGATTTGATTTTGAACATTGATCTTTATGCGTATCTTCTTTCCTTGTGTGGATTAGTCAATCAAGGGTTGACATTTAGGCAATCCAAGATATTCGTTGCTCCTTATCTTCGTATCGTTGATTTTTCTATCTCTCTTGTGTGGCTTTTTTGGTGTTTCTTTTTATCTGCAACAAGTCTTAAGGTTAGTTTTGTCATTATTGAAATCAGTGTGTGGAGGCTAACAATCTTCTCCTTTTTGATAATGACAAAAAAAAGAAAACACAAATATATGTAGTCGACTTCCCTATATGTTGGTTGAGCTCCCCCTTTCTTGCTGCTTCCTGTTGTGATGAATTTGTGCACTGCTTACTTCTCTCCCTTTGGCATAATAAAAAAGAAACACAAGCAAACAAGGAAATTTTGCAGATAGGCAAGCATATATCACATAGAGCAAGCACTAGGGATGATTAGAGAGAGATAAAAGAGGAGTTTAGGGGTATAAGGAACCCCAGTTACAGAGCCAAAGTATAGTTGATGGGAACAAACCCCCATAAGAGTTCAAAAATAGAAGAGCAAGAGTTATTTTTTTCTGAAGAAAGTAGGCCAGAGTGTTGTGCATGTTTCTGCAGAAGGTGTCATAAGAGCGTTCCATATTCTTGCAGAAGTTGGTGTAGGAGGTCTGAACCGTGACAGCTAGTTTATTTTAAGAGGAGTCGGCTTCCGTCTTGAGAGAGCTGACTTGCTTCATCAGTTTGTTGACAGTAGATACTCCTTCCTTATTTAACTCATCCATTTCTAGACGAAGTCTGCCGATGTCAGTGTTGGATTCCTTTCCCAGTGCAAGCAACTTGTTGATTGACTCCTGAAGCACCTGCATCCCATTCTCAAGATCATGTAGTCTACCTTTGATTTCTTCTGTTTCTTTGAGAAGAAGAGAGGCAAATTCGGCTAGTACATGGGTGGCTTTTGAGGATTCTGGCTTAATTTTGACAGTCTTTCTTGCACCATTTCTCATTAACTAAAGTATAGCCCATGCTGGAGAAGGTCCTGGAGTCATAAGTGGCTGAGACTTCAGTTGCTTTATAGTCTAATAGATCAATCATAGAGTCGATGAGTATTCGAGAAATCAAGAGACCATAGGGTAGACTGGCTGTAGCATTGCTGTCCTTAGCACTTTCCAATATGTATTCACGAAACCACGAAGCCTAGTTGATATGGTATTTTTTCAGTAAGCAGTAGAGAATAAAAATGTCTCTGTTGGAGATAGAACTCAGAGAACGTTTTTGAGGAACCAAGGATGTAGCGACCATATGAGCCAAAATACGATGCTCAAAACAAAGAGAAAGAGGTCCAAAATAAGAGATATCAGACCCAGATTCAGCCACAACAGCTTTAGCACCATCAAGAGTCACCTCAAAATCTTCTGGCCAATTTCCATCCATATATGGAATGATACCAGAGAATTTTGTACCAAAGACCTTTTCAAACAGAAAGTCATTCACAATGATTCGATTTCCCAGAAAAAGGGTTTCTAATTCACGACTGTCGAAGTACGAAGGTTTGCATAGAACATACGAATAGGTTCTTTATAAAATTCCAAACCACAGAGTTTAAGAAACAGAGATAACGTTTGGGCTTTGAAAAAGGTACTTAGAGGTCAGTGAATTTCGTCCAGTAGTTCTAAATTGATAACTCGTCCTGGAATAACTAGTCAATTTTTAAAAGACTCAAACTTTTTCTTCTGATCAGCACCCCAAAACTTGTGCATGTCTTCTGGAGAAAGGAGTTCTGCAAGATTTACTCGTAACTTCTTCTTTTCACCTTTCTTACCAGCAGAAGGCCTTTTCTTTGAGATGGGAGAAGAGAAGGGGGCATGGGATTCTCCTTCTAATGAATCAGAAGAAAGAGAGAGGACATTTGGTTCTAAGGAGGAAGGGTTATTGATGGAGGGTGGTTGAATAAAGGAACCCATGGATCTTGTTCTAATCATGGAGACAGAGAAGAAAAAGGCGTGAAGAGGAAGAGAGTGGAAGGAGAGATTATAAGAAGGGTATGGAGAAGTGTGAAGGGAAAATGAAAAGGTGTGATTTGAAAGGAGGCGATAGAAATTAAAAGGGATGTGACGCTTAGAAAAGAAAGAAATCTCGGTAAAAGATTTTAGAGAGAATCAAGAAAGGTAAGACAATTAATAAAACACAGAGCAAATAAGGAAGTAAATAAATTAGCAAAACGAGGTAATTCCTAGACAGTTTCTAAGAAAACAAAATCTTTCTTCCAAAAGCGGTTTTGTAAAAATATCAGCAAACCGATTTTCAAAATCAACAAATTCAAGAACAAAATCTCCATTTTCAATATGATCTCTAATGAAATGATGCTTTATATCAATGTGTTTAGCTCTAGAATGATGCACAATGTATTTAGATAAACTAATAGCACTAGTATTATCACAAAATATGGGAGCAGCTTCAAAGGATAAGTCATAATCAAGTAGTTGATGCATAATCCAAAGTAATTGAGTGCCATAGCTACCAACTGCAAGATATTCAGATTCAGTGGTTGACAGATGTCACGACCCAACCCACCGGGCCATGCGGGCACCTACTCTAACCACCTAGATAGACGAACCCTCACCACCCGTTCAACAAGTAATATGCGTAAATTAGAAAGTAGCAAAAATAAACCCTTTCTTCTCAAAGGGAACCTTTTCATTACAACACCGAAAAATAGAAAATAGTTTTACAGTTGAAACACCCCTCCCTAGGATCTAGTCTAAACAGGTACAAGAGCTACTACAAGATGATGCAAAGGAAAGAAAAGACACAACTTCCTCCATGGAACCAAAGGGTAGAAGCTGCTGGAGATCTTCATCGCCGTGAACCTATGAAACATCACCAACCCTGCAGCCAGACTATACCCAAAAAGGGTATAGCAAGAGTAGAATCAGTACAAACACACGTACTGGTAGGCATCATCGGTCGACCGGAATCCACTCCTACCATCATATAAGAAAAACAGGGAAAAACATGACTGTAATTAATAGAACTTGATTCCCATCCTCTAACGTTCTTCCGCTGCCAACTCCCTCTTTCTCCGGAGTTCCGAGTCACACTAACCTTAGACTCCCCAAGCCTCACTAATCCTTTACCAATGTCCATGTCCATGCCTGGACTGCCCTTCCATTATCCAAGTCAACTGCTCTGACTAAACATTCAGACTTAACCCGGCTAACTGCCCAACCCAACCACTTATACCCGTAGCATTATTTACCAGTGTCCAGACCTTTCGTGGACCTCCAGGACAACCTTCTAACCCTTTCATAACCACCGGACAACTACAACCCCAGACTCTCAATCTAAGACCCTTTTTAAATCACATAACCCGGACCCTCCAAGGATCCCCCCAACCACACCTAAGTGACCGACAGGCTACCCCAATCTACACCAATACCAACCCTTAGCTTAATTACCACAGTAATCCCCGACCGCCAAGACATACTCAATGATGATAAAAACATATATTTAAACTCCTCTTTCACATAACCCAGACCCACCCCGGGATCCCTTCTAAACAACACCTAAGTGTCAATGAACAACCCGGCCCAATCCAAGACCAACTCCACAATTATAACAGAAATTCCCAGTCACTCAAGGACCACCAAAACAAGTATCATATTTCAGTAAAACAGCCCAGTCCACTCACATAACGAATAACAGTCAATGCAATACAACAATAACAATGCAAAGATACAGTAAAATAAACTCGTACCAGGCGTGGTACCCGAGCCAACCGTTAGTATCTCGTACCAGGCGTGATACCTGAGCTAACCATTAATATTCCTGTACCAGGTGTGGTACCCGAGCCAACCGAATGTCAATAATCCACTCAATAGATGAACAAAAAACTTGTAAACCAACAAGCAACACACCGTTCAATTCACAGACTGTAAAACAGGACCCTTAGACATTCTACACAATTCCTCTAAGCAATGTAGTTCATACAAGCACTTAGATAAGAGCACAAACATATACCACATTCACAGGAATCGTAATCCATTACCTACCCTATTCTGGGTACAAAATGAATCATCAAATCACGTCCGAAGACTAACCCCGGTTCACCCTTTTTTAAACATGCAACAAGCGAATTCCCCTTTTTAATTATATAGCGGCTAAACGATTCCCCCCTTTTAGCCTTTAGTAAGACCCGCAACTACACCTCATGCCATTTACATCCCCGAACCCCACCTAGGAGTTCCTCATTCCCACTACTCATGGGTTCCAAGCCTTTCTCCCTCGGTTCCCCGAACCTTCCTGACACACTAGTCCCTAAGCCTAACATTTTATCATACCAATACAACAATATAACCACATGTTCGCATATCACAAGAATGGCCAATTACTCCGTACATCCTAGATCAAGCATAACCAAACTCGAATCCGCCAGACTCCGTACCCGGAGGCCTAAAACATGGATTCTCCATTTCACTATACTAAAGTACAGAAAGTAAACAGGTCTAACTACTCATGAAAACCTAGCCTACTTGGGTGCCAAGTAGTTGCAATGGTGCATTTCTAGCTCCGTGAAGGCATTCCCAGTTGAACGATGGTCCTGGAATCCACGTCCCTCCAGCGATGATCCCTCCTCCTCATGGTTCCCTAGTCTTGGAGCAGCATAGGAGGGTTTTTGGAGAAACCCTCATATATTTTCTAACTGAGGAGGTGAAGCTTTTTAATAAAGTTCCATTCTGAGGCTACTGCCTCCCATCATTCTGCTATAGCGGTCTGCCCCTCCGCTACAACGGTTCCTCTATAGCGGAAAAATTACCGCTATAGCAGAGTGACGTCAACCTGAATTATTTTTGAAAATCAGAAATTTTTCATGACATCACCCTACTTACTTCAAACATATTTTAATTGTTCTTCCCAAATTTATGAAAGCAGAAAAATTTATATAACGATGGACTCGGTTGTTACAACAGACCTACAGATGTTTGCTTTTTTACTATGCCATAAAATTAAAGCTTCTCCAAGAATTTAACATGTTCCACTTGTACTTTTGGGATCAGTTTTATCTCCTGCAAAATCAGCATCTGAGTAACTGATTAATTCAAAATGAGAGGAGTGAGGATACCATAGTCCAAGATCTTGGGTCCCAATGAGGTATCGAATTATCCTTCTGACTGCAGTGAGATGAGATTCCTTTGGAGCAGACTGAAATCGTGCACACTTGCACACACTGAATATGATGTCAGGGTGACCTGCTGTTAAATATAATAAAGATCCAATCATTCCTCGGTAGGTCTTTTCATCGACATCCTTTCCAGGAGCATCTGTTTCTAGATATGTTGAGGGACTCATGGGAGTTCCAAAGGCTTTTCCCTTTTCCATCCCAAACTTCTTGATGAGCTCTTTAGTGTATTTGCTTTGACTTATGAAGGTTCCTTTTGAGGACTGCTTAATTTGTAGTCCGAGAAAGAATGTGAGTTCTCCCATCAGGCTCATTTCGAATTCTTCTTTCATAAGATCTGCAAAATTCTCGCAGAGAGATAAGTTAGTACTTCCAAAGATAATATCATCAACATAAATTTGTATAATGAGAATGCTGGAATCCAGTCTTTGAGTAAAGAGAGTGGTATCAATTTTTCCTCGTTGAAAATTATTGCTTAGCAAAAAGGTGCTTAGTCTCTCATACCAAGCTTTTGGGGCTTGTTTGAGACCATACAGAGCTTTTGTAAGTTTAAAAACATGATCGGGGCAGGAAGGATTTTCAAAACCAGGAGGTTGTTTTATGAAAACTTCTTCTTTTATGAAACCATTTAAAAAGGCACTTTTAGCATCCATTTGAAATAATTTAAAACGTTTGAAAGATGCATATGCTAATAATATCCGAATGGACTCCAATCTAGCTACAGGAGCAAAAGTTTCATCAAAATCAATACTTTCTTGTTGAGAGTATCCTTGAGCTACTAACTTTGACTTGTTTCTAATGACTTTACCTTCCTCATTGAGTTTGTTCCGGAACACCCATTTTGTACCAATGACTGAGCAATTTTTTGGTCATTTGATAAGAGTCCACAATTGGTTTCGTTCAAACTGATCCAGTTCCTCCTTCTATCCACGACTCATCCTCTAAGGCCTCATCAATTCGTTTGGGTTCAAGTTGAGATATGAGTGCCACTGAGGCTTGCTTCTTTAAGGAGGCTCGAGTTTGCATCTTTTCAGCTGGATCTCCGATGATAAAATCATTCGGGTAACTTGCATTATGTATCCATTCTCTTGGAACATTGATTTTGTCTGAGCTTGCATTAGTTAATTCAATCTCTGTTGTAGTTGACTCTTGTATTTCAATTGGCTTAGTCGACTGGTCTGATTCTTCAGGAGTCGACTTGTGTACCTGTTCTTCATCAATACTAAAACTGCTAGTTTTCTGAATACTAGGATTAGAGTCATCAAAAACTACATGAACAGATTCTTCAACACTTAAAGTTCTTTTATTAAAGACTTTGAAGGCACGGCTAGAAGGGGAGTAACCTAAAAAGATACATTCGTCACTTCGTGGATCAAACTTACCAAGGTTGTTCTTACTATTATTGTGGACGAAGCATTTGCTCCTAAAGGGATGAAAATAGCTAGTGTTAGGCCGCTTCCCTTTCCACAGTTCATACGAAGTCTTCTTTAGGATTGGTCTAATTAGACACTAGTTGAGAATGTGACAAGCAGTGCTTACAGCTTCGGCCCAAAAGTAATCTGCAAACCTTATTTGAGCAGTAGAGTTCTAGTGGTGTCTTGAAGTGATCTATTCTTCCTCTCCACTACTCCGTTCTGTTAGGGAGAGCGAGGTGATGAGAAGTTTTGAGTGATGCCTTACTTTGAACATAGGTCTTCAAAGGCATTGTTCTCAAATTCTCTTCCATGATCGCTGTGAATAGTAGATATGAAATAGCCTACTTCTCTTTGGACTTTTCTACAAAACACTTCAAAGTTAGAAAAAGCTTCATATTTGTGAGAAAGAAAAATAACCCATGTAAATCTGGAGAAGTCATCAACAATGAAAAATATTTAACTCTTTCCTCTGATGCTAACAGTCCTGGTGGGACCAAATAGATCCATGTGAAGAAGTTGGAGGAGCTTGGTTGTGCTCACGATATCCTTGACCTTGAAGGAAGTTTGAGTTTGTTTGCCAAGTTGACAAGCATCACAGATGTGATCCTTTTCAAACTTTAGCTTGGGCAGACCGATTACAAGTTCCAGTCTAGAAAGTTTTTCAAGAGCATGCATGCTTACATGTCCAAGTTTTCTATACCATAACCAAGGATCACATGATAAAGCAGTGAGATAAGTTAGAGTAGGTAAATCAACATTATTTAAAACATAAATATTCTCAACTCGATCTATGATTTGCATGCAATAGGAGATGTTCTTTGCTGCATTGCTGATTGTGTATCGGATAGCATTGAAGAGTACATAAAATCCGGCATCACATGGTTGACTGATGCTGATAAGATTATGCTTGAGCCTGTCGACCAAGTATACTTCAATTAAGTCACATGAGGGAATTATGGTTATAGATCCAACTCCCACTACTTCTCCTTTAGCATTATTTCCGAATCTCACATATCTACCATCAATATCTTTTACTGATTTAAAATTCTCCTTTTTGCCCGTCATATGTCTGGAACACCCACTATCGATTAGCCACATACCCTTTTTGTATGTCTTCCTAGAGTGTTCCTGTAAAACAAGTAAATCAGTTTCTTTTAGGTACCCAAGTATCTTTGTATCCTTGATGGTTAGTGTTATTTTCTTTAGGTATCCAAATCAATTTTCCAGGTAAGCTTTGTGACCAACTTTTCCACAGGTAAAACATGTAGGTTTATAATGATTGAAAGAACTTTTGGCAGAGTGAAAACCACATGAGGAGTTTGAAAATATTCATTTTTTGATTCTTTTGAAGAGGATCTGTGAGTTTTAACTGAGCACTGAGTTGGTGACTTCTTTGGGTTGTTCAAATGCATCTTGAGTTCACCAAGTTCTTCTTTAAGCAAAGCTACTTTAATTTGGCTTGCTTCAAGAAGAATTTGCCAGTCCTTTTTTTTCTCTAGCAAGCTTATTGTACTCATCAATAAGATTCTGGAGATCATCAGTGACTAAATCAAGAGAAGTTTGAAGATTGACACAATTCGTACATTCAGGATATCTTACCTCGCTTGTTTCTCCTAAATCCATGAAGCATATGTTGGCGGTTTCAGATGGTTCATCTTCTGAAGCTTCCTCATCGCTCCATGCTCCAAAATTCTTTGAATTGTTGTTTCTTCGATGCCACAGTGATAGCATCTTTCATAATTTCCTTAATAATCCTTCCCTCTGATGTTTGGTTGCGATCTTTGATTTCTTTGTCTCAACATGTGTCTCACTCCTCGATTGATTAGTGCTAGTGCTTTATTTCCTTCTTCATAAACTCCTTCTATTACATCTTCTTGAGGCATAGAATTAAAGGCACCAGTCTTTTTCTTTTCCTCATTGAGATGTTTGTTGATGTGGTTTTGTTCATAGGCCATCAGATTTCCTCGAAGTTCATCATAAGTCATATTTTCCAAATCACTGTCTTCTAGAATGGTAGCTTTTGTTTCCCAAATCTTTGGAAGGCTTTTGATCAGCTTTCTGACTTGTAATCCATTTGAGTAAACCATTCCCAGAGATTTAAGTTCCCCTACAATTTTGCTGAATCTTGAAAACATCATTTCAACTGTTTCTTCATCTGCTATTTTGAACAGTTCTTACTCATTCACCAGGGCACTGATCCTTGCTTTTTTCACTTTGGTGGTTCCTTCATATGTAACTTCCAGTTTGTCCCACATCTCCATTGCCGTCTCACGAGTGGATATCTTATCATACTCAGATCCGCTAACTGCACAATAAAGCAAACTTATAGCTCTAGCATTAGTTTGAATTACCTCTTGTTGTTCTTTTGTGACGTCAAAGGATTCGAGATCAACTTTGCTCGTGGAATCTTTTGATGTGATTTCAGGAATAGGCTTGGGTCCCTTTCTTATTACAACCCAGACTTGGAAATCATTTGCTTGCACAAATATTCTGAATCTTTCCTTCCAGTGAGAGTAGTGTTGTCCGTTGAAGTAGGGAGGTCTATTTGAAGAGTTTTCGTCTTGCAAAATTACTCCGAGAATTTGATATACTGCCATTTGATATTTTCTCACGTGCTGTTAGACACTTGAATTGTGAGACCTGCTCTGATACCAATTGAAAGTCAAGAGGGGGTGAATTAAAAATTTCTTACCACCAAGTCGACTGTGGCTACGCACTAGTCGACTCACCTGCAAGTTAGTTTGATAAACAGTTTATAAAATAAAGCAGGAACTGAAAGTAAGCAGATGCACAATATTTTTATACTGGTTCAGATCATCGATGTGGTCCTATTCCAGTCCCCTTGGGTTTCAAGAGTTTCCTTTAGAGCTTTTGATTGAACGGGGTTTACAACGAGTATAGCTTGACAATCTAAGATTGTCTTCCTTGATACTTGTGATGACACAACCTCTACCTGTATAACTAGTACTAACTCTTTCTTTTTCTTTTGATTACAATTGTAGACTCTAGAGAGTACAAAGTGTTATAAAAGATAAAAGCTAGACAGTGGTCTTGTTCAAGAGAAGTTGCGTGACTTCTTCATCTGACGACGTTGGCTTTTATACTTGAAGGGTAGATTTGGTGTAGCTCTTTAAAAGGAAAATCCAAGGGAGTTCATTCAATCAAGGATTATTGATGGGAATACTTGATTGAGTAAATCATGTCCATATCAGATATGTCCATGATGTTACTTCCATTTGTAAAATGGAAGATCCTTGATTCGATCCATCCCATATGTTGGGATCTTCATCTTCCTTGTACAACGTTTGATCTCCTTGTCTTATGGAATTGATTGTGAACTTTGATTGTAAGGGATCTCAATCTTCCTTGTGCAGCATCTGATCTTCTGATCGTGTGAATTTGATTTTGAACACTGATCTTTATGCGTATCTTCTTTTTTTGTGTGGATTAGACAATCAAGGATTGACATTTAGGCAATCCAAGATATTCGCTGCTCTTTATCTTCTCATCGTTGATTTCTCTATCTTCCTTGTG
Source organism: Jaltomata sinuosa (assembly GCA_003996215.1). Taxonomy (NCBI): domain Eukaryota; kingdom Viridiplantae; phylum Streptophyta; class Magnoliopsida; order Solanales; family Solanaceae; genus Jaltomata; species Jaltomata sinuosa. Next base: position 51,387 of record QJPP01002873.1, on the reverse strand, counting down.
TGACTTTGTTGGTGTTTCTTTTTATCTGCAACAAGTCTTAAGGTTAGTTTTGTCATTATTGAAATTAGTGTGCGGAGGCTAACACGTTTCAATTGGACACTCAACCTGTTCAAAAACTATCTTATTAGACACTATTAATGTCTATATTACTGCGTATATATGTAGCCATGCTTAAATTGAAAAAGAGAAAGATGTGGGATAGGCCACTTTACTTTTTTCTTTTTTTTTGAAAATGGCATTTTGATCAATTATTAATCAAATAAAAGTTGAGTACATCATGAATCAAAGATGGGGGATCTAGTATCCACTCAATAGCATCAGACATAGAACCCGAAGCCCGAGCTAGCTGATGGGCACTCTGGTTCGCTGATCTTTTGACAAAAGACAAGGAAATAGAAGTAAAGCCACACATGAGTGCTTTACAATCATGAATAATAACATCAAAGTAAGAGTTGTTGCCACAAGCTTTTTTCAGCGCTTGTTTAACCAAAAGACTATCCATCTCTACAATTATTGGTGTTGTTGTAAAGTGTTCCTTTAATCAGCTTAGTGCTTCTCGGACACCCAAAGCCTCGGCCATAAGGGAGTCATGTGGTCTACCTAACCGACTAGAGCGGCCTCTGATAAAGTTTCCATGAGAATCACGAACTAGCATGCCGACTTTTGCTATTCCCGAAGCAGGAGCCCAAGAAGCATCAATGTTGCATTTCAAGGTATTCTCATCAGGAGGAAACCATTTCGTTGCAAAATCAGTTTCTATCGCGATAGAATCGGAGGTTGTCGTTTTTGCCTTAGTCCAGTCTTTCCAAAATCGAGCTGCCTTTTGGATAACAACTTCAGGCCGTAGAGATTTTCCTTTCCACACAAGGTTGTTTCTAGCATTCCAAAGTTCCCATAAGATCATGATGGCTTCATGTAATTGGTCGAGAGTCACAATATCAATCAAAGACTTAAGCCAATCCAAGAGCGATGGTCCAAATTGTCGCCAACCCAACGATGATTTAAGCCATACTTGTTTTGCTGTGTTGCACTCGATTAGACAATGCAATATTGTTTCTGTCCCTTGGAGGCATGCTGGACATACGCTAGATTGAAGGATCTTTTTATTCATTAGGTTATAACCAGTTGGAAGAACACCATTCGAAGCTCTCCAAACAAAATTCAACACCTTAGGAGGCATCTTCAGCTTCCAGATTTTTCGCCAAAATTGGTCATTCGGGGTAGGTGCAGTAGCATTGTGCAGTACCGAATACCCACTTTTGACAGTGTATCAACCTTTCCTATCAAGCTTCCACATTCATTGATCATATCGAAGAGTAAATCCCAGTGGAATTTGCTTAATGCAATCTGTTTCATCAATGGTGAAGAGTGTCTCCAACTTGTGAGTATTCCAAGTTCTTGTGTCCCAATCAATAATATCTGCCACACGCAAATCCACCAAGTCTTCATCGGGGATACTGTGAATATACATCGATTGTCCAGCTGGTAACCATGGATCATTAAAAATCCTAATATCGAGGCCATTACCAATGCGCTTGATGAACCCCTTCTGAAGAAGATATTTGGAAGCACAAAGAGATCGCCATGTGAAACTAGGATTTGAACCTTCTCCCTCCGTAAGAAATTCAGAGTGGAGGTAGTATTTAGCCTTCAGTACACGGCTAACAAGAGCTTCAGGGCGAGTCATAATCGACCAACCTGTTTTCGCTAAAAGTGTCGTATTTACATGTTGGATTCTCCGAAAACCCATGCCACCTTCCTCCTTATGCTTGCTCATTCTTTCCCATGACATCCACTTGATTCCCGATCCCTCATTGCCTCCATTTCGCCACCAAAAATCGTTCATGGCACGCTCAATGGTAAGGCATGTGTCAATCGGCAGGGCAAAAAAGGACATGATGTAATTTGGAATTGCTTGGACCACCGTTTTTAGTAAGATCTCCTTTCCTGCCCGTGACAGGATTGAGCGTTTCCAACTCTGAAGTTTTGCACGCACCTTATCTAGGACAAAATTGAAGGCCTCCTTCTTGATGCGTCCTACACTAGCTGGCAAACCAAGGTATTGACCCGGTTTATCAATTTTTTTTACATGTAGAATAGATGCAACAACATCCTTCACCTCTTCTGTGGTATTATCGCTGAAATATATTTCAGATTTATGAAAGTTAACCTACTGTCCAGATGCTTTTTGGTAGAGCAGTAGACACTGCTTAATGATATTTGCCTCCGATTCCATAGCCTTAAAAAAATATAAGGCGTCATCTGCAAGAAAGAGGTGAGTAACAGGTGGAGCCTGCGGAGTGACTTTCACTCCGTGAAGAGTGCCTTGGCGGGCATAAGTGCTTAACAATGTCGAAAGACCTTCTGCTACAATGATAAAAAGATATGGTGACAATGGATCCCCCTGTCTGAGGCCCCGCGATGGAATGATATCATCAAAATTCTTGCCAGCATAGGATATTTGGTAAGATACCGTACAAACCATTTTCATGATCTTTGTAATCCAATCCCACGAAAATCCCATCTTTACCATCATATTTTGCAGAAAATTCCACTCCACTCTGTCATAGGCTTTGCTCATGTCCGTTTTCAAAGCAACATAATTTTTTCTAGATGCCACTTTACTTTTCTAGTGATGTCTTTGGAAACAACTTTTTTCATTTTGAAAGTCTCTTCTAGAAAAAGAGAAGAATAAATTTGCAAGCATATCTAATACCATACAATTGAAAGAATAAATTGTTACAAGCAAATTTATTATATAGTAGAATAAATTTGTAATTGGAAGAATACCATAATTCCAGTAGCATCAAAAGTCTCTTCTAGAAAAGTATAATACCTCAAAATCCCTTATAGTATTATTTATATGATATATACCTAAATTCTTTTTAAATATATATATAATTATTTAATAGTAAAAATTATTTACACCTCCAATTTCACTTAAAAATTGAATTCTCCCCTTAACATTAAATCATAGATATTCTTCCTTCTCTTTATATTATGCAATATCTATTACCTAAAATTTTATTAATTTTTCATCTATATAATTTTTTTATATTATATGTAATATTTTTTCTTCTTAACTTAGATATGAAAATTATAAGTAGACTTTTTATGAATTCGATAGAAAATCTAATGTTAGGATTCTAAGATGTAAATGGAAAATGAGAAGACTCTTTTTGAATTGTATCAAAAGGACACTAAATTGCACCTCTTCATGTCACTCTTTCATTGGCTATAAAAGCAGAAATCTTGCCTTATATTTTAGACTTAGACACAAAATATCAAAATTTGAATTCTTTCTACCTCAAAACTATTATCTGCATTTATTTTCCAAACTTAAAAAAGCATATAATTGAGTCGTAATTTATTTCACCATTTGAGTTCGCTGAAGTTTTGTATAGAGTACCGCTTTTACAAAATAGATTTTCATTCTATCCTGAGAGAAATTAATCTATAAATCTAGGGTAACATTGAAAGGATTAAAGTTCTTAAAGACACAAATAAATTATTGGCTCGGAAAACTTTTTCTACTTCATCTATTTTCTGTTTTCTATTTCGAATACTGGGAGATAACACTTAATGCTATCATTTATTTGATACACTTCAATTAATTTTTATACTTAATTATTCAATAGTATTCACCTCCTTGGATGACCTAAGTGTGTGTTCGCGCGCACGTTTGTGTTTATTTACAAGAGTGTATCTATATATGGGTTTCCGGCTTCACATGAACTCATGCTCTTCTCTCTATACTATGTCTAGTAGTATTATACTTTTAAAAAAATACTTAAATATACATGTGTGAACCCAAACTTAAAGTATTATATAATGCAATGATGATTAGATGAACTTTTCTAAATGAGGTTATAAATTCAAGTATTATGTCTATTTTATTTTTTCTTTCTAAAATTGAGTAACGTCTCTCTAAGTAGTTATTAGTAGAACTTCTTGCTATTTTTTTTTCTTTTGTTTAATCTTTTAAAAATTTTAAGTTTGTCTGGTACCATGGAAGCTACAACAACTGACTTACAATGAATTCCTAATATTTAGGAACCCTAGGTCTGAACAGTTCATAGAAAAACTGAGGAACTGACTGAAATCTAGGGACCTAATGGGTGAAAGGAAACCACTAGTGAAATCCCACATACCTGGTGAAGAGATTACTGAGAAATCTCTTGGATTCCGGGGCTGAACTTGAAGAAGACCTTTGCTTGTTCTTGAGAGAAAACTATCACCTCTTTTGTTTCTTTTCTTTATAAGTCTAATTATTTTAGGAGAATAGAGGTTTTAGGTAGTTATTGACTAATTAATTAGGCTTAGAGTAGTTAAAACGTCATAGTTTAAGCTTTAAAAGAGGTAGAAAAAGTCTGGAATGCCCCTGGAAAATAAATAGAAAATCTGCTGAAATTCGCGACTTAGGTTCCACGGATGGGTTCCACGGCTCGTGGGAAGTTCCACAGCTCGTGGAACTCTGTTGTGGTTTCCTGGTCCTGAAAATTGAGCTACTGAAATGGATTCCACGAGTTGGGTTCACGACTCGTGGAAACTCCCACGGGTCGTGGAATCCACTCGTGGTTCCTAGACTGAAATCCATGGGTCTCTGAAGTTTGGTCCCACGAGTTAGGTTCATGACTCGTGGAAGCTTTCACGGGTCGTGGATCCCACTCGTGGTTCCTTGGAACCATCTGCAAGGAAGATTCCACGGACGACTTCTACGGTCTGTGGAAACTTCTATGGTCCGTAGACTCAAGTCGTAGAATGAACTTCAGAGGAGCAATCCTTTGATCTTTGTTCCACGAGTCCAGTCCACGACTCATGGACTGTTCCATGGTTCGTGGAAGTGATTCATGGTTATGCTGACAGTTGAAAATTTTATTTTCTCTGATTTTCTGAGTTAAGTATGGGCTTGAAAGTTCTGGGGTGTTACAATATCTCTCCCTTGGGATCATTCGTCCTCGAATGAAGACTAAACAAGCTGAGTTTTGAGGAAAAGAGCTGCAATCCCTACCAACTGAGTACTAGAAACTGATATCTAATTGAACTGAGTTCCATGAACATGCAAATATGCTGAAATGCAAGGATAACTGAGGGAACAAGGTACTGAGACTGAATTACACAAGAGTAAACTGAGAGACTAGGGAGGAACTATTACCTCAAGCTGAAACTGAACCGGGAGGAAAGAGGTGAAATTTTTATATGCTGGTTTAAATATTGGCATGTATGCATCTCCATTATCAACTGCGGCAATTAATTTTTCTCTTTTTTTTCAGACAAACAACGTAAAAAATAATTATAGGTAATCATTTTATAAAAAATGAATTACTGATAAATTTGAAGCATATTTGTTGTTATTGTTGTATGAAGAGATACAACAACCAAAAATATAAAATACAAAGAGGGAGAGAGAGAAAGAGAGAGAGAGAGAGAGAGAGAGAGAGAGAGAGAGAGAGAGAGAGAGAGAGAGTTGAAAATACAAAATACAAAGAGAGAGAAAGAGGTGAAATACAAAATACAAAGAAGAAGAAGAAGAAGAGAGGAAATGGTGAAAATACAAAATATAATATGAAATATCAGTAAAAATACAAATATAAAACAAGAAATACAAATATAAAAAAACAAAGAGGGAAGAGAGAGGTGAAACATATGAAATATAAAATACAAAGGGAGAGAGAGAGAGAGGCGAGCGAGATTGAGGAGAGAGTGAGAGATATTTATATATGTATCAGTTTTATATTTGTATTTTGATGAATATTTGTATTCGTACCAGTTTTATATTTGAATAGATATTTGTATTTGTATTTGTACAAGTTTTATATTTGTATTTTGTTATTTGTGTAACAACTCTATTCATTTTTGGATATTTGTATATGTATTTTTATCAGTTTTACATTTGTATTTTGGTATTTGTGTAACAACTGTATTCATTTTTGGATATTGTATCAATTGTATTTTGAATATTTAGTTGTTTCTCTGACTTACAAAAAAAATAAAAAAATAAAAAAACAAATATAAATTTGAAAATACAAATATAAAACATGAAAAATACAAAAACACATTGGCATAGCAACTGAAAGTAATTTTTGTATTTGTATTTTTTTTAATCTTAAACGCAAAAAATACAAATGGGTAGCAACTGAAAGTATAACTACATATTGTAAATATGAAACTATGGTTACATCTCACTAATTAAGGCCAAAGATTAGCTATTTTCTGAAAGTTCTCTTGTTTTTTTGAGAGGTTCTTGGGTCAAGTCTTGCCTCTAAGACAAGTGTTATAAAACATCTCATAAATCAAGACACAATGTGCTAGTGTCAAGTCTTGCTCATGGGACGTAATTTGTTGTTTGAAAGTCCTTGGGCTAAGTCTTGCCTCTAAAGCAAGAGTTGTAGAATATCTCATAAAAAAATAAAGGTCGAGAAAAATGATCCAAAAAAAGAAAAGAAAAATTAAAAATCAAAGAAAAAAAAGAGAAAAATAAAAAAATAGAAGTTGAGAGGAGAAAAAAAATAAAAATTTAGAAAAAAAGAAGAAAAAAGAAGACAAAACAAAAAATAAACGAAAAAATAAAGGTTGAGAAAAAAAATTAAAGAAAAAATAAAAAGGAGAAAAAAATAGAATTGAGAGAAGAAAAAGAAAAAAAATAAAGATTGTAAAAAAAGAAAAAAAACGTAGAAGAAAAAAATAAAACAAAAATAAAAGTTGAGAAAAAAGGAAAAAAAGATAAAAGAAAAAATAAAAAAATAAAAAAAATATAGAAATTGAGAGGTAAATGAGCATGGAGAGTTGTTTAAAAATATTTGAGGTATAGAAGGGCAAAACGATAGTTGTTCTATACATAAAAAGAAGGAAGACTATTTTTGTAAGACCTTTCTTATGGAGGCAAAAATGCAAAAACACTCCCTTTGAGGGCCATTTGTGTTAGTTGTCTCATTTTATTGAGCAACTTTCATAAAGCACGTTAATATAGGATTATAAGTGCTAATCTCTTACTTTAGGGAAAAGCACACTAAATGGACCAGAAAATTAAAGTATTTACATCCAAATGCCCCTTTCATACTAATTTTGAAAATACCCAAGCGCCCAAAACTATTTACCCGAGATACCCCTTTCTTCTTCCACGTGAGAAGTGCTTTTTTGTACTTCTTTTTTGTTCTTTCATTTAATTCTTTGTCTTTTTATTTATTGTCTTTGTACTTCAATTTATTATTTTTATCCTATTATTAATTACTTTTGTCTTTTTCTCATTTATTATTTTTTTCCTTTTTTATTAATTACTTTTTATCATTTGTTTCATTTTATCCTTTATTAAAAATATTATTTGACAATATTTTTATTATTTGTTCCCTTCTTTTTTATTTAATTTTTAATTTTTTTTTGTCAATATTTTTCTTAATTCTTTTTTATCAGTTTATCTTCTTTTTAATTTTCTGTCTCTTTCTTCTTCTTTTTTTTTTATTTTTTATTTTTAAAAAAACAAAGATAAGAAACTATTTTAAAATTAATAAAAATAAAATTATATTAAATTACGTAAAAAAGTTTATCCACGCGGTGGACCTTCAAGTTTATCATCTGATATTGCAAAATGTTTCACTTTTATGCTTCAGCAAAAGTATGCTCTTCATTTTGTTGCCATATTTGGAAAAGGAAAAGTTTGGTTTCTACCAAGGTACGTTTCTTCCGCTGTAAAATCCTCTTATCTCCTTTTTCTTGGTTTCTGCTTCATCTATTTTTCGTTGTTTGCTAAATACTTTCTCCGTTCAACTTTATTTGTTACTTTTTGACTTATCACATCAATTAAGAAAATATTGATTGGCATAGCTATTTTATCACATTACCCCTATTAATTAATATTAATATTAAGTCTTGAAAAATAATTTTAGGAATAAGTAATTAATGCTAAGGATAAAACATGAAAAAAAATAATTATTTTTTTCTTGATATGTAAAAATTGACAAATAAAAATGGAAATAAAAAATAGAAATAAGTGCAATAGCGAGAGCAAGGCCGAGCAGGAACAGACAGAGAAAGAGACAGGGCGATATTTACCGAGTGAATGTATCACCAACACGCGTCATAAAGCAACAGAGATAAGCTTGAGATGGAATCAGAATCAACCCTCTTTGTTAATTTATTTACGTAATTGCTCTTCAACCTTGTGGTCTTAAATTAAAGATATGTTAAATGTATTAAAATATCCTTTAATACTTTTCTTAAACTCCGTGCAAAGTCAAAATAGGCCAAACTAATTGAAACGGAGGGAGTACCAATTTATGTGAGTTACTTTGACTTGACATGGAGTTTAAAAAAGAAATGAATACTTCTAAAATTTGTGATTTAAAATAAGTTAGAGATGTTTGTGTGACTGTAAATCATTTTATTAAGGGTAAAATAGGTATTTTAAAATTAAATTGTGACTAAATATAGAAATGTGTCATTCTTTTTGGAAATGACTAAAAAAAAAGTTAGTCATATAAACTGGGACAGAGGGAGTAATTCGCATAAAGTTAATCAAGTAGACACATATTTTACGTGATAATTCGTGTGATATACTACATTAAACGTGTATGTTTACTTAATTAACTTTATACAAATTTAAATACCTATTTATACACACCCAAATTAAAGATGTAGATATCAAATGAGACTAAATTAAAAGACATATTTATGTATTATGTCAATAAAAAATGGTAGATATGATATGTCAATAAAAAAAGCATATAATTTTTTTTTTAATTTCTTAATTATTACAATCAAAATTGACAAGGGCCCAGATTCATAAATTTGGGCTTCTGACCAAAAAAATTCAAGACTTATTATTGGACAAAATATGATCAAGAAAGGACCACACGAATTTTATTTAATTTAAATTTGTTTGTGTAAGACTCGTTTAAGAAAGAACGCTTCCTAACAAATTTTTATATACTTATAATATATATATAATATATATATATATATATATATATATATATATATATATATATAATATATATTATATATTGATACCAAAACAGAGGGGGACTATACCAAAACTAAGGGGGACTATGATTTTTTCAATAAAGTAATGATTTTTTCAATAAAGTTGTAAAATCCTACTCAGTACTCCTTCACTCTCTTGTTCTATCATGTAAATATCATATTAGTTTCTAGTAGATCTTCCCTTTTTTTTTTTTTTTTTTTTTTTTTTTTTTTTTTTTTTTTTTTTTTTTTTAACGGACTTTGTCCGTTCATGAATCTGTTATTACTGTTCATCTCTTTCTCTTAGCTTTTGTTCTTAAAAGTGGTCTTCTTTAACTACACCCCGGATCTGGTCATTTATAGTTCTTCTCTGAGAACATCCAATTTGACCTAAAAATATCCTAGGAATTTACAGGTTAATCCATCAATACTTTTAAGAGGCTAAGAGACTAACCATATACTAAGTAATATAGATTCATGAAGATATTTACAAATACACATATGATATTTATAGATTAACACACATAATTTACATATATGGGAAGAGAACTAGATACTTAAATATGAAAACTTACATTCTTAGGACAGAGTGAAGTTTCCCTTTCGGGAAACCCGAAGACTTCCAAACTTTACTTAATACAAGCACACCCTTTTGAGACTAAGGACTGGAAACTTTATTTTATAATACACACTTCTATTATGTAATTTTGAAAGGGAAAGGGATTTTTTTTTTTTGCTGGTTGATGATTTTTCGCCTCTCCTTTCTTCTTCGCATAGTGTCTTCTTATACACACCTCTGGACTTCAAACTTCGGACTTCAAAATGAAAAAGAATCTTATCTTTTCAGCCGGGTGCGCATTGGGCCCCATCGCACGTGAAATGATTCCTTCTTTCTGTATTATTGTCCTTTGCTTGATGTGTTGTCTGTTTTCCTTTATTGAGTGCGTTGTCTTTATAAAGTAAAGACGCGTCCCAACAGTTTTTTCACACATGTGTGGTAGTGAGTAAAGTGGGACTCACATTTGTTGACAAAAGAGGCATTCCTCTTTTAAACATGTTACTATATATATTTATTTATTATATATATAAATTTTTTTTTTATTAGGTGTCTAAGTTATGTAAAGCGATTGAATCAAAACTCATACCAGAGTCTTCATCATTTGGATCTTGAGCAAATTGCATTGGGTCATGAGAATTGTCTGAATTATTTGGGCTGGAAATGTAATCTTGTTTTGGACTTTGTATTGGGCTTGGATTTATATGTTTGTCTGTTTCTGATTTTTGCTTAAGTAGTTTTTCTACTGTTTGAGTTATAAGAGATTCTAGATCTGGGTCTTTATTTTTTTGAGATTTTTTGGTCCTTTGTCTAAGAGTCTGAGTGAATGAGCGGGGTAATCTTCTTCTGGAAGATGAACCTTCATCTTTTTCACTTTTTGGCAAAGTGACAGCCATTAACGGATTTGAGAAGTCTTTACCGGCCACCGTTTGAACCGGACTAGCTGTATCTTTATCCGATACAGTGGATTTATTTCCATTCAGAGGGGAATGGTCACCCATCTCATCCATTTTTCTTGGGGATGGAGAACCCTGTATAATGGTCTGAGTACTTCTGGTCTTCAAATCATTCTCCATTTTTGCAATTCTTTCCTTGGGTTGGAGATTTTCTTGCAATAGAACTTCATTTTTGTGATTTAATCTTTTAAAAGCTTCCGTCATTGAGGAACAATGATCACAAAATATAATCTTGTCTGTGTCTTTTTGAATGGTGTATTGAGGGATTTTATCTGGATTTTGTCTGAGGGAGGGAGAGATGTAATAGTTTGGACCTAAAATTCCCCTAGCATAATCTAATGCTTCAGTAAAATCATTAAATCCCTTAAAAAGTGGTTTAGAAAACTCTTTAATGGAATCTAAAACTTCTATCTAGGTTTGAAAAATTCCATTTGTCTTACCATGTATGACAACATAATACTTAAACTTATTTTCTTTATTTTTTGTGGAAAAGTAATATCCTAAGGCATTTAATACAGCAATTATATGTTTAGTGTCTTTTTTGTTATGAGCTATCCAAATATTATCTATTAAACATTTTTGTTGTTTGTCTAACTGATATTTAGGCAAATGTCTAAAAGTCCAATTGGATGACTCATATGCTATTAAATTATGTTGTCCAAAATGTAGTCTTTCTATCTTATTATCATCCATTTTAGTTAATGGTCTGAAATGCAGATTAGATAATACATTCTGTCTATACATATCTGAAAAGTCTTGACTTGGAGGTTGAACTCCTTTGCCCTTGTCTTGAAAAGATGGTCTCATTCTGTAGAATTTAAACTTTTAATCAGTAATCTACTTAATTGATCTGCAATATTATTATCATTTCCTTTGATATGCTCAAAAATTATAGAATGATAAATTGATATAGTATCTAAGAAGTTTAGCCATCGTCTTCTACTACTGGTTTTATCATTAATTTTTTGATGAAATTTTACTATAGCCTCACAATCTGTTCTTATTAATATCTCTGGTTTATTTAAAATATAAATTTTAAAACTATTTAAATCATATATTACTGCTAATATTTCAACATCTATGCTAGCTTTATTGCCTTTTTCTTTAAATTTTTCGCTTTGGTAGGCACATATTTTCTCTTCCTGTTTAGAACTGTATTTATGTGGTTTTGATTTTAAGACTGCACCCCATCTATCAAAACTACCGTCTGTCTCAATTATTAGATAGTCTGATTCTAATGGCATATTAAGATCAGGAATATTTTTTATTTCTTCTTTTATTCTTTGTACTAATTTTATATCTTCAGTATTAAAGTTTCTTTGTCCCTTAGTTCCTGTCTTAGAGTATAATGTTCCTGCTAATTTTCCTAGATCTTTAATAAATGGTCTTGCATAATTAATTATTCCTAGGAATTTTTGTAAATCTTTTAAATTATTTAATTTATCTGGCATTTCTAGGGCCTTTTTTGCTATATGCGGTTGTAGTTTAACTTTTCCTTCTCCTAAAATAATTCCTAGAAAGTTTATATAGTTTTTGCATAGTTCCATTTTCTTTTTACTAATTATTATTCCGTTAGTAACAAATAACCTAAAAATCGTTTGTAGGTGTCCTAGATGTTCTTTTATATCTTTACTAAATACTAGAATATCGTCTACATACACTAAAACAAATTTTTTATATTCGCCAAATATTTTATCCATTTTTCTTTGGAAAATTGGAGGTGCGGTTTTTAACCCGAATGACATAACTAACCATTCAAAATGTCCTTCAGGACAAGTAAAAGCTGTCCATTCTATACTATCTGGATGCATCTTTATCTGCCAGTATCCTGACTTACAATCAAATTTACTAAAAATTGTCTTTCCCTGGATTCTATTTATTAACTCTGTTTTGTCTGGTAATTTATAGCCATCTGTTCTAGTATTATCATTTAATCTTTTGTAATTTATAACCATTCTGGCTTTTCCCCTAACTATTTCACTATGATTTCTTACCATAAATGCTACAGATCTATGTTTTGAAGTAGATCTTCTTATTACTCCTAATTCTAATAATTCTTTTATTTGTATTGTAAAATCTTCTAAATCTTGATTTGTGGCTTCTATTGAGGCAGTTTTTATTATATATTCGGGGTTTATTATTTCTAGCTTGCATACTTCTTGGTTATTTTCCCAATGTTTTAAAGGTTTTTCTCCTATTATCTCTATTTGATCTAAGATTCTTACTATATTATCTAAATCTCTTTGGTTCTTTATTTTTCCTATTTCTTGGATTCCTGTCTTAAAATTGTATAGTTCCGTTTCTATTTCTATTAGAACATAATTTTTATCGATTATCTCATCTTGTTTATCTATTTCTAGTATGCTCTCATATAATGTATCACATTCCGTTTTCGTACATTGTATGTTATTTTCGCAATTTTCACAGCATTTTTCTTTATGTCTTATTTTAGTATCAATTTTATTAGTTAAGACTGAAGTGTAAGTAATGTTTTTCATAAAAAGTATCCCGTCTTTTGTTATCAAAGTACCTCCTTTATTATGTAGTATGAAATCTAGTCCTAAGACAAAATCTACTCTTATATCTAAATCTCTTACCCATATCTTATCCATCTTATAGGTAGGTTTATAGAATTCTGAACATGTGTTTAGAAAACTTATTTGTGCTTTATCTATATAATATCTGTATATATTATGTGTTCCATCCATTTGCATAGCTGCAAGTGATTTTTCTAAAGTTTTTATTAATTCTAGAGGTACAATCTTTTTATTTAAAATGCTTTTAGTGCATCCTGAGTCTATTAATGCTAAAGTTTCTATTTCATATTTTCCAATTTGAAGTCTTGCTAATATTTTAACAGTATTTATGTTTTTATCTTCATTACATATTAAAGAATTTGACTCTTCATTCATTAATTCTTGGTTATCTATTGGTAGTTCTTGTTCAATATGTTTTCCTTTTTCTAATCTTACTATTCTTTCTTCTAATTCTTTAACTTTTGCTTCTATTACTAATACTTTTAAATTTATTAGGGGTTCATTTGTATATACCTCCTTTCTTTTTTGAGTTATTATTCCTAATTGTGTTTCTATACAACTTATACATCCTTCTATAAAGCATTTATTACATTTCGCTCTTTTATGTTTGCTTGGATACCATTTACACCAATTGCATGGATTGCTGTCTAATCCTGTATCTTTTTCAAAATTATGTTCACATTCTATTATATTCATAAAATTAATTTGTAGATTATTTATCTCTAAATTTTCTGTTCCTATTTCATTAATTAATTCTTCGTCTTCTGAATTAGAAGAATCTTCTTCTTTGTTGTTTTCCTCTATATCAATGCTTACTATAGAGTAAATGCTTTCGTTATCTGACATGTATTCATCTACATTTAATAGTGCTTCGTTAAATTCTTCTACTAATTGAGCATTTCTAGTCTTTGCATTATATCTTTTAGGGCAAGTATTTGCTAAATGTTCTATACTTCCACATGTAAAACATTCCAGTTTATTTTTATAATTTCTATCTGTCCTGTATTTTCTAACATGTCTGTCCCTATTTAGATATGGTTTTCTTGCTGAAGATTTTCTAAGAAAATATCCCCTTTTATTATATCCCTTATTGGTTTGTGGGTTATATCTTTTATTCTTTTTCTTTTTATATTGATTTTTATCATAATTTTGGGTTGTATAGATTATATCTTTACAGAAATTCATTTCATTTTGCTTTAATTGTTTCTGTATTTGTAAATTTGTACATTTTTCTTGTAATATTTGCATTATATGTTGTACTCTTTGTCCTATTGACCATTTTGCTTGAGGGTTTTGTGCTACTCCCTCGCTTTTATTCCATCTATCTTCTATTTCTCTTCCTAGAGCTCCTGGTAATTTGTTAAATAACTTATTTCCTAAATCTTGATCAAAAGAATTTCCGCTTATTGTACAGTAATAGAAATACTCGTTTAAGAATTTCTTTATATAATACCAATTGCTTATACTTAATTGTTCTAGTTTTATTACTGCGTTTCGTTGTAGGGCTACTAATCCACTATTTGGATCTTCTCCTGTTATTAATGTATGTATTTTATTTGTAAAATTATATGGGTTTGGTCCTAGCGATACTAAATACTGAAATTCTGATGGGAATTCTACTTTATAAGCTTCCCATAGAGCTTTGGTTGATTCTCCTAGGAATGTTTCTAAGTATTTATACATCGTTTCCGCATCTGTTTCTGTATAATTTTTTATAAAGTCTGCTACTACTATTCCTTTCCATAAGTCTAATACAGAATTCCATCTTTGTGGGTCTTGTGCCGCTATATTTAAAATTTTTCCTTTATTTCCTCCCTCTTGGAGTATTATTGGTTCTTCTATAGGCATTCTTTTTTCCATCGGTTTAACTTCTATTATTGGAGTATCTTCTTGTCTATATACTCTTCTTCGTGGCATATTTCCTGTACTATTATCTGCAGTATAAGCTTGTTGATTTGTTCTTTGGAATGGACTACTAGAACTTGCTGTTTCCATTAATTCTTTTTGGCTTAGTATAGATTCTAACCCAGATATTTCACTATCATTTTCTTGTATCTCTGTCATTATATTATTAGCTTTTTCTAAGTTATCTTGTAAACTTTTTTCTAACCTATAGCCTTTATTATCGGCTCTTTGTTCACATATTTTAAAATGATATATTGTTTGTTCTAAGTTTAAGTTTTTTAATTTACATCCTTTACATGTAAATAATCTATTTTTATTATTTTTACTTACCTCTTTAGCTTTTTCTATAGCCAAATCTACTGCAAAATCTTCTTCTGATATTATTTCTATATTCATCCCTTCTAAAGGTGTTTCTTCTATGCTACTTTCTTCTTCAAAGTCTCTTTGAGCTTCGTAATTGTAATCTGTAAATCTAATTGAAGGTTCTCGCTCTGAAAGACCTTATATGAAAAAAGATTATTACTTTAGAAAAACAGTTGCTCATCATAGAACTTTATTTTATAATAGACAGCATTTAAAAATTTGTAAAAAATATAAAAAAGCCTTAGAAAGTTATCTATTTACATTAGAATCAAGATTATCTTTAACTTATACATACAAACATTCTGTATCTACTCTTAGAAAAACTATTAGACAATCTCAAAAACAAAAAGCTGAAGAATTAACTCAGGTAAAACTTGAAATAAACGAAGTAAAAGAGAGAATTAAAATTATTAAGAATAATCCTTATTATTACAATTCTGTAGGATAAAGATAATATATGAGAAGACCTTATAAAAATACAAAAGAATATAAGAAGGTTAAAAGAGAATTACTAGATTTATATGTAAAAGCAGAAAAACTATTAAAAAACGACCTAAAATCAATAAGCCATAGACAAGAAATAAGTAATAAACTAGATTATATATTCTTCTTAACCAACATATTAGAACAAAAATTAATAAGACACCTTATATCTAGAAATCTTCCAATCAAAAACATGCTATGAGAAATCTGCCATTTGCTATAAGAATAAGACTTGAATATTGGATATTATATAGAGATATAAAGGAAAAGAGAAGATTACAAAGAGCAGAAAAAGCAATAGAAGCCTATATATATATATATATACGAAAACGAATTTTTCAAACCACAAAGTTTTTATTTTGAAAAAAATATAAATAACGACGAATATATAAACGCATTAAAGTGGGAATTAGAAGGAATCAGTAATACTATACAAATATATAATAAAAGAATAAATTTTTTTTATAGAGATTATACACCAACTACTTTAGGATAAAATAACAAAAGCAACAATAGCTCCATTAAAAACCATAGAATATTTAGACTTACAAATTAATATAGAAAAAAGATTTCAAAGATTAAAAGCAGACGATATAATCAAGTGTAATTTTGATAACGGAAGTCATTGCTTACATACAGAAGATGCTCAATATAATACTTTAATAGACATAATAATAAATCTTAGTGAAAAAATAAAAGAATCAAACAATAAAATTATAAAAATATTAAGTGAACAAGAAGAAACACAAAATAAACAAAAACAAATTTTTAGTAAGATAGAAAATAATCTAGATTACCTTAAAGAACAAGGAATAGAATTAAATAAAAAATTAAATGAGTTAAAAAGTAAATCAAAAGAAGAAGTTAGTAATACTTTAATAATAAAAATACAAGAAATAAAGACAGAATTGGCATCAATAAAAGAAATAGCTCTTTCATGATAGATTTAATAGAATCAGAAACATATAGAGAAGCAAAACAATTAATAGAGAAAAGAATAGCCCTCCCATTAGATTATAAAGAATTCAATCCACCCTCTAAATCAGATCAAATTATTATACAACAAAACAATATAATAATATCACTCCTGTTACAACTACATAATAAGATAGATAAAAACTCTAAAGAAAAATTAGAAAGTAAAAATATAGACACAGCTGGAATAGAAGAATTAATAGAAAAATTAAATAAAATAGAAATTACTCCTCAAAAGGAGAAAATAACTAAAACACAGAAAAAATGGAAATTTTTCCAACTAGACCAAGAGAAAAAGGACAAGAAGGATCAAGACCAAGTTACTCCCAGAATAGAATAAGTAATAATTTTTTGTCTAGAATATTAAATAAAAAGACAAAGCAAGAACAAAATCAACAATTAGCAGAAATAATAGATACAGACAAAGATATACAAATCTTTCAACAAAATCAGTTAAATTTATTAAATCCAAAAGTCTTATATAATACAAACTCAAAATCTCAACTATATAGGCATTATAGAGAAGAACAATTATCAGTATTAGGAAAAAATTCTGTATCTTTACCACTCATAAACTCTGAATCTATAAAAGAAATAAAATATGTTAAAAAAGATTTAATGCATATAGGATTAATAGTTATAGGAATTAAAGGATTAACTAGGAAAAACTTAGGAACAAAGACATTAATCACAATATATGATAATAGATGATCAGACATAAAAAAGGCAATTATAGGATTAACAGAAGTAGATATGACTAACAATGGAGGAATTTTTTATATTAAGTCCAGACTTTCTGATAAATTTAAATGAATTTGGAACCCAAATAAGAATAGGAATACAAACTAAAGGATATGAAGAAATGCATATTGGAAAAAATTTATTAATGTGTGTAGGATTTTTAGAAAAAATGACAGACAATAGTAATACTAGATTTAAATTACAAATAAAAGATGTAGTAGAAGTAATGGGAAACAAAGGGATAAAATTAATAAAGCCTATAAAGATAAATCCTGAAGAATATGCAGGGTTAGAATGAAAACTAGGAGATTTTAAAGAAAAAGAAGCTCTAACACCAGACGCTCATTTAATATATACAAATTCTAAAGGAGAACATTCAATTAGATTTACAGATTACAATTACGAAGCTCAAAGAGACTTTGAAGAAGAAAGTAGCATAGAAGAAACACCTTTAGAAGGGATGAATATAGAAATAATATCAGAAGAAGATTTTGCAGTAGATTTGGCTATAGAAAAAGCTAAAGAGGTAAGTAAAAATAATAAAAATAGATTATTTACATGTAAAGGATGTAAATTAAAAAACTTAAACTTAGAACAAACAATATATCATTTTAAAATATGTGAACAAAGAGCCGATAATAAAGGCTATAGGTTAGAAAAAAGTTTACAAGATAACTTAGAAAAAGCTAATAATATAATGACAGAGATACAAGAAAATGATAGTGAAATATCTGAGTTAGAATCTATACTAAGCCAAAAAGAATTAATGGAAACAGCAAGTTCTAGTAGTCCATTCCAAAGAACAAATCAACAAGCTTATACTGCAGATAATAGTACAGGAAATATGCCACGAAGAAGAGTATATAGACAAGGAGATACTCCAATAATAGAAGTTAAACCGATGGGAAAAAGAATGCCTATAGAAGAACCAATAATACTCCAAGAGGGAGGAAATAAAGGAAAAATTTTAAATATAGCGGCACAAGACCCACAAAGATGGAATTCTGTATTAGACTTATGGAAAGGAATAGTAGTAGCAGACTTTATAAAAAATTATACAGAAACAGATGCGGAAACGATGTATAAATACTTAGAAACATTCCTAGGAGAATCAACCAAAGCTCTATGGGAAGCTTATAAAGTAGAATTCCCATCAGAATTTCAGTATTTAGTATCGCTAGGGCCAAACCCATATAATTTTACAAATAAAATACATACATTAATAACAGGAGAAGATCCAAATAGTGGATTAGTAGCCCTACAACGAAACGCAGTAATAAAACTAGAACAATTAAGTATAAGCAATTGGTATTATATAAAGAAATTCTTAAACGAGTATTTCTATTACTGTACAATAAGCGGAAATTCTTTTGATCAAGATTTAGGAAATAAGTTATTTAACAAATTACCAGGAGCTCTAGGAAGAGAAATAGAAGATAGATGGAATAAAAGCGAGGGAGTAGCACAAAACCCTCAAGCAAAATGGTCAATAGGACAAAGAGTACAACATATAATGCAAATATTACAAGAAAAATGTACAAATTTACAAATACAGAAACAATTAAAGCAAAATGAAATGAATTTCTGTAAAGATATAATCTATACAACCCAAAATTATGATAAAAATCAATATAAAAAGAAAAAGAATAAAAGATATAACCCACAAACCAATAAGGGATATAATAAAATATTTTCTTAGAAAATCTTCAGCAAGAAAACCATATCTAAATAGGGACAGACATGTTAGAAAATACAGGACAGATAGAAATTATAAAAATAAACTGGAATGTTTTACATGTGGAAGTATAGAACATTTAGCAAATACTTGCCCTAAAAGATATAATGCAAAGACTAGAAATGCTCAATTAGTAGAAGAATTTAACGAAGCACTATTAAATGTAGATGAATACATGTCAGATAACGAAAGCATTTACTCTATAGTAAGCATTGATATAGAGGAAAACAACAAAGAAGAAGATTCTTCTAATTCAGAAGACGAAGAATTAATTAATGAAATAGGAACAGAAAATTTAGAGATAAATAATCTACAAATTAATTTTATGAATATAATAGAATGTGAACATAATTTTGAAAAAGATACAGGATTAGACAGCAATCCATGCAATTGGTGTAAATGGTATCCAAGCAAACATAAAAGAGCGAAATGTAATAAATGCTTTATAGAAGGATGTATAAGTTGTATAGAAACACAATTAGGAATAATAACTCAAAAAAGAAAGGAGGTATATACAAATGAACCCCTAATAAATTTAAAAGTATTAGTAATAGAAGCAAAAGTTAAAGAATTAGAAGAAAGAATAGTAAGATTAGAAAAAGGAAAACATATTGAACAAGAACTACCAATAGATAACCAAGAATTAATGAATGAAGAGTCAAATTCTTTAATATGTAATGAAGATAAAAACATAAATACTGTTAAAATATTAGCAAGACTTCAAATTGGAAAATATGAAATAGAAACTTTAGCATTAATAGACTCAGGATGCACTAAAAGCATTTTAAATAAAAAGATTGTACCTCTAGAATTAATAAAAACTTTAGAAAAATCACTTGCAGCTATGCAAATGGATGGAACACATAATATATACAGATATTATATAGATAAAGCACAAATAAGTTTTCTAAACACATGTTCAGAATTCTATAAACCTACCTATAAGATGGATAAGATATGGGTAAGAGATTTAGATATAAGAGTAGATTTTGTCTTAGGACTAGATTTCATACTACATAATAAAGGAGGTACTTTGATAACAAAAGACGGGATACTTTTTATGAAAAACATTACTTACACTTCAGTCTTAACTAATAAAATTGATACTAAAATAAGACATAAAGAAAAATGCTGTGAAAATTGCGAAAATAACATACAATGTACGAAAACGGAATGTGATACATTATATGAGAGCATACTAGAAATAGATAAACAAGATGAGATAATCGATAAAAATTATGTTCTAATAGAAATAGAAACGGAACTATACAATTTTAAGACAGGAATCCAAGAAATAGGAAAAATAAAGAACCAAAGAGATTTAGATAATATAGTAAGAATCTTAGATCAAATAGAGATAATAGGAGAAAAACCTTTAAAACATTGGGAAAATAACCAAGAAGTATGCAAGCTAGAAATAATAAACCCCGAATATATAATAAAAACTGCCTCAATAGAAGCCACAAATCAAGATTTAGAAGATTTTACAATACAAATAAAAGAATTATTAGAATTAGGAGTAATAAGAAGATCTACTTCAAAACATAGATCTGCAGCATTTATGGTAAGAAATCATAGTGAAATAGTTAGGGGAAAAGCCAGAATGGTTATAAATTACAAAAGATTAAATGATAATACTAGAACAGATGGCTATAAATTACCAGACAAAACAGAGTTAATAAATAGAATCCAGGGAAAGACAATTTTTAGTAAATTTGATTGTAAGTCAGGATACTGGCAGATAAAGATGCATCCAGATAGTATAGAATGGACAGCTTTTACTTGTCCTGAAGGACATTTTGAATGGTTAGTTATGCCATTCGGGTTAAAAACCGCACCTCCAATTTTCCAAAGAAAAATGGATAAAATATTTGGCGAATATAAAAAATTTGTTTTAGTGTATGTAGACGATATTCTAGTATTTAGTAAAGATATAAAAGAACATCTAGGACACCTACAAACGATTTTTAGGTTATTTGTTACTAACGGAATAATAATTAGTAAAAAGAAAATGGAAATATGCAAAAACTATATAAACTTTCTAGGAATTACTTTAGGAGAAGGAAAAGTTAAACTACAACCGCATATAGCAAAAAAGGCCCTAGAAATGCCAGATAAATTAAATAATTTAAAAGATTTACAAAAATTCCTAGGAATAATTAATTATGCAAGACCATTTATTAAAGATCTAGGAAAATTAGCAGGACCATTATACTCTAAGACAGGAACTAAGGGACAAAGAAACTTTAATACTGAAGATATAAAATTAGTACAAAGAATAAAAGAAGAAATAAAAAATATTCCTGATCTTAATATGCCATTAGAATCAGACTATCTAATAATTGAGACAGACGGTAGTTTTGATGGATGGGGTGCAGTCTTAAAATCAAAACCACATAAATACAGTTCTAAACAGGAAGAGAAAATATGTGCCTACCAAAGCGGAAAATTTAAAGAAAAAGGCAATAAAGCTAGCATAGATGTTGAAATATTAGCAGTAATATATGGTTTAAATAGTTTTAGAATTTATATTTTAAATAAACCAGAGATATTAATAAGAACAGATTGTGAGGCTATAGTAAAATTTCATCAAAAAATTAATGATAAAACCAGTAGTAGAAGACGATGGCTAAACTTCTTAGATACTATATCAATTTATCATTCTATAATTTTTGAGCATATCAAAGGAAATGATAATAATATTGCAGATCAATTAAGTAGATTACTGATTAAAAGTTTAAATTCTACAGAATGAGACCATCTTTTCAAGACAAGGGCAAAGGAGTTCAACCTCCAAGTCAAGACTTTTCAGATATGTATAGACAGAATGTATTATCTAATCTGCATTTCAGACCATTAACTAAAATGGATGATAATAAAATAGAAAGACTACATTTTGGACAACATAATTTAATAGCATATGAGTCATCCAATTGGACTTTTAGACATTTGCCTAAATATCAGTTAGACAAACAACAAAAATGTTTAATAGATAATATTTGGATAGCTCATAACAAAAAAGACACTAAACATATAATTGCTGTATTAAATGCCTTAGGATATTACTTTTCCACAAAAAATAAAGAAAATAAGTTTAAGTATTATGTTGTCATACATGGTAAGACAAATGGAATTTTTCAAACCTGGATAGGAGTTTTAGATTCCATTAAAGAGTTTTCTAAACCACTTTTTAAGGGATTTAATGATTTTACTGAAGCATTAGATTATGCTAGGGGAATTTTAGGTCCAAACTATTACATCTCTCCCTCCCTCAGACAAAATCCAGATAAAATCCCTCAATACACCATTCAAAAAGACACAGACAAGATTATATTTTGTGATCATTGTTCCTCAATGACGAAAGCTTTTAAAAGATTAAATCACAAAAATGAAGTTCTATTGCAAGAAAATCTCCAACTCAAGGAAAGAATTGCAAAAATGGAGAATGATTTGAAGACCAGAAGTACTCAGACCATTATACAGGGTTCTCCATCCCCAAGAAAAATGGATGAGATGGGTGACCATTCCCCTCTGAATGGAAATAAATCCACTGTATCGGATAAAGATACAGCTAGTCCGGTTCAAACGGTGGCCGGTAAAGACTTCTCAAATCCGTTAATGGCTGTCACTTTGCCAAAAAGTGAAAAAGATGAAGGTTCATCTTCCAGAAGAAGATTACCCCGCTCATTCACTCAGACTCTTAGACAAAGGACCAAAAAATCTCAAAAAAAATAAAGACCTAGATCTAGAATCTCTTATAACTCAAACAGTAGAAAAACTACTTAAGCAAAAATCAGAAACAGACAAACATATAAATCCAAGCCCAATACAAAGTCCAAAACAAGATTACATTTCCAGCCCAAATAATTCAGACAATTCTCATGACCCAATGCAATTTGCTCAAGATCCAAATGATGAAGACTCTGGTATGAGTTTTGATTCAATCGCTTTACATAACTTAGACACCTAATAAATTTTTTTTTTTTTTATATATATAATAAATAAATATATATAGTAACATGTTTAAAAGAGGAATGCCTCTTTTGTCAACAAATGTGAGTCCCACTTTACTCACTACCACACATGTGTGGAAAAACTGTTGGGACGCGTCTTTACTTTATAAAGACAACGCACTCAATAAAGGAAAACAGACAACACATCAAGCAAAGGATAATAATGCAGAAAGAAGGAATCATTTCACGTGCGATGGGGCCCAATGCGCACCCGGCTGAAAAGATAAGATTCTTTTTCATTTTGAAGTCCGAAGTTTGAAGTCCAGAGGTGTGTATAAGAAGACACTATGCGAAGAAGAAAGGAGAGGCGAAAAATCATCAACCAGCAAAAAAAAAAAATCCCTTTCCCTTTCAAAATTACATAATAGAAGTGTGTATTATAAAATAAAGTTTCCAGTCCTTAGTCTCAAAAGGGTGTGCTTGTATTAAGTAAAGTTTGGAAGTCTTCGGGTTTCCCGAAAGGGAAACTTCACTCTGTCCTAAGAATGTAAGTTTTCATATTTAAGTATCTAGTTCTCTTCCCATATATGTAAATTATGTGTGTTAATCTATAAATATCATATGTGTATTTGTAAATATCTTCATGAATCTATATTACTTAGTATATGGTTAGTCTCTTAGCCTCTTAAAAGTATTGATGGATTAACCTGTAAATTCCTAGGATATTTCTAGGTCAAATTGAATGTTCTCAGAGAAGAACTATAAATGACCAGATCCGGGGTGTGGTTAAAGAAGACCACTTTTAAGAACAAAAGCTAAGAGAAAGAGATGAACAGTAATAACAGATTCATGAACGGACAAATACACATATGATGCCAATAGAAGAATGCCAATAGAAGAACCTATTAGATTCCAAGAAGAAGGAAATAAGGGGAAAATATTAAATATAGCAGCACATGATCCCCAGTTATGGAACTCAGTAATAGATGTATGGAAAGGAATAATTGTAGCCGACTACATACAATCCAACCAAGAAGGAGATGCAGAAGCAATGTATAGATACATGAAAACCTTTTTAGGAGAATCAGCAAAAGGATTATGGGAGGCCTATAAATCAAAATTTCCAGAAGAATTCCAAGGATTAGTACACATGGGAGCAAACCCATATAATTTTGCAAATAAAGTACACTGTTTAATAACAGAGGAAGACCCAAATAGCGGGCTAATAACCTTACAAAGAAATGCGTTAATAAAATTAGAACAACTAAGTATAAGTAGTTGATTTCAGATAAAAGAATTTTTAAATGAATACTTTTATTATTGTACAATTAGTGGAAACACCTTTGATCAGACCTTAGGAAAGAAACTTTTTAATAAACTACCCGGAGCTTTAGGTAGAGAAATAGAAGAAAGATGGAACAGACGAGAAGGGGTAATACAAAACCCAGAAATAAAATGGACAATAGGTCATAGAATACAACATATAATGGAGATACTACAAGAAAAATGTACTAACATACAAATACAAAAACAGTTAAAACAAAATGAGACAAGTTTTTGTAAAAGTATTTACACTACACAGAGTTATGACAAAGATCCCCAACAGAAGAAAAAATACAAGAAAACATATTATCCTAAGAAATACTATCTAAGGAAATCAATAGCAAGAAAACCATACCTGGATAAAAACAGACATATAAGAAAGTTTGATGGAAAAAGAAATTATAAAAATAGACTAGAATGCTTTACATGTGGCAGTATAGATCACCTAGCCAATACTTGTCATAAAAGAAATAATAGCAGAACAAGAAATGCTCAGTTAATAGAAGAATTCAATGAAACTTTAATAAATGTAGATGAATATATGTCGGATAGCGAAAGTATCTATTCGGTAGTAAGTATAGACCCAAATGAAGAACGGAGACAAAATTCTTCAGACTCAGAAGGAGAAGAATTAATAAATGAAATAGGATCTCTATTTGTCCTAGTCTTTTTACTTCTCCGGTCTCTTTGCAACCAGTTTCAATTTTGAGAAGTTGTTAGTCGTCTGTTGGAGTTCTGAGATTGTTTGCTATTTGTTGTGATATATTGTGCCTTTTTCCCTTCTTGTTTGTTTTTGGATTGTGTAGCAGTAGTCTGGTCCTTTTCCCTGTGTAGTTTTCCTTTACTTAGTGGCTTTGTTGGTTGATGGGAGGCTAGGGTCATGTCATCGGAGCGGTTCGGGGTCGGGGACGGGGCTGGAGGCGGGAGGTAGGAGGGGTAAGTGGGCCAAGGGTGCCTCTAGGTTGCGAGTAGGGTCTTGGAATATAGGAACTTTATCCGGAAAGTCCGTAGAGTTAGTCAAGAGTCTTACGAAGAGAAGGATTAACATAGCTTGTGTCCAGGAGACTAAATGGGTGGGCACTAAGGCGCGGGTAGTGGATGGGTATAAGTTGTGGTACTCGGGAGGCGTTAGGAATAGGAATGGCGTAGGCATCTTAGTTGATGAGGAGCTTCGGGAGCATGTGGTTGAGGTCACGAGGGTCAACGATAGGATGATGTTGATCAAGTTAGTCGTTGGAGGTTCTACTCTGAATATTATTAGTGCCTACGCGCCGCACGCGGGTTTGGAGGAGGAGGAGAAAGCGGGCTTTTGGGAGGCGTTGGACGAGGTGGTGAGAGGGGTACCAAACTTGGAGAAGATTTTCATAGTGGGGGATTTCAATGGGCACATCGGGTCATCCCCTGGGGGTTACGCTGAGGTGCATGGAGGTTTTGGTTTCGGGGAGAGAAATGCAGGAGGGGCGTCCCTATTGGATTTTGCTAGAGCCTCTGGGTTGTGGGTAGCAAACTCGAGCTTCCCGAAAAAAGAGGAGCATTTGGTTACCTTTCGTAGTTCAGTGGCCAAGACGCAAATTGATTTTTTGCTCCTTAGGAAGGGGTATAGAGGTCTGTGTAAAGACTGCAAGGTAATACCAAGTGAGAACCTTTTGACCCAGCATAAGCTCTTGGTGATGGACTTGGAGATTAGGCAGGAGAGAAGGAAGAAGAGGGTGGATGATCGGCGGAGAATTAAATGGGGTAGCTTGACTATGGGTAGTGCCCTAGAAATAAGGGAGAAGTTGATGACTTCGAGGGCGTGGGATAGCAGAGGGGATGCGGATAGTATGTGGGAGGCGACTTCCAGCTGCATAAGGGAGACAACTAGTGAGGTCTTAGGTGTCTCGAGAGGCCGCTCTGACAAGCATCGAGGGGATTGGTGGTGGAATGGAGAAGTAAAAGGGAAGGTGGAGGCAAAAAAAAGGGCGTACGCGAAGTTGGTTGAAAGTAAGGATGAGGAAGAGAAGCGAAAGAATAGGGAGGAGTACAAGATAGCTAGGAGAGAGGCTAAG
The DNA here is from genome assembly GCA_003996215.1 of Jaltomata sinuosa. NCBI lineage: Eukaryota > Viridiplantae > Streptophyta > Magnoliopsida > Solanales > Solanaceae > Jaltomata > Jaltomata sinuosa. The sequence goes on along the minus strand of QJPP01002873.1, from coordinate 24,854 downwards.
TTGGCAGTTACGGCTGCTAAGACTGCAGCTTTCGAGAGCTTATACGCTGCTTTAGAAGGTAAAGGTGGAGATAAGAAGTTGTATAGGCTAGCCAAGGCTAGGGAGAGGAGGGCCCGGGACCTTGATCAGGTGAAGTGCATCAAAGATGAGGATGGTAAAGTGTTGGTGGAGGATGTGCTCATTAGGAAGAGATGGCAGACTTACTTCCATCGGCTCCTAAATGAAGAGGGCGACGGAGGCATTGTGTTGGGAGAGTTAGAGCATTCGGAGAGGCACTGTGACTATGGATATTGTAGGAGTTTTAGGGTAGAGGAGGTGAGAGGTGTTATTCGTAGGATGCATAGGGGTAGAGCGGTCGGACCTGATAAAATTCCGGTGGATTTTTGGAAATGTACGGGAAGCGTAGGGATGGAATGGCTGAAGGGGTTGTTCAATGTTATTTTCAGGACGACGAAGATGCCCGGAGCTTGGAGATGGAGCACGATGATTCCATTGTACAAGAATAAGGGTGACATCAAAAATTGCAACAACTATAGGGGTATCAAGTTGTTGAGTCACACCATAAAGGTTTGGGAGAGAGTTGTGGAGTTGAGGTTAAGAGGAATTGTGACTATTTCTGAGAATCAGTTCGGTTTCATGCCAGGACGGTTGACTACTGAGACTATTCATCTCGTGAGGAGATTGGTGGAGCAGTATAGAGAGAGGAAGAAGGATTTGCATATGGTATTTATAGACCTAGAAAAGGCTTACGACAGAGTTCCCAGGGAGGTTCTTTGGAGGTGCTTGGAGGTCAGGAGGGTACCCATGGCATATACTAAGGTGATTAGGGACATGTACGAAGGCGCAAAGACTAGAGTTAGGTCAGCGGGGGGAGATTCTGAGCATTTCCCTGTGGGGATGGGATTGCACCAGGGATCGTCCCTTAGCCCCTTTTTATTTGCCTTGGTGATGGATGTGTTGACGCGGCAAATTCAAGGCGAGGTGCCCTGGTGTATGTTATTTGCGGACGACGTAGTTTTGATTGAGGAGACACGCGAAGGAGTTAACGACAAATTGGAGGTTTGGAGAAAGACCCTGGAGTCTAAAGGGTTTAGGTTGAGCAGGACCAAGACGAAATATGTGGAGTGCAAGTTCAGTGAGGTGACATATGTGACCGATGTGGAAGTGAGGCTTGACACGCATGTCATCCAGAAAAGAGATAGCTTCAAGTACCTTGGGTCTATTATCCAGGGTAACAGTGAGATTGACGAGGATGTGACCCATCGGATTGGTGCAGGGTGGATGAAATGGCGGCTCGCATCCGGGATCTTGTGTGATAAAAAGGTGCCCCTCAAACTGAAAGGCAAGTTCTACAGAGTAGCAGTTAGACCGGCTATGTTGTATGGGGCGGAGTGTTGGCCGGTCAAGAACTCTCACGTTCAGAAGATGAAGGTGGCTGAGATGAGGATGTTGCGCTGGATGTGTGGGTTTACTAGGAGGGATAGGCTTAGGAATGCGGATATTCGAGAGAAGGTGGGAGTGTCTTCCGTGGGAGATAAGATGCGGGAAGTGAGGTTGCGATGGTTTGGGCATGTGATGAGGAGAGGCGCAGAGGCCCCTGTGCGGCGGTGTGAGAGGCTGGCTATGGATGGATTTACGAGAGGTCGTGGTAGACCGAAGAAATATTGGAGAGAGGTGATTAGGCGGGATTTGGTGCAGTTGCAGCTTACCGAGGACATGACCTTAGATAGGAAGGTGTGGAGGGCTCAGATTAGGGTTGTAGGTTAGTAGGTTGGTTGGTTTCTTTGTAGGGAGGAGTGCGGGGTTTTGTTGTCTTTTTAGTAGTTGAAAGGCTACGCTTGTAGCTTTTGTTTCTTCTGCGCCGGCTACTTGCTAGTGCCTTGTGTAGTTAGATTTTTATATTATTTTGTTGTAGTATAGTTTTGTGTTTATCTGTTGTTTTGTTTATTGGTTTTATCTCCTGGATTGCTTTGAGCCGAGGGTCTATCGGAAACAGCCTTTTTACTTCATTCTGGGGTAAAGGTATGGTCTGCGTACATCTTACCCTCCCAGACCCCACTTTGTGGGAATATACTGGGTATGTTGTTGTTGTTGTTGTTGATTAGAAAAGCTAGACCTAGGAGAATTGGACAACCACAACTTAGTCAATATCGTAATAGACTGTGATCATAACTTCGAGAAAGGTAAGGGACTAGATAGTAACCAATGCTACATATGTCATTGGTACCCCAGTAAGGGTAAAAGATTAAAATGTAAAAAATGTTATATAGAAGGATGTATCAATTGTATAGAAAAGACTCTGGAAACGAGAGTATCAAAAGAAAAATTATTTGAAGAACCATTCAGGTCACTAATAGAAATAAAAATATCACAACTGGAAGATAAGATTGAGAGAATAGAAAGAAGATTAGAAAAACTAGAAAAAGGTAAAGAAAAAGTTATAGAAGAAGAATTGTTAAATGCAAAAGTTAATTTGAAAAAAAGGAATTTTGAAGGACTAATATGTAACGAGGATAAAAGAATAAGCACCATAAAATTTTTAGCGAAAATAAGAATTCAGAATTACAAAATAGAAACATTAGCTCTAGTCGACTCAGGATGTACACGAAGTATCATAAATGAAAGAATAATACCAGCCGAATTAATTAAAGAGTTACCAGAAACACAGGTTTCGATGCAGATGGATGGTTCCTATAATACTTATACACACTATGTAGGAAAAGCGACAATAAACTTTAATAATACATGTGATAATTTTTACAAGCCATCTTACAAACTAGATAAGATATGGGCAAGAGATTTAAATATTCGAGTAGATTTTGTATTAGGGTTAGATTTTTTATTACAAAATAACGGAAGTTGCCTTCTAACTAGAGATGGGATAATATTGTCAAAAAACATTACTCAGACAGCCGTAACCACAAAACATACGCCCACAATCTTACGTACTCTTAGAGAAAAAATAGGAAAAGAACATGAACCTAAAACAAACTGCGACAGGAAGAGAGACTGTGAATGCGACAACTGTGAAGCAATGACAATACAAGAAGAAGTCGATGAAATTATAGACATAGAAGAGATAGAAAAAGATTATTCGTTAATAGAAATAGATACAAAATTTTATAATTTCAAAAAAGGAATACAACAGATAGGAATAATTAAAGATCAAAAGGACTTGGAAAAAATAGTACAAATTCTAGATGAATTAGAAATAATTGGGGAGAAGCCTTTGAAGCATTGGAACTCCAATAAAATAACCTGCAAATTAGACATAATTAATCCAGAATATATAGTAAAAACAGCATCAATAGAATCCACAAATCAAGATCTAATGGATTTTGAAATACAAATAAAAGAATTACTAGAATTAGGAGTAATAAGGCGATCCAAGTCAAAACATAGATCAGCAACTTTTATGGTTAGAAATCACGGAGAAATTATAAGAGGAAAAGAGAGAATGGTCATAAACTATAAAAGACTAAATGACAATACTAGAATGGACGGATACAAATTACCGGACAAAACGGAATTGATTAATAGAATACAGGGGAGAAATTTTTTTAGTAAATTCGACTATAAATCAGGATACTGGCAAGTAAAAATGCACGAAGACAGCATAGATTGGACAGCATTCACTTGTCCCGAAGGACATTTTGAAAGGTTAGTAATGCCCTTTGGTCTAAAGACAACACCGCCTATTTTCCAAAGAAAAATGGTTAATATTTTTAGAGATTTTAAGAATTTTATAATTGTATACGTAGATGATATTTTAGTCTTTAGTAACAATATGAGAGAACATCTATGACATTTTTTAAACTATTAATAGACCATGGAATAATTATAAGTAAAAAGAAAATGGATTTATGTAAAGCACAGATCAATTTTTTGGGAGTAATAATAGGAGACGGACAAATAATATTACAACCTCATATTGCTAAGAAAATATTAGATATGCCAGACAAATTAGACAAAACTAAAGAATTACAAAAATTTCTAGGAATACTAAACTATGCGAGAAACTTCATAAAAGATCTAGGAAAAATAGCAGGGCCGCTCTATTCTAAAACAGGATCCACAGGGCAAAAATCTTTCAACACAGAAGACATAAAATTTGTACAAACCCTTAAAAATATGGTTAAAAACATCCCGAATCTAGCAATGCCTCTAGAAACAGACTATTTAATAGTTGAAACAGATGGAAGTTTTGAAGGATGGGGAGTTGTCCTAAAAGCCCGAAAAAATAAATATAGTAATAGAAAGGAAGAAAGAATATGCGCCTATCAAAGCAGCAAGTATAAAGAGAAAGGCAACATGAGTAGCATAGACGCAGAAATCCTGGCAGTTATTTACGGCCTAAATGCTTTTAGAATATACATTTTAAATAAACAAGAAATATTAGTAAGAACAGACTGTGAAGCAATAGTAAAATTCTATCAAATATATATATATATATATATATATATATATATATATATATATATATATTATATACTATATTAAAAGTGTGAAGCACCTTATAATGTGATTTGAACTTTTTGCCCTTCATTAAAAGTCTCTCCTTTAAACAAAATCGTCTTTTTACTATTTTTCTCAAATAATTATCATTTAATTATTATCATAATATTTAGGACTTTGAAATTAATTCAAGTTATAAATATTAAATATTTACTTATTTATAAAAGGTAAGAACTTCTAATATTTAATACTTTAAAAGTGACTAGAATTCTACTTCTTAAATCATTCCTTATTTGAACTATATTAAAAGTCCTAACATCTAAGTTTATTTTTTAAAATTTATTATTTAATTATTTTTAATAAAATAAAAATATCATGACAAAAAAGGCAAAATAAAAAACAAGTAATAATAGCCAAATCACACGAAAAAATGAAGAAAAAAAATTGTTTAGTTGTCACATTGTTACCCACGATTGGTCCCTTTTTCGGTTATTTAATAAGAGAAAAATGGAAAATTTATTAGTACTAATATTTAGAAATAATAATTTATGGAAGAAAAAATAAAAATATTCCATATTTAAGTAAGTTTTTCTTGGACGAAAAGATATTGGACTTCTATAAATTAAAATCATTCTTAAATACAACAATACAATAACATCCTCAACGTAGTTCTCCGATGAAGTCTTATTTAGGGGAAATTATTTTCCCAATAACTTTTAAAATTATTTTTTTTATATTGGGCATATGTACGTCAATTGTAGTTTATGTTTTGTTACTAGCTGTTGTTTTTTTTTATTATTTATTTTTTGTTTAATACAGGTGATAGATGAATGTTTGGTCAGGCTTTGAGGATTTTTCGTGAAGGTTATGTTTAATCGTATTATTTTGATATCTTGATTATCGTATTATTTTATTACAAATTATGTTCTGTTACTATCTATTGCTTCTTCTTATTATCCGTATGTGTATAACTAAAATTATTATCTTTAATATTTGATTTAAAGGCTTAAATACTAGAATTTTTATTTTAAAATTCTATACTAAAACAATAACATATTTCAGTAAACTAGTTATTTGTATCATTAAAAAATATAATACAGTATTTATTTTAGCATTAATTGCTACTTTTTAATAATTATATTTTGGCATATAGTTTTATTAATTGATGTGAGACATACGTGCAACGCACGTACACTAAACTAGTTATATTAAAAGTGTGAAACACCTTATAATGTGATTCAAACTTTTTGCCCCTCATTAAAAGTCTCTTCTTTAGACAAAATTGTCTTTTCACTCCTCCCCTCAAATTAATACATATGACTTTTTCATTCAATTAATAAATATTAAAAAATATTCCCCAAAATCACGGTTCTAGACAAAATTTCCAAAACTTTCTACTAAAAATACAATTTCTACTAAAACTACAACTCCTAAATAGGTTTCTACTAGAACACGGGTTAAATTCTCCAAAATTATGAATCTTTCACCTCTATAAAAACCCTTATAATTTCAGCTTTTATTCAGCTATCTATTTGTTTGATGTGATACACACGTGCAACGCACGTACCCTAAACTAGTATCTATATCTATACTATATTAAAAGTGTGAAGGACCTTATAATGTGATTTGAACTTTTTGCCCTTTATTAAAAGATTCTACCATAGACAAAATAGTCTTTTTACTATTTTCTTCAAAGTATTTTTAATAAATTAATAATATGAGAAAAAGTCTAAATTTGTAAGGACTTTTAATAAAATTGAAATAGGAGAACAATTAATAACCTAAAAAGAATAGTAAGTCACGAGACTTAATTGGTAGTTTTCATTTTTCTCTTTCATTTAGTTTTCTTTTTTACTAAATTAATAAAATTATAAAACATTAAATGGTCATGATTATGTAATAAAAATAAGGACTCCTCATTAACCTAACATGAGATCTTCTGCACGAATATTTTCTAAAAAATTTTGTGGTACTTTTTTTTTAATTTAGAAAATTATTGTATTACATAGTTCAAATAAGGAAGGATTTAGTATATATTTCTTATTTAGTTGATTTCAAAGTCCTAAATATTAGGGATTAATAATTAAATTTAGTTGATTTAATAATATACTTATTATTGTGTAATTCTCTTTTATATTTTTCAAAGTTTGTAATTTCATTAATTATTTATCGTTAATAAAATTAGAATATTTTCAAAATACACTTTTAAGTTCCTATTAGCATAAGACAAAAAATTTATCTTAAATAGAAATATATGTAAAATTAAAGAGGAACATATCTTTAAATTATTTTTTATCTTAAAAATTTTATGTTATTCTTAATTAATGTGATACATACGTGCAAAGCACGTACACTAAACTAGTTATATTAAAGTGTGAAGCACCTTATAATGTGATTTGAACTTTTTGCCCTTCATTAAAAGTCTCTTCTTTAGATAAAATCGTCTTTTTACTATTTTTCTCAAATAATTATCATTTATTTATTTAAATATAATAATTGAATTTCAAAATTAAGTATGTGCAGTAAATGTTTTAAATGTTATAATTTTATTCGAAGTAAAACTTTAGGAGTCAACAACATAGTAGTACAAATGGAAAAGAACGACAATTAATATTATTTAGGTTTAGAATTTATTTTTTTCTTACCAAAATTACTTCGATACAAAAGGAAAAAAAGTTCTAATGTCATGGTAAGTCTTTAAGTATGTGAAGGACCTTATAATGTGATTTGAAGTTTTTGCCCTTCATTAAAAGATTTCGCAATAGACAAAATCGTATTTTTACTATTTTTCTCTAATTATTATTTAATAATTATATATAAACCTTAATAATATGCTTTTACGTCAGAATCCTTAGTTATTTCCTTTTATTTAGGATATTTTTTAATTGTTTCCTTTTATTTAGGACATTGAAGTTAATTAAAAAATTTCTTTTTAAATCAAAATAAATAAAAACCTACTTAGGTTAAAAGACATATCTATAAAAGAACCTAATAAAATCTATGTAGGTTAGCGGCCTACAACATCTACTGCAAATCACGTGAATCACGTTGTCTGGTACATAAACTGGAGGATATCTATGGCTTTGTTAGAAGTTTTCTATATGTAGTTTAAGAGAGATGAAACTTTTGTATTGTTTTAAGTTTGTTACTGTAATTTTTATTTAAAAGTTGTTAGGTAGTTTTATTCGTAGTTGTAAATTGTAATCAATTGTATGTGAATTTGGATCATATATTATTACGTAAGATAGAGAATGTTTTTTGTTTGTGAACCTGTTTATTTTTTGTTTGTGTCAGCCAAATTTAATTAAAAATTTTTTTGTTATTTTATTTTCGCAGCATCTAGCCATCTCAGACAAGTATGATTTTGCGGTAAATTTTTATTAAGTTATTCCTTGATTTGATTATTATTATTATTATTATTATTATTATTATTATTTCTTGAGCCGAGAATTTATCGTAAACAACCTCTTATCTCATAAAAGTAGTCATAATAGGGTAGGGAAAATTCTACGTGCACATATACTATTATTGCATTGTTGCTAATATTAGATGTGTTTGTAAGCCCTTGATGCTTACCGTACACTTTAGCCCTAAAGACTAAGGTAACCAATTCTTTCATGACTATTAGAACCATATGCACTTGCAGGTTTTCGTGCATTCAAAATAATTTTAGGTATTTATTTCAAAATTTTGATTGTCAATTAAATTCATCTACATATATCTGTTGTTGGCTCACAATCGTGGTTGTCAACTTATTCGAGTTAAGAACTGAAACGAATTGTAAAGAAAAAATATTAGATTTTATTTATAGTTAATTGTTGATATTCAATAATTTATTCTTCTTTTATATATTTAATATTGATTAGAGGCATGACGTGATGCACACGTGCAACGCACGTACACTAAACTAGTTATATTAAAAGTGTGAAGCACCTTATAATGTGATTTGAACTTTTTGCCCTTTATTAAAAGTCTCTTCTTTAGACAAAATCGTCTTTTTACTATTTTTCTCAAATAATTATCATTTATTTATTTAAATATAATAATTGAATTTCAAAATTAAGTATGTGCAGTAAATGTTTTAAATGTTATAATTTTATTCGAAGTAAAACTTTAGGAGTCAACAACATAGTAGTACAAATGGAAAAGAACGACAATTAATATTATTTAGGTTTAGAATTTATTTTTTTCTTACCAAAATTACTTCGATACAAAAGGAAAAAAAGTTCTAATGTCATGGTAAGTCTTTAAGTATGTGAAGGACCTTATAATGTGATTTGAAGTTTTTGCCCTTCATTAAAAGATTTCGCAATAGACAAAATCGTATTTTTACTATTTTTCTCTAATTATTATTTAATAATTATATATAAACCTTAATAATATGCTTTTACGTCAGAATCCTTAGTTATTTCCTTTTATTTAGGATATTTTTTAATTGTTTCCTTTTATTTAGGACATTGAAGTTAATTAAAAAATTTCTTTTTAAATCAAAATAAATAAAAACCTACTTAGGTTAAAAGACATATCTATAAAAGAACCTAATAAAATCTATGTAGGTTAGCGGCCTACAACATCTACTGCAAATCACGTGAATCACGTTGTCTGGTACATAAACTGGAGGATATCTATGGCTTTGTTAGAAGTTTTCTATATGTAGTTTAAGAGAGATGAAACTTTTGTATTATTTTAAGGTTTGCTACTGTAATTTTTATTTAAAAGTTGTTAGGTAGTTTTATTCGTAGTTGTAAATTGTAATCAATTGTATGTGAATTTGGATCATATATTATTACGTAAGATAGAGACTGTTTTTTGTTTGTGAACCTGTTGATTTTTTGTTTGTGTCAGCCAAATTTAATTAATTTTTTTTTTGTTATTTTATTTTTGCAGCATCTAGCCATCTCAGACAAGTATGATTTTGCGGTAAATTTTTATTAAGTTATTCCTTGATTTTATTATTATTATTATTATTATTATTATTATTATTATTATTATTATTATTATTATTATTATAATATCTTGAGCCGAGAATTTATCGGAAACAACCTCTTATCTCATAAAAGTAGTCATAATAGGGTAGGAAAAATTCTACGTGCACATATACTATTATTGCATTGTTGCTAATATTAGATGTGTTTGTAAGCCCTTGATGCTTACCATACACTTTAGCCCTAAAGACTAAGGTAACCAATTCTTTCATGACCATTAGAACCATATGCACTTGCAGGTTTTCGTGCATTCAAAATAATTTTAGGTATTTATTTCAAAATTTTGATTGTCAATTAAATTCATCTACATATATCTGTTGTTGGCTCACAATCGTGGTTGTCAACTTATTCGAGTTAAGAACTGAAACGAATTGTAAAGAAAAAATATTAGATTTTATTTATAGTTAATTGTTGATTTTCAATAATTTATTCTTCTTTTATATATTTAATATTGATTAGAGGCATGACGTGATGCACACGTGCAACGCACGTACACTAAACTAGTTATATTAAAAGTGTGAAGGATCTTATAATGTGATTTGAACTTTTTACCCTTCATTAAAAGAATCCGCAGTAGACTAAACTGTCTTTTTACAATTTTTTCCCAATAATTATTATTTTAATATTTAAAATTCATAATATTTAACACTCCTAAACCAATTAAAATTTTACCTTATATATAAAAGATTCCACGAATCTATTTTTATTGTTTAAATCTACATCATTAACGGGGAGAACTATCCAATTTACGAATCATTGAATTTTATTGAACAATTTTGTCTTATCCCAACATGCTGACAAGAATGGCTTTGAAGGTGTGGTCTGTAATTAGATTGGAAAGGTCTAATTTTCATGACGTTTTTACTCTATGTTTGTTGGGTTTAATGGAATTTCGATGGCAGAGATTGGTAGGTGTTGTGAAGCATGTGAAGTATCTAGGTTTATAACCTTTTTGCTCTAATTTTATATCCAATTTTGTCTTATAACTGCTTTTGCGATGAGCTTTGAAGGTACGATCTATATAATTTTATTAATTTTAAATTTATATTGTAGTTAATGTCTTTTGTTTAATTTTATTTATTATTTATTTTTGATTTTATCTTTTTTTTTGTATGATGTTTCTGCTATACAACTGTATCACATGTTTTGTATTATTTTTCGTGTTGATTGGTATTAGGGTTGATGTGTGTCTTGATGCTTTGTTCAGCTTAATACAGGTGGTAGGTGAATGTTTGGTTAGACTTTGAGTAATTTTTGTGTAAAAGTTAAGTCTAACCGTATTGTCTTAATATCTCGATTATCATATTCTTTTGTTGTAGTTTCTGTTATGTTATTATCTGATATATATTTTTTTTGCTTAATACAGGGTCAAGTTTTGAGAAATTTTGTGTAAAGGTTAGGTTTAATCGTATTGTTCTAATATCTCAATTATCATACTGTTTAGTAGTTTCTGTTTTGTTACTAGATTCTAATTATTATTTTTTGCTTAATACATGTGGTAGATGAACATTTGATTGGATTTTGAGGATTTTTTGTGAAGATTAGATTTAATCATATTGTTTAGATATCTTGACACCATCCTTTTACAATCAAAACACATCATAATTACTATTTTTTTGGTGAAAAAGTAAGAGTTTGCCGTATGCTTACTTTTAGGTTAAAGATTCATTCAATTTGTCTTTGTTTGGGATTCCTACTAGGCTACTACCAATTAGGATTTATTATAGGTTTAATGAATAGTTTGTGTGTAATTTATCTAAATTTGATGTTGCCTCACTTGCAAGGTTGATTTTTTTTTCTCGCACACATTCATTGATCAAATTGTAAACCTTTCTTTATTTTTGCATGATAGAATTTTTAGTATTCTTATTTTTATGTCGGCTAAATTTAATTAATTTTTTTGTAGCATTTGATCATCTCAAATAAGTATGATTTTGCGGTAAGTTTATTAATTTTTTCTTTGATTTGCTTATTATTTTATTATTTATTTAGCTGAGGATCTATCAAAAACAATCTCTAACCCCATAAAAATAATAATAATAATAATAATAATAATAATAATAATAATAATAATAATAATAATAATAATAATAATAGTGTAGGAATAAATTTTGCGTGCACGTATGTTATTGTTGTTGTTGTTGTTGCAGATATTAGATGTACTTGTAAGCTAGGATTTTGCTTGGATGTCTACCTGCGAATTCACCAACATTAAAAAGGTATATTTCTAATATTTACTCTTTTACATTGCTTCTTTATTTTAACATTATTCTATTATTTTAAAGTGTTACGTGCGAGTCAATGTGAGTTGAACTTTTTATCATTCATTAAAAGACACTATAATAGATAAAATAGCTATTTTTTTTTTAATATTTAAAAATAACTTATTTAATCATTTTCTTAATATTTAAAATTTAAAATCAACTAAATATTATATATTAATTTTTTTCTTATTTGAGTTATGTAATGTTATAACATATTACGAGCATGTATTAAAGCTTTCGCCCACTTTCGCCGGAGCATACGAAGGAAGACAAACTAACAAGTAATGTCATTTATATTTAGAATTTGTTTCTTACCAAAATTATATAAGATGTCAGAGAAAAAGAAGATTCAACTATTAATGTTAATGTAGGAATCTTTAAGTACAATATCCGTAGGTTAATATTTTAAGTTTATTTTCTAGATTTTTAAGATCAAATTTTTTTTATTGGCAGATAAGATCAAATCATTTATGAACAAAGTCAGTATTTGATATTATTTTTGATAAATTTTAGAGTGTGACGTCTCTGAAAGTATGTATGAGGTGGTTTTTATCATTACAGTATTATAGTACATATAAGGTATGTTAAATTATGTGTTGTTTGTGTATTTTAATTTCAACCCAAAATATTAATATTATATAATGGTGACGTTTTAAACTAAAATATATTTATATTTAGAGAATTAAAATAAATGAAAAGGAGAACTAATGTAAAGAAAAAATTCTTTGTGTACCTATAAAAAATAGGAGAATTAATATAGACTCCTAAATATATAAAAGGAGAATTAGAAAAATACTTTGATGAGTCGCGTTTAATTTCGAATCATCTATCCACAAGCCCTTTTCTGCCTTTATTCTTCCTCTATTGCTCTCTTATTTGTTTATTTAATTTTGTCTGATTGTTTAAAAATTAACGATATAAGAATTTTCTTCTTGATGAAGGAAGTTTAACTTTTTTTTGTATCGCTTAAAAATATCTCATATTTTTTGTTTAAATATATCAATAAACTTTCATACTTGTGAATTATTTCTTAGTTTTTCATGAACACATCTTCCAGAACAACTCTAGAGTTCTATATTGTACAACTTTTTCTGTATCTGGAAAAATTAAAAATATACAATCCATTATTTATCAAGATTTAGTGGGCGTTGGGCCATGTTTCATTGTGAAAATTGAAATAAGTAATTTTTGTTCTTAAAGTGAAAAATTATATTTAAAAATCGAAGTTGTATTTGACCATGAATACAAATTAGAATTATTTTTGAATTTTTATGAGTAATTCGGAGTGAAAACAGTTTTTTGTAATTTTTTTAAATCTAAAATGTTTTGGAATTCAACTTACTTCAATTCAAAAATATTCTGAAATATTCTGGCCAAACATATTTTTCAAAGTTTAACTCCAAAAAATAGTGAAAAATTTACGCCCCCTTAATTATTTGAGTTAATATCCTTATGAAAAGATTCATAAGTAAGCAAATTATATTTAAGTTAAAATATCTAGCATAAATTAGAAAAGAAAATATGTTCGTGCATTTTTTTGTCCAATCTTTACTTTATGACTCAAAAAGAGTCTCTTTTTAATACAATATTTATGCAGTAATTATTTTTAAATTTTTGTTCAAACTACTGATTGATGGTGGAGAGATGCTTAACCACTTGAGCAAGTCTCACTTATCCTTTATTTATTTGTAAGAGGTAAGAATTTAAAATAAATTTGATAAAATAAAATTCTTTTTGAACTTTAATTAGTCTATGAAGTTTAGTTGACATGATATAGATCATAAATAATGAAGGAGTTGTCATAAGGATTCATATGATTAGAATCAAAGTGGGATTATCGCTTTTCCTTACACACAAGTTTAAATTCTGTTAGAAAACAATCAAGTAAAATTAGCTTTATTAAGACATATATTTTAGCTTAAATATTTAACAATGTTTCATCTCGCTATATTGTTATGATACGCTTTAGTTTTGAGAAGGTAAGCATTCGTTTATTCACTATCAGTATTAGATTTTAATTTTTTGATAGTAGCAGCTTCCATGTGGGAGGAGTACTTCTCTCGATTATTTCTGTTGGCATAAAATTTCTTTCAAATTAGTTTTCAAATATTATATTTTGTTTAAAGTCAATTGCTATTTTGTAATAACTTATTTTTCTTTTATATATTTTATAGTGATTGACGGATTGATTTGGTGCTCACGTGCAATGCATGTAAGAAAATTTTCATCCATGAAGATAACCAAAAAGAGATTATCCATGACCGACTTTAATAATAAATATTTTTTCACAAATAGCCGGTTAGATTCATTGTTTACTTTTTCTAATCGTATACATAAATTATACAGTGATTATATACACTTATAAGTATTATACATGAATTATAATATATTATATATTTGTCATTTGTATTTAATATAATTTTTTTTTGATTGTCTATTCATTGATATAAGTACACGCACAAAGCGCGTACACTAAACTAAGTGTGAAGGACCTTATAATGTGATTTGAACTTTTTACCCTTCATTAAAAGGCTCCACAATAGACAAAATCGTCTTTTCACTATTTTTCTTCAATTCTTGTCATTTAATTATTATGCTAATATTGAGAAATTTAAAATTAATTATAATTATTACTATTAATATTTTATTTATTTATTTGTAATAGGTATATGAAAAAAATGATCTAATATCGGCAGTTTGTGGATAGAAGGGGTAGGTTTTCTACTCTAATTATAGTTCCTAGGTTTATGGGTTCTTTGTTGGGTACGACACAATAATAAAAGTCCTAAACAACCTATTTTTGGCAAACAAAACAACATTAGGAGTCCTATTCCTAAAACTGCAGTCCTATTTATATTAACAAAAAAAACTTCTAATGGGAAAAAATCACTACTATATTAAATTATCTCTTTCTCGATGAAGGGACAAGAAAATCCTCACTACAATTTAATTCCAACACTCAACGAGTCAGGTAATTACTGTGAAGACGTTCTTAAGATTTTCTCGAATTTCTACATATGTTGTACAATTAAATCCATGTGTATGTACTTTGTTTCTAAATTTCCTTTACATATGCCTTCTTTTGATGAACTAATTTGATGAGTCAGCAAGTATTTGATCGTTTATCTGGTTGTAAAAAGTAATCTAATAAATTTCTTAAACTGAGATTTTTTTATTAAAATTGGTAAGCTATAATGAAAAAGTGTTAATGAACTTGTAACTTACCTCCAAGGTAGTAATTAAGAAAAATCAAGTATCTGGATATTTAGCGTCATAAAATATTTTTAAAAATTTAAATTAGATGTAAGCTTAGTATCATTCATTATTGTTTTATGTACTCAGAATTATACAGGCTTATAACAATATTCAAGTTTAGATTTTTAAACTTTTATAATATTTAAATTAATAATATTGATGTGACACACATATTGAGGTTAAAATACTCTTATTTGTTTGATTTGTTTTATTATTTTGTTAAGTTTTTTCTATTAATGTTATTTTTTTATTTTAAAATTACATGTCATGTCCTGCAGGTTAAAGTTGATGGCCTCCGATCAAATCATGGATATACTTACATATTTGTTTTCATAAGGTTCGTACAATTTGAATCTTTATTAATTTTTCTTATCATCACTAATTTAATTTAATAATGAATTAGTAATATATAATAATTATACAATACACATTTTGATCACGCGCAAAGCGCGTACATTAAACTAGTATATATATATAAGTACTAGCACTAGTTACTTTATAATAAAGATGGGAATGAGAGGTACCAAACTGGGGCGGAATGGAGAAATTATAAGAGAGAGAGAAGTAGAGAGAAAGGGATCGGATTAAGTGATAATTTATTTATGAGAGGAGTCCCTCTATATATACAAGTCTAGAGTGACCTTTACTATTCATGAACGACCTTTATTGTTCATGAATATGACTCTTGGCATTTACTATTCATTGGCCTTTACTATTCATATGGCCTTTACTATTCCTATGGCCGACATACTATTTTACTACTTTATGACTTTTTACATATAAAAACAAACTACTTTACTTTTACATTTTACAGCTGTCTAATATATTGGCCGTTTATTTTGGCCGACACTACACGACTAAACGTATTACAATAATTAGATAACTGCTTTTGTCAATATCTTCTTTGTAGCTATCTTCAGTATCTGCAAGATGTCCTCTTTTTGCTAATCCATTTATTCAAGCTGAACATCTGGAATAACATTATCTTCTCCTTTGCATTTGGAGCATATATGATCTGGATATTTATGACCGATTATCTTGCAATATCTGGTTAATAGTTCTTCTGAAATGAACCCTGTTTTCAAGGCTCTAGTTGTTGGTTGTAATTCTGGTCTTAATAAGGATAAAATCCATTTTTGAACTTCATCCATATCTGCTTGTCGTAACTCTCTTGAATTGGCATAGATCATTAAATGATCTCTGGAATAATAACTCCATATGGCATTGCCTTGTAGATAATTTGTAGCTAATTCCTGGATAATTGTTGATATACCAATTATTCTTTTATTTGCATAAAAACTTGGTATCTCAACTTTTGGTATCTCTGCTTGTTGTGATATCTCTTCCGGTATAATCATTTCTCTAGTCAGGCCTATTTTGACTACCTGAATTAGGGGTTTTATTTCATCATATAGTATTTCTGCTGATGCCGTATAAAATTTAATAAAAAATAGATTTCCTTTTGTAATTCTTTTATATGTAATGAAAGCTTTGTGGAGTTCTGGGATTCCACTTATCTCTTCGCCGTCGTATGTATATACGGTGCTAAGTAATCCGTAGTTATAACAAGTTCTAACTAGGTTTGGATTTGTTTTTGGCTGTGCTATCAACCGGTTGTATCCTTGTAACTTTTGGGTTAAGTAGTCTTGCTCTGGTTTTTCGGGGTTAGTGGTAGATCTTGGGTTAAGGTTTAGGAAAGTTTGTATTTTGTATATATTGTCGATGTAGGCTTGGGTGATATGATTGTATATTTTTTTATCTCTGTGGAGGCTATTTGCATATGTGGTTGTTTGGGGTATGGCACTTGGTATCTCAGTGGGTTGTCTTTTGTGGGTAAATGGTTTATCAAATACCTTGTTCAGATTTGTATTTGTAAATGGTTTAATGCTAGCTTTTTTATTTTCTGCAGCCTTGCTTGTACCTGCAGCTGTATTTAGCAAACCGTTATGGGTTTTAAGGAGTTTCCCAACGTCTCCTTTTAGCTCTGGAATTTTAAAGTCTTCCGATCGACTTAGCTCCGCATGTTTAGAGTCATGCTGCTGACTTAGCTCTATCTTTTGTAATCTCGTTCCTATACTGTCCACTTTCAGGGAAAGCGTAGTAAGGATTGAGAGTATATCTGGAGTATTATCCTCCGTCTGTGTGCTTTTGTCTTGATAAGTAATCTGCAATTGCATTCTTGTCAGTTGAAATTACCTCAATTGTAAATGTAAAGTTTTGTATATTGAGCACAAGTCTCCTTATTTTCTTTTGTAGTAACTGAATCTTGTATTTTCCTTGTAAGCCACCATCTAACTTGTGTATTATCTGTTCTTACAAGAAATTTATTATAAACTATGTATGGTTCAAAGTTTAGCAAACATTTGTATAATGCAAATAGTTCTTTCCTATTTATTTCCCATTTTATTTGTGGTTCTGTATATGATCCTGAGTAATATCTACAATGGTGTTCTATCTTTTCATTTTCATATTTATATTTTAATACTCCGCCATAGCTATGATCGCTAGAGTCTGTTTCTACTATGTATGTAAATTGTTTATTTTCATCTGGAAAATATAGTTTTGGTAGCTGCCTACACATATTTTTAATTTTCCTTATATGGGTTTTATCTGTATCATCAAAATGGTATTCTATGTCCTTTTTCAATTTTTTCTGTAACGGCTTTAAATTTTCTGCTAGCTTAGGTATATATTCTCGTACTTGGTTAACTAATCCTAAAAAGGATTGTAATTTCTTTTTTGTGTCAAGCATTTCGTTTAATCCAATTATTTTTTGTACTATATGTGTTTGCATTTTTATCCCGTTTTTATCTATTTGTATTCCTAGAAATTCTATTTGATTTTCATTATTTCTGCCTTTGCTTTGCTTAGACTTATTCCTGAGATTTCTATAATATGTATGAATTTCTCTAATAATCTTATATGTTCTTCTTGTGTTCTAGAGTATAGTAATATATCGTCTATATAGACTATACAATTTTCTAGCTGGTTAAAATAGTTATCCATAAAGTGTTGATATCTACCTGGTGCATTTTTATATCCAAATGGTAATACGTTCCATTTATAGAATCCTTGTGGTACTGTAAAAGCTGTTAATTTTTTAGATTCATCTTCTAGTTTTAGGTGGTAAAATCCTGATTTACAGTCAAATTTACTAAAATAATTATATCCTTGTATTTGTCTTATTTTTAATATTTTATTTGGTATTGGGTAGTTGTATGTTTTGGTTTTTGCATTTAAATTTCTATAGTCTATGACCATCCTAGTTTTTCTTCTTTTTTGTTCACTATGTTTATTTACTATAAAAGCTGGGCTAGAATGTTTACTATTACTTTCTTGTATATAGTTCTTTTCTAGTAATTCATTAATATGCATCTTAAATTCTTCTAAATCATTGAAATTATATCTTAAAGGTTTTTGGGTTATAATACTATTTTCCTCCATTAGTTCTATTTTAACTTTTGTTTTGTGGTTTTCCCATCCTTTTAATGGTTCTTCACTATACAGTGTTTCTAATTTATCTTGTATTGTTTTTATTTTGTCTATTGAGAATATGATTAATTCTATTTTATGATCTGACTGATTTATGTTTTCTAATTTTTGATTTATTTTTTCACTTCCTTTTATCCATTCTGTGGTCTTCCTATTTTTGTTACTAACTCTTTTTGCTCCTATTTTGTTGTTACATGGTGTTGTGAACCACCAATGTATTTTCGTTATTGTGTGTGGATATAGGTTTTCTAAAAAGGGCATTCCTAATAACATATCTTTTGTAGTTAGTTCGTAATTATATACTTCTCCTATTGTTAGTATTTTATCCCATATTTGTATTTTTATATTTTTTGCTTTATGTGTAATCATACTTCCTTCATTATTAAATCCCGTTACTACAATTGGTGTTTTTAACTTTTCCCATTTTTCTTCTGGTAAGCAGTTATATTTAAATATATTAGCTTCTGCTCCTGTATCTATCATTGGTGTATAATATCTATTATTATATCCTTCTACTATTATCTTTGCCAGTATATATATCTTCATTTTATGCTTTTTTAAACTCTTTTTATTATTATTCTCTTATTTTCATGCGATATTATTAATTGTTTATTTTCTATACTATATGGTTTTATTATCACTTTCTTCTTTTATTAATATTTCTGTTCCTCCTAGGTGTACGTATTTTATTGGATCTCTTGCTTTTATATCTTGTATTTCTTTATTTATGATTCTTCTGCTTATTAAGGGTATTTTAGCTTTTCCTTGTGTATATTTGCAATCTATTACATGTTCTTTTTGGCTTACTACGTAGTATTCTTCTTTCTGTCTTTTGAATAAGTTTCTTATAATTGGTATATTAAATATTTTATCTACACTTAAGTCTAATTCTTTTCCTTTTATTTGGTCAAATATGTTATAATCAAATATTATTTTTTGATCCGTAGATTCATCATCTAGATATTCTTCTTTTTTTATTATTTGTATCTCTTTTTCAGTCATTACCTATTTCACTTTCTTCTTCTTCTTCTGATATTTCATATATACTATCATCGCTATTTAGCTCATAGTCTATGTATTTTATTTGCGTATATTTTTCGTCTTCTTCGAATATTATCTCTGATATTTGTTTTCTTTGTGGGTTTCTTGGTAATCTACAATTTTTAGCTATATGTCCTAGTTTTCCGCAGTTATAACATGTACACTCTGTTAACTTTCGTTTTGGTCTATATGGTTTTTTTGTTTTATAGTTTTTTACATAATATTTTCTCTTTGGGTTTATATATCTATATTTAGATTTATATTTTTTATATCTCTTATTTCTAGAGTATGGATTTTTATAATAATTAATTTCATCTTGACACCCGAATTTAGGTGCTACTTTATTGTTACAACATACTAGATTTTTTATTAGAGTTTTTTCTATTTGTAGTTTTTCTTTATATTCTTCACAAGTATTAGAATACCAGTGGTGTAAATATTTTATTCTAGCTCCTAATGTATCTGTCAGTCCTACTTCTTTTCAATTTTTTATTATTCTTGAACTAAATGGTTCAGGTAATTTTGTGAAATATAACTGTCTGATTTCTTTACTTTCGTCTGTATTATATGATCCTTTATAATAATATTCTTTAAATGCACATGTATATTCGTCTATATAACACATATTGCATATTTCTAATTTTATCATTAAATTTCTATTTATGATTTTTTCTTTATTTTGTTCTTCATATTCTGTCATCGTACTACTAAATTCGTTTCTTATTGTTGTTTCATATTTTTGTAGTATCTCTATCGATGTTGTTGCAGCTTCGCCACTCATGTTTTTATTATTTCTTAACGTTTTTATACTTTCTTCTGTTATATTTAATAACCATAGTTTTACTGTTCCTATTAATGTTCTTTCTATGTATCCTGGTGTTTCTGCTATTTGTATTTTGTTGTCTATTAATTATTTTGCTATATATCCCATCCATAATTGGATAACTTTATTTGTATCTGTTACACAATCTAGATCCAAGAAGTTATATTGTTCTATTGATGGAGTTGGTGTCCATTTTTCATTATATTGTTTTTCCATGTTGTTTCTTGTTTATCTGAGTTTTCATAACTTTTTGCATAGTATTTTGGACCAACCAGGTCTCTTTTTCCTATGTACTAGGTTTTTCTTCTACTTTACTCATATTTATTTCTATATCTTTTAATAATTCAGTATATGTTTCGCTTGCTTCTGAATTCTGTTCTTCATTAGTTTCATTTATTTCATCTATTCTTAATTCTGGTTCTTCGTTATCTTCTTTTAGTTGTAATTCTTCTTTAAATAATCTTATTTCATTTTGTAATTTTTCCTGTTGTTCTTTTTCTTTTTGTAATTTTTCTTGTTGTTCCTTTTCTTTTTGTCTGTTTTCCTTTTCTTTTTGTCTGTTTTCATATATTTCTTTTAACATTGCTAGTTCTTTTTATTTTTGTATTTTTAATATTTTCTATTTTTTGTACTTCTATTTTTGCTTCTTGTTTTATTTTATTTATTTCATTCTTTCTGTCTATTTATTCGTTTTCTTTCATTATTCTTACCATAGCTGTTAGACTATCTTCTAATTTAGCTGATTCTCTTTCTAACATTAGGTTCATGGTTTCTCCTATTTTCTTATATCTTCTTCCTAGATTAGAAAATACTATTTTTATTTTTATTCCTTCTAGATTTTCAAAGGTTTTTTTTTCTATTACATATTCTTCCTTATTCATTTATAATTTGTGTTCTAATTTATATGTTAATTTTTGTAATTCTATGTATAGGTAGAATATTTTCTTTCTTTGTGCTAATATCGATTTATGGCATACTCCTGCAAATATGTTTTCACTAAGTCTTTGTTCTCTATGTGTAATTTCTTGTCTTGTTTGTTTAATCATTTCTGTTAGTTCTTCTTCGTATTTATCCATTAAATGTCTTTTGTTTCTTTAAGTATTTTATATATTTGTATTCCATTTTAGATATAGTATCTATTAACTTATTTAGTCTATTATTATCAGTCTTTGTAATACTGAGTTGTTTATATTCTGGATATAAATTTTTTAATTTCCTTTTTATTTTTCTTATCCTCTTTTTAGTATGTTTCAAATCTTCCATTTTTTTTATTTTATAATAATCTTCCTTTAGGGGAATTTATCTTTATATTTCTTTTACACTTCCATAATATGTTCCAGATATCTAGATCTGAATATTTTTCCCAATCGTTATCTATATCTAAACTGTCTAAATCTATCTCATACCATCTCTGTTCTAATAATTAGTCTATTTTATCAAATATTTTTTCCCATATAATTCTTTTTAATTCAGTTATTCTTATGTCTTTTAGTGCATATAAAACTAATGTTTTATATTTATTTATCATTTCATTATGTAGACTTGTCATTTTTATGATGCTGCTTTTTCTCAATTATTCCCTCTAATCATATTTTATGATAGTATACTTTTCATATAAGCTTACTATAAACTGGATTATTCTTGGACCATGTTTTTTCACTACTGGCATTGTACTCGGCATGATACTCTTTTTCTTTAAACAGCATTTCTCATACTTTGGTACTGCCTAAAACGGCTTCTTGCCTCAACGGTTTCCCCCTCATGATAGTACTGTTCTTAGAAGTTTTCTCTCCTTTCCAAACTTACCAGCAAACTATATAACATGCTTTTGAATAATTCCACCATATAGTAACAAATATAAAACTTATTCTACCATAATTATGATTATCAGGAATATGTGAGTTTAGCTATGCATATTCATATGACAGTATACCTGCTCGATATTTTCCTCGTTAGAGTTAGCTTTCTCCATGATGATTTATATGTTTCTATCTATCTAGCTCTGATACTTAAAATATATATATATATATATATATATATATATATATATCTATATAGAGGGACTTCTCTCATAAAGAAATCATCACTTACATTATCACTTACTCTCTACTTCTCTCTCTTACTCATAATCTCTGCATTCCGCCCAACATTGGTATCAGAGCTAGATAGAAAAATATAATAGTCATGGAAAAAGCTAACTCCAACGAGGAAAATATCGAGTAGGTATACTGTCATATGAATATGCATAGCTAAACTCACATATTCCTGATAATCATAATTATGGTAGAATAAGTTTTATATTTGTTACTATATGGTGGAATTATTCAAAAGCATGTTATATAGTTTGCTGGTAAGTTTGGAAAGGAGAGAAAACTTCTAAGAACAGTACTATCATGAGGGGGAAACCGTTGAGGCAAGAAGCCGTTTTAGGCAGTACCAAAGTATGAGAAATGCTGTTTAAAGAAAAAGAGTATCATGCCGAGTACAATGCCAGTAGTGAAAAAACATGGTCCAAGAATAATCCAGTTTATAGTAAGCTTATATGAAAAGTATACTATCATAAAATATGATTAGAGGGAATAATTGAGAAAAAGCAGCATCATAAAAATGACAAGTCTACATAATGAAATGATAAATAAATATAAAACATTAGTTTTATATGCACTAAAAGACATAAGAATAACTGAATTAAAAAGAATTATATGGGAAAAAATATTTGATAAAATAGACGAATTATTAGAACAGAGATGGTATGAGATAGATTTAGACAGTTTAAATATAGATAACGATTGGGAAAAATATTCAGATCTAGATATCTGGAACATATTATGGAAGTGTAAAAGAAATATAAAGATAAATTCCCCTAAAGGAAGATTATTATAAAATAAAAAAAATGGAAGATTTGAAACATACTAAAAAGAGGATAAGAAAAATAAAAAGGAAATTAAAAAATTTATATCCAGAATATAAACAACTCAGTATTACAAAGACTGATAATAATAGACTAAATAAGTTAATAGATACTATATCTAAAATGGAATACAAATATATAAAATACTTAAAGAAACAAAAGACATTTAATGGATAAATACGAAGAAGAACTAACAGAAATGATTAAACAAACAAGACAAGAAATTACACATAGAGAACAAAGACTTAGTGAAAACATATTTGCAGGAGTATGCCATAAATCGATATTAGCACAAAGAAAGAAAATATTCTACCTATACATAGAATTACAAAAATTAACATATAAATTAGAACACAAATTATAAATGAATAAGGAAGAATATGTAATAGAAAAAAAAACCTTTGAAAATCTAGAAGGAATAAAAATAAAAATAGTATTTTCTAATCTAGGAAGAAGATATAAGAAAATAGGAGAAACCATGAACCTAATGTTAGAAAGAGAATCAGCTAAATTAGAAGATAGTCTAACAGCTATGGTAAGAATAATGAAAGAAAACGAATAAATAGACAGAAAGAATGAAATAAATAAAATAAAACAAGAAGCAAAAATAGAAGTACAAAAAATAGAAAATATTAAAAATACAAAAATACAAGAATTAGAAAAAGAACTAGCAATGTTAAAAGAAATATATGAAAACAGACAAAAAGAAAAGGAAAACAGACAAAAAGAAAAGGAAAACAGACAAAAAGAAAAGGAACAACAAGAAAAATTACAAAAAGAAAAAGAACAACAGGAAAAATTACAAAACGAAATAAGATTATTTAAAGAAGAATTACAACTAAAAGAAGATAACGAAGAGCATAATTTACCAGAATTGGTAATAGATGAAATAAATGAAACTAATGAAGAATAAAATTCAGAAGCAAGCGAAACTTATACTGAATTATTAAAAGATATAGAAAATGATGGAAACATAGAAATAAATATGAGTAAAGTAGAAGAAAAACCTAGTACATCAGAAGAAAAAAGAGACTTTAAACCAGGTCCAAAATACTATGCAAAAAGTTATGAAAACTCAGATAGACAAGATAATATAGGGAAAAAACGATACAATGAAAAATGGACACCAACTCCATCAATAGAACAATATAACTTCTTAGATCTAGATTGTGTAACAGACACAAATAAAGTTATCCAACTATGGATAGGATACTGTCACGACCCGCTTTCTCGGTCATGATGGCACCTACAACCCCCGGTAGGTGAACCAATCCCTGTAGCCCAGAACAGTTAGTAATGGGCTACTATCTAACAATTAAGAGAACAAAACGAATAAAATAGATAACAGGTTTATAAATATATACATATGCGGAAACTAAACCAAACCCCAAGACCTGGTATCATAGTACAGAGCCAAACTACATACATGGAGTACAAGTAACCAAACCTATATATACAGATGTCTCTGAATGGAAATAGAGTACATGAATCAAAAGATAAACTAAAGCTAAGCTCCGATCGCCAAGAGCTCACCCTCAGCCTGAAGTAGTCCTCAACAGATCTCCAAGCACGAATCTCAATGATCTACCGGCGATGGCCCACACTAGGATGTGCACCCAAAGATGCAG